>WHYT01016998.1:130180-191718 GCA_009806455.1 Tetrax tetrax
TGTTTTCTTTGATGGCCCAACCTTCTTCATCTCCAGTTGTCTTTATAAGTGGTTCTTTCCAGTAGTAGTATTTTTAGTAAATTTTTTTAAAAAAAAAAAAAAAGAAGAAAGAAAATGACATGATTTTCCAATTTTTCTCTAAAATGACATGATTTTCAAATTTTTATTGAAAATGACATGATTTTCCATTTTTTTTTCCAGCTGTGGATCATAGTTAGATATCCATAGCCTAAAGTGTTCATAAATATGATTGTTCATTGTTTTCGTGTCTTGAAAACCTGAGCAGTTGTCTATCTTTCTTGAAAACAAAAAAAAAAAAAGGAGAGCACAAAGGGCTTTAGGTGTCAAACTCCAGAGTAGTAGCTGAATGTTTCCACTATATTTTTGCCTCATAGTGATGCCATCTGTTGCTTTCACCATCCCCAGGAACTACAAGTAAGATGAGGTTACTGTCAGCTCTCAAGTGGGAGGCCTAAATTACTAGAGCGAGGTGCTGGAGGTAGCAATGCTGGTGACTCATTAGGTGACACATTTCCTTCTGAGTCACGGTTGAATCAGTGCCCCATCAGGATGCCGAGAGGCATCGATAGGGGCTGTGTCCATCTCCCAAAACCAACAAGAAAGTCACTTGTTGATAGATTCTTCAGAACTTACTGGCTGACCTGGAAAGAAACCAAAGGGAAATTGCAAAATTTTTCTCTAGCAGGAGTTTCTCTCAGAACGGGCTGTGTTTATTCTTCAGACCATGCTTAAGTTTCTGTAGGTCCCTGATCTTGGCAACTCACAGCAGAGTCCCGTAGTCACCACCTGAATAGAAATCCTGACCTGAGAGCCTGACTCTGTGCAGTAACTTGCAATTATACAGCAGGCACCTTCCACCACGATTACATCCTGGCATGTGCTGGATTTTACTCTGAGCTTTTCCATCATTAAAGCTCTGACAGTTAGTTATATTATGCCATAGATTTTTAGATCGAGTCACTCCAGTGAAATATTTCATAACGGGAAGGAATGTAATTCACTGGTGCAGACAGTAAGGGGCTATAACCCTGACTTCCATACACAACAACAAATCCTTCCCAGGGCTGAGAAAATAAAATTCCCCAGCACACTGCTGTGAGGATATAAACACTAAAATGAATGTTTTACTGATACTGAACCAAAATTAATCAATGATGCAAAAAAAAAAAAAAAGTATTTTAAAGTAATACTTTAAGCCAATGGTGGCAAGCAACAAAGAATCAACATTTTAGCAAAAATCTGTTGTAGTAGTAAAAGCTTGGAGAAAGAGATAATATTTTGTTAGACTGTCTGTAAAAACTAAAAAAACTTTTGAGCACAGTACCTCTATCAGTTCTGACAAAGTGTCAGAAACCCAAGGGTAGAAACATTAACTTTTGATATAAAGTTGTTAGACTGAGATAAGAATTCTTTGTCTGACAGCATGCTCATTTAATTCAACTGTATCAGCTGATTTAATAAAAAGTGTTGTCGTGTTGGAGTCACTGGGCTAGTAATCAGCATCAAAAATAAATATTTGACATGAAGAAATCTTATGTCAAACTTTTATTTCATCTCATATTTTGTTGAAATTGAAATACTCCTACAAAATAGTTTTATTTTAATGACACTGTTTTCTGACTGAACACAGTTCAGCCAAAATGCTTCTGACCAACTTTTCACATACTACTTCAAAAGAAAAAAAGCAAGAATCAGTGATTTCAACATCAGCAACAGCTTAGCTTACCTTTTTGTAGATTACTGAATCTATAGACACGGATAAACTGTTAAAGAATACTGTACATACTATAAGCTGAATCTGTGACATGTTTCCATATTATCTTACTTTTAAAGTATTCAGTATATTTTTACCTCTTTTTTTCTATAAGATGGAAGTAAAAACATTTCCAAAATAGGAAAATCCCTGTAGATGGTAATTTGGAATTAATTAATTCCTTTAATAATTGCTTTCAGGTTCTTCTGGAGACTCACTTTTGGTGACGATTAATGCCCTGCACTTGCAAATAGCACTCGATGATGCTAAGGCACATCACTGAGCGAATAGACTGATGTCTTAAACCTAAGGGAAGAAGATATTTTGCAGATGTCATTTACTCCCGGTAATGGTCAAGTAAATACCATGGTAAATCACACTGGTGCATGCTGGAGGGATGACCGAGTTGCAGCACATGGCAATATCTGGGATCTGGGTGTCTTCCCAGTACCAGTTTCTGAGCCCTGTAGTGGTCCTCTCTGTGTTTCAGTGGCCACCAGGGTCACCACACATGTGCCGAGATGGACTTCTCACAGTATACAGGGCCAGGGGTTTCCTTTCCATTACATGGTATAGAAAGCGAGGTATAGAATCCACACCCTTCGCTTCGCACCCCTCGTAACAGCCTGAGAGCGCCCACGATCGCACTGAAGCAGGATGCTGCCCATCTCCTACGGGTTTCCAGGCATTTCAGTAGCTATGAGCATGTTCTCCTTCAAACGACAGCGGGTTTCTGAGCTGAGCAGGCATCCACGTGGCCACATTGCCTCCATGCGCGCTGCTTTCCCTGACAGGAGGGAACTGATAGAGATGTGCATTGGTGATAGCAGGAGATGAGGTTGAAGGTACAAATTGAGAAGAACAGGGGTGGTTTTGGGATCTCCAGCTCAGTTCTGAGAGCACATGGCCACTCTTCTAGTTGCTAAATCACATCAACTGCCTCAAAGCCACTTCTTTATCAGCCCTTAATCATTTATAGCCAAGTGATTCATTCTTTTTCATGTTCCTTGGGAGCCTCAAAACCAGAAACAGCCTGAGTACTTTTCCCCACGTGTGTAAAACAATTTCTGCAGCTCCCCACCCAAATGGCTATAAATAACCCCAGTCCCCCATGATTACCACATTACACTGGGAAGCATTAGTTAGATAATTACAGGCACCCAGCCAGCTCTTAACAGCACTTTATGCCCCATTGCATGGATCTCTTCTTGTATCTCCTTGTGACAGTTATCACCACAAAATAAATGCTCGCTCTGCTAATGCTCTGATGGCACATGGGAATGCCGAACACACACACCCCGTCATGCAACACACTAGATAAACATAGCTAAATTTGGCCATCCCTGACACAGTCTACAGCTAGAGCTTGGTGGCAAAACCTTGGTGCTAGCACAAAAGGCCTGGGACAAGCCCAGGTTCAGGGCATCAGTGAAGGTTCAGCAAAGACGAAGCAGAGCTTAGAAGTATGAAAATGGAAAATGTCATCTGTCATATCAGATTTAAGGGTCCGTTTGCCAAGTGAGAACATGGAGCACGGCTGACTGAGCGGCTGTGTGGCATCTAGGGAGGACATGAGCTGAAATTCATGGGCGCTGCCTTCGTCACTCGCTGCTGCCCGACTCCACCAGGTCTAGGCACGTGTGGTGAGTGAGAGTTGCCACCATCCTACGCTGAGTCCTGGGGCATAATGTCCATCCACATCTGGCCCAGGACATCCTTCCTGGTCCAGAAACAGAGGTGGACCCTCCATGGTTCATCACCTGTGTAGCACAGATGAAGCCGATCTCTCTGTCTCCTCTCTCGCTCTGCATATCAACCAGAATTTTTTTTTCCCTATTAAGGTTTGTAAAAGTGAATGCTACAAATACTTCATAGTTATACACACAGCATTTCCAGGAACAAGTACATAGCTAAGCTTTTTGCCTTCCCACAGTCCTTGGCTTTTCCACTTTATTCTTTTCTGTCTCTTTAAAAGGGGAAAAGAAACAAAATGGAGGTTTTCCTCCATTCCTCTCCACTTTAATTCCCAGGTTTTTTTCCAACAGAAATCTTGTCACTAAAAATTTAACCAATCCCTTCTTAACTTTTTTAAGTTCTTCACCAGAAGAAACATCAAATCACAATATCCAAACAAAAGAACATCTACCTTCTTTAGATAAAGTAGTTCATCCCAAAACCAAAACAAAATAGTCACGTTCTAACAGACATATAGTGACATATTTTCCAAGCAAATTAAAAGACCTTTGAAATACCGGATTAAAAAAATCACAGGATAATAGTAAAAGCTTTTCACTCATACATACAAAAGCTTCTTAAAAGCAAAGAAATTTTTAGACTAAAATATGCATATATTCAAAACACAATTACATTTTCAACTGTGTTGTTGTAAGTATTTTGTAAACTGTAGAAAATTACTTGCCTAAGTCACATAAAACTTAGTGAAGTTTAAAAATCCAGAGTATCAGTCAAGGGATTTTATTTGATCATGCCTTTCTTAGCTTCAAAATGATTTTCTACTTCAGTGGACTTTGTGGAAGCGAGAGCTTTATGGTGCATATCTGTATCGTCATTTTGAATTTCACACTAACCACTGCAATTATATATTATATATCAATATGCATAGCCTGCCGTCTCCATGGTGAACATATTCATCATAAAGCGAACTTCACTAATAAGCGACCCGATAAAACCCTCATACAGGAGAACTGACTTTTTGAGGTGTCTAGAGCAGTATGTGATTGAGTGCAGCTGATGGGATTATATCAAAACTAGCAGATGCCTAGAGGAAATTTTCTGCTAGATTTCACTGCAGAGAAAGCGGTGGAGCAGTGATGGAGTTGAGATGAGTGGGGAGACCGAGAGTGGGATCCAGTGAAATAACTTTTGGAATTGTAAAGGCAGCTGTGACTCAGAGATTTTGCCTGCAAAAATCTGGGCAGGTAGTCCACATTTATTATAATTACTCTGACCTACTGAATACATTATGCAACAAATTACTTGTCAACATTTTATACTTTGTAGACTCTTTTTGTTAAAAACATAGATTTTAGCTGGTTCATAAAGACTGACAAAAGTATTTCAAAAAGTTTTGTAAGTACATGACTAGTATTTCTTTTGAAAAAAATAATCTGTAAATGCAGTATTGCTTCCTCACTTTAGATGTGGCTGGTTTTGCAAACAAATTTGATTCAATAAACTCTAAGCAGGAATGGCAGCAAACAACCCTTATAAAATAGAAAAAAATAATCTTCCCTCTAAATTATGCATTCAAATCACACCACAGTACATAGCGTTCTTGCATGTTTAATGAAAATAAAAATTTCAACAAGTTCCAGATACTACTGGTGAATAAAATATAAGTATTTTCACACATCCATCTACTCAGATTCATGAACGCTATAGGCTACATGTATACAGTACTTGCAGCTATACCATCGTTGAATGTCCAAGGTGATGACAGCACAGACAGGCTTTTCCAACCCATTGTATACAGCACTCAGCATATTATATTGGAGACATTCCTTCAAATAAAAATGCTTTAGCTTAACTGGTCTGACTGAAGCACAACATTACCAAAGTGGCTTTCTGCATATGCGGTCGGTTGTGTTCTGCGACAGCACAGGTATGGAGCTCTGCTGTACAGAGGAAATCCCAATGCCTCCACAAGACTATAAGGAGCTAAGTAGACAGAGCATCTGCAGCTTGCCCTAGACTTCTTTGTTCTGTTCTGGAGAGGAGCAGACTCTGCAAGAGTGTCTTACCTAGTCACATCAGATAAATCGACCTCTGTAGGCATTTACTTCATTGCATTGGCTAGGAGAAGTCGTCAGCTGGCTTAGACTGGACACCTAATTTTTAGGTCACAAAAGCCAGGTGAGATGGATCCAACTCTCTGTTATTCATGGAAGGATCAATTCAGCCAGACCATTTTTAGCCCTCCAAAAGCTGAGATTAAACTGGTTGTCTGAGGTTCCTCCTTGGGGGGTAGGGAAAGAGAGGTGCTTGGGAAGATGGAGATGCTCTACAGCATTGGGGATAAATGGGATGAACCATCCTTGGGGGCCTGGCTTGCTCCCCATCAGCCCAAGCAACAAGTGTAGACTATTGTGTATTTCTCATCCTAAAAAACTTAAGTGAGAGGAAGTCTACTCACAGCTGCAGATTTCAGAAAGTTTAAGACAAGCATTAGGAAGTACCCAACAGATCACTTGAGTTTGCCAAGCGATTCACAGTATTTACCTGCCTGTGGCAAAGCCTGATGGGCAAGGTATCCACATCCCTGTAGTTCATTTTGTCATGAAAGTGATTCCCTCCAGATTTCATTTAACTCAAAATGCCTTTGTATTTTGTTACAGATGATTTTGTGCCCTGTGATCCTCCAGGCCTGACCCAAACCCCAGGAAGTTAAAAAACCCGACACCTCGAAATCTGGGCTTTGCCTTCTCTATTGATAAGGTTCTCAGGTGCGACAGGGCAGAGCAGATGCTGTGGAGAGGCTAACCTGCAGGAGTGAGCAAGAGAATACTGAATACACATCGCTTTTTGTCTCCTACACTCATGTAAAATCTCACATATTTTTCTGTCTTATTAGCCCATTTGTCTAATCTTCCCTGGCTACATTCTGAAATGCATTATTAAAAAAAGCATTTCAACAACAGTAACAAAATGCTCATTTTGCAACTGTGAAGTTCTTTGTCATTCCACATATGGAGCTATATTGTTCTATACTAATCCTTTTCTATTCCAATAACTTCTCAGTACTTGGATATTTCACATATTTATCCTAGAACTCTCCCAAAAAGGGCAAAAGAAAAGAAGACGTAAAACCCAGCTTCCTAGAGATCTCCCACAAATTGTCATTCCAAGATTATCGCATTAGCACAGCAGATTAGCTTGATAGATTGAATATAATGCGCTCTCATTTTAGCTAATGCTGCTTTACTGAAGGGGCTAACAAACTTAATTCTATCCAGGGCAGGATTACCTGACAGAGTAACTGAGTAATGTTGTGTGCTTACAGATGGGATGAAGCAGATCGGCTCATTTCTTTGCTCTATTTGCATGACTTAGTTGGAAAGTCATGATCCTTGGACTGTCGTGTGCAAGAAGCTGTGATCTCTCACCTCCCAGAGGCGTTTTGCCACCAGGTTGAGCAGCTGAAGGCTCATCCTCAAGCAAAAACTTGTGTTTTAATGAGATCTCTGGCCATGGTGCCTCGTTGTCAGCAATTGTCTGCCCCTGCGCAGAGTGGGACAGCTGCTGGCAGAATGCTGGTCCCAAAAAGCTAAAGTGCTTGCCCAGGAGTTTGCTCAGACAACGGGACCCTCACCATCCTCACTCTGGGCTCGTTCCATGGGTTCTGAGTGCCCAAGAGAGTATTTTTAGCTTTTACCTGCTTTGCTGAATGATGGCAACCCCCCCGGGGCAAGGGCCAAATCGCCTCTCAGTTTGTCCTGTCGCTGTCAGACTTGAAGGTCAACGGGCATCCTCCCAACCACGACATTCTGCGGTCGCTCCAGGAGGTATCACACCGTCTGGGTAACCTCACATTTACTCTCTAGTAGACAGTCACAGGTTAGCAAGCACGTACTAAGGCTGTGCCAAGGCGCAAGAGCCACATCTATTTGGGTAGCAATAACAGGGCAGTCACTGGTTCAGTCACAGGGCTATAGTTGGCCCAACCTGTCGCAGAGCAGAAGACAGTGCGTGGGTAACCTTCCTCTAAGAGACAAACAAGATCCAGACCTTCTCATCTCTTTAATTATATGGTTGCTACCAACAGTTTAAACAAACAACTCTTTTTTTCTTTTTCTTTTTTTTTTTTCCCCCTCATCGTTGCTGTGACAGTGCCTTTGAGCCTCATGCATTCCAAAGGCTTTCTCTGCCAGCAGAGACTGGAGTGGCCATATCACGGCTTCTTTGAAGAAGAAATGCCAGCAGTGAAAAACTTCCATAGCTTGCTACTGGCTTCAGACAATGTCCACAGTGTTCAAGAGCAAGAGAGGACATGAAAGAAGGAAGACTCAGGCCACAGGGAGAGACTAATGGGAGATTAAATTACATATCCTATGCAAGTCCTGTAGGGCTGAGGATAAGTGACAAAAGGACTCTCATTCTAAGGGAGTTTAAGTTATTAATGTTCTGGTAAAGAAGCCACTGTAAGGTCTTTTCTACTCTTAAATATAAAGAAAAATATGTCAAATGCAAAAAAATACTGAAGAACAAAATAATGAAGGCAATCTATGTGGGCCAGTACAGCAATCTCACTAGGAAGCAAGAAAATTCTTCATTGAGAGCTGAGTCTTACAACACCTGAACTTTGTTCTCTGGTGCTTTTGTCCATGAACTTTAAATCACTTTAACAAGGAGCCTAAGTTCCTCTATTTTACTGAGCTGAGAGAAGTTAGAGACAAGTCTTTGAACAAGTGATCACCAGTTTTCTTTGCCCAGTTTGACTTCTCTGCAGCCTGGTTCTTAAAAATTGTGGAGTACCACACACTCCATCTGATTATTTTGGAAGAGCTTGAGTGGGACTGGTATGATCAAATTCACCCCAAGTAACAGTAAAAGAGCATGAAATGACAAGTGTATTTCACAGTTCAGCTTGGCATCCCTCCCTAGGGAATAAGTGCTAGACATTAGTTCTAGTCGAGTCATTTTGACAAAAAAACAAGAGCTAACATATGCAATGGTAAAATTAAGAATCTAAATAAATGTTGAAATCTGACTCTGTTAGTCTATCTGTCTTAAATTTTAAATAGCCTGCCCTACAATAGTAACGCTGCTACATTTATATAACTGACAGTGGGAACATCACGCAGATTTGAAGCTCAACCATTTTTGAGACTATTCGGTGTTCCTGTACTTTGGTGGCTTTCCCTTTCCAATGTGCCCAACAGCTTTTTGGGGAGTGGGATGAGCAACCTGTGCAAGCAAACCTCAGGCTGGGCCTGGACCATGCAATAACGGTGTTTGTTAGGTTCCTGGAGCCAGATTAAAAACACACAGAGCACCAGCATGTATAACACACACACTAGTTCAACCTTGCTCAAAAGTATTAATGGGTTAACTCCGCACCAACAGCGTTTAGGTTCAATCACATTTCGTCTCTCTGTGCTACTTCTAGTTTCTGTCGGATCAGGTAATGCCTTCCAACCAGGCTGAAAGGATGAACTTTCTGTCACGCAGCTGTGTTAACCCATCTCCAGCCTGCAGACATGCCTGGACCAGACTGAAGTTGTTCTCCTCCAAGCTTCAACATTAATCCGGTATTAACAAATGAGGGATGCCAGGCTCACCCACTTCTGCAGGGCAGTGTAAAGGTCTAAGCACTAGTGAAAGAGCTGTGTCCAGCCCTGAGAGGTTGTCTCTGTAAGCCTTCGGTTCAAGTTAAACACACTTATATCCTTTTTCAAATGGCATTTTGTTCTCATGAAGGTTGTGGTACTGACAACCAGCTTTGCTCTGCAATAAACCCTGTGTGAAGGGCGCAAAACACACTGCCCTGGCAGTCTGCCCAGAGCCCATTTTGCTGAGATTTGCCTTAAATGTGAGGTATGGAAGTCTCCATACCCTTCACAGTGAGCCTGCAATGGAGACGTCCCTGGCACAAGGACCGTGAGACCTGCCCAGAAGCAGGGTGGACACAGAGGAGGGGAGCCAGGTGCCTGGGTGCAGGGAGGGAACTCTGAGAGCAGAGCTACAGCTGGAGCTTGAAGACATAGGTACATTTTCCAGCATCTTGTTGCAAACTTCAAAATGGATAAGGCAAAGTCTATCCTAGACTAGCCGAGACAATGTACAGATCACACATGTCAAACAGTTTGACTTCTTCACATCAACACTGTAAAACAAACACAAATACATACTTTGCTTTTCAGACTTTTAATCTCTGGGTTGCTGTATGTTGATTTTTCCTATTGGAAGAAACTACCTCAGCTCCTGTGAGTTTGTCCTCACATGTCACCCTTTAAAAAAAGGAGAGAAAGCTTAGGTACAGAATTATTTTTCAATTTTATGTATGGAGGCTTATTATCGTTGAAAATTTCCTGGCACCTTTAATAAATGCAATAGTTCCTATGCTCTTATTAATGTACACTGATTTATCTTCTTGGAGTACTACGTTGTTGCAGGGAGTTCCTAGGATCAAAGTCCAGCCAGTACAAAGATATTATCTGATCAACTCCACGCTGCTAGCAATTGAAATGGAAATTTAAAACTCCAGGAAAAGAATGCAGTAGTTCCTGCTGTAAAACGTATTTCATAATACAGCCGACATGGATGGCGTTTTAAATGCTGGTTCGTGTACCATCATCTACTAGTTGATTCCAGCTGCTGCAAGTAACCCGATACGTCATGGCCAGGAGCAACTCCAAGAATAATGCAAATATTGCCAGATGTTGGAAGTCTGTATTAAGAGAAGTATTGCTCTGTCCTTCTGCATCAGCTGGGTTTATGCCTCTTCCTTCTAAGAGAACCTTTTTTTTTCTTATCCGTTCATAAGTCAGACCATTGTGGGTTTCTGATTCATTTGTCCAGGGGAATGCTCTGTTCTTCTACTTCTTTTTGGGAAGAAAGTGAGCCTTACTTGCAAATTTCTTAAGGTGAAAATGTATCCTCTTCACCTATAAATGTAGCTTCTATTGACAGCAATTAATACATTTCCATATACCAGATTGTTCCATTATTATTCCTGAAAAGGTATATGCACCTATGGAAAAATATAGATGGCCATAGAGGGCTCTTTTTTTTTTTTTTTTTTCAAATGTAACAGATCCCCTTGTACCATCAATATGATCAGAAGGAAAGAGAATACTTTCAATTAAAAGAGAAAAACATGAGAGTGGTCCAGGGCAAAATTAATATTTAAACCAGTCAATTTTTATTTTTTTCTACCATCTCCAACATCTCATATTTTTTATTCTCTTTATTCTCTACTAACAGTAGACACACATGGCAATATTTGCAATGTAACTGGATACCCAAGGGCCATGGAAAGAAAAAATATGATTAGCTGTTTCATCTGTATATACGTATTTTCTCCAACTTTTTAAAGATTTTCCCAAGACTTTGGTTTATTATCTGTTTGTAAAACACCTTTCAAAAATATTTAGGATGGGTAAAAAAAAAGTATAGACAGCCAACAATAGGAAATTAAAAACACAGATAAAGATTTTTCTTATTCTATGCTGTTCAGAGACATCTCAAAACAGAGAAAAGATTAGTGAATGAGTTTTCTGTATACACACAGAAATGGCCTTCTTGCCTTAGTGTATTTTTTAAAATCAAATAATGGCTTTTAAATTTAGCTTAGAGGAAACTCCGCCTTTCTTCTTTAAATTTACCAACAGTTTTTGGGTAAATTTCATCAGACGTGTTTTTCACTGATTTTTCATATCTGGAGATTTCTGCACATATAATATTGCTTTTTTTGGGGGGAAAAAAAAAAAAAAGAGGTAGTTGACCTCTGCAAATGAGACTGTTAAATTTTATGAACTTGGCTTATTCTATAAGCATTAAGTGAAAGAAATATTACATGCGATACTCAGGCAGGAACTTTTGAGAACAGTACCTAAAAACCCCACCAGTCAGGAAATTCATAAAACAACTGGCTCAGCCATATGAATCAACTTCACTCAAAACCTCAGACTGATTAATAAATGAGAGATGTTAGACTAGCACAGATCTGTTCACTTCTGGATTGCCAAACATAACCCACCCCAGACAGAAAATGGGAGAGGACACTTGAAAAATGGTGACTGGAAGTTCCTGCTGCTGACTGCAATCTAGCTCTTCATCAAGACAAGCCTACATCACAAAACCCAAACCTCACTATATATTAATTGACATCCTGTCAATAACAAGAGAAGACAAGAAGCAGAGAACACCACAGTGCTGCATCCATGAGGTGCATAAGTCCTATTTACCAATCAGTTCAGCATTAATTTTGTTTGCATGCAATATCATCCTTTGCATGCTACCTACTTTTCATAGAAAATTCCAGCACAAGCTGTATTTATTTTATTCCTGCTGGTTTTTATTTTGCCTGTCCTTTGGGTTTCAGTCCAAAGTGACCTTTGATGTGATGCTGACATCTTGCTTTGAAGGAACACGCTCAAGTTTTTCCTACTAAGACGTGGTTCCTGACATTGCTTTCTGAGATAAAATAGAATGCATTCTCCCCTCATGGGTTTAAAAACTCCTCAAATTATTTTAACTCTTAATTTTGATTTAAAGAAGTAAGTAAAAAGAAGAAAGAGGTACCTGTATACCAAGCTGTGACCAACACCACCGGTGTGGGGAGCAACATGAGAAACAATAAACCCTAACCTTAATCTGTTGTTGTGGGCTTTTTTCTTTTTTTTTTTTTTTTTTTTTTTTTTTCCCCACAAGAAAGACACTATATTTTTGCCAGTTTTATTGAATATTCTGTGAGTCAATTTGTTGAATATATGAATACTGTGCAAGCAAACAGTTCCAACTATTATGGGCTGAGGTCTATCCTAAGGCATATAAGGGAATCTTAGGTCAATGGTTCTGATTCATCTCACCTATTTCAGGATCTGGCCATGCTGGACATGCTCTGTCATCAATAAGGGACATCAACATCTCCCAATTGGTTAATTAGTCCACTGAAATCTCTCCTTTGACTGGAAAGGAAATCAGAATGAATACATGCTTCACATAATTAGATGCCTCATTTCAGCAAGATGCAGTAAGTGCCAGCAAGCTTGAAGTTATAAACCCGAGAGCAGAATTTGGCACTGCCTGTGTATGGTATTAAACCATAAGACAGGCATCCAAATTCATTCAGCAGAAAACCTCACACTACTTAAAGTGCTAATTAAATTACATGTCTAAGTAACGTATCTTTACCACTAGAAGGGAAAGGTTTATAGTGTTGTTCTATGCGGACTGGTAAGTATAGAAATTCCTATATATGGGCTTTATTAATAACCATAAGTAACAAATGACACTAAAAAGCAGTAACTTTTTGTTGCGACATTAAATTTAGTGAGGCTATCAAACCCCTCATTGCATTGAAAGGCCGTGTCTTACTGCAGCAGCAGTACATTTGGATACAGATCAAACAGCTGCACAAGTAGCAGAGTTAGAAGCTTCAATTTACAAGTCTTAATTCGCAAGAAGTCGTAATTACAATCAGGCCTTATCAACTATCTGTCCAGTCCTTGCTTAAAATTAGACTAATCTTTCATGCACCTGATTAAATTCTAAGAACTATACTGATCTCTTCACTGCTACATGCCTCTCTTCTATTTCTAATCTAAAAAAAAATTGTAAACAATGAGGGTGGTGGAACATTGGAGCAGGTTGCTCAGAGAAGTGATGGATGCCCCATCCCTGGAAACATTCAAGGCCAGGTTGGACGCGGCTCTGAGCAACCTGATGTGGTTGGAGATGTCCCTGCTCCTTGCAGGGGGGGCTGGACTAGATGACCTTTGACCGTCCCTTCCAACCCTAACCATTCTATGATTCTAATTTCCTTATCCTTACACTTTTCTCTTGTAGTTCTTGTGAGGAAACCCATAAAAATTGCGGGTAAAGAGGTATTAACATCACTATTACATCAATTTGTTTTCACTCTCTTCCATCTTATCTAGGCGACCAAGAGAGCTTCAGAGTGCTCAGGGCCAGATGCTTACATCATCTTAACTCCCAGAGTACATTAAAAAAGTCAGTAGGATCACCTCTACAGAAAGGCTGTATTTGTTCTTGTCATAGTCTAGCCCCAATTGGGGCTACACAGTCTGTCTCTCTCTCTCACTCCCACCACCCTCCAGTGGCACAGAAGGGAGAACTGGTAAACAAAAGGCAGCAAAAGCACACAGGTTGAGATAAAACAAAAAAAAAATTAAAAGCAATAACAAAAGAAAACAAAACAGTGATGGAAAACAAATACAGTGCAATGGCTTACAACAAACCTCAACACCCAGTTTCTTCCCACATAGCAGGAAGATCTCCTCAGCACCCTCCTCACTTATATACTGCGTATGATGCCACATGGGATGGAATAGCCCTTGGGCTAATTTGGGTAAACTTACCCTGGCTGTTAGCTAATTAGTAACCTATCCCAGCTGGGTGCCCCAGCCATAGGGGCCACCAGCTCCAGTGCTCCTCCCAGCTAAGGTGAATATTAACTCTGTCCTAGCCAGAAGAAGGAAAGTTCTTTGAAAGTATGCAAGAACCTGGCCTCTGTGGTTACACAAGATGCAAACACAAAGCCAATTTTCACATAATGATGATTTGACAGATGTAGACTCCTGCTGATAGAGCTACTTATTACATTCTGCAACTCTACTATTAGATCAGAGGGATTAATGTATGACATTCATAAAAATTTCTATTTCGATGGATATCGCATGCATTAATTTAGTAATTCTTCATACATCTCTGTAGTCCAGTGAAACAGGGATTAATGCTTCATCAAGGATGTATAACACCAGTGTTTAGGAGGATCTATCCCTCTAAGTTCCAGCCACCTTTGCTGCTGCTTCTTTTTTTTTTTTTTTCTTTGATATTTGCATTTTCAGTGCAAGAGTAGGATTTCAAATCTTGTGCTGTGAAAACTAATGTAGTGCTTATTGACAGCAAATAGGTGGCAAGAGCAAATGTAGACACAATACCTGAAGTGAGAGTTAAAGCCATCTGGCACTGAGCCATTCCTTAATGGCAAGGACCAGCTCTGAAAGAAACAGCATAATCCAGGCTACATGTCCATTTACTACTTAGCTTTTCAAGTGGGCTTACCGGCAAGGATGCAGTTCTTGATCATTTTTGTGATGCATCTAAATGTTCCTGGGGAATTATCTGCCAGGACCACAGAGTCACTTGCAAGCCTCAGTTGATAAAGACCTCCGTCAACTGCTTGCAGAGAGCTGAATGATTCTGCAAATATCAAAAATCCCCCAAGACATCCAGATTGCAGGAACTTTGTTTAAAAAATAATGAAAAGTTTCCAAGCGGTTAAGCCTATGGAATGTATACTTCAACTTCCTTGCTGCTGTACTTTCAACTCAAGCTATCATTAGTGATCTGCCTGGTTGAGACTCCAGGCTCCGACATTCCTTAAGAAGTCTCCTCATTTTTCTACAAACCACCTCCTACTCCCATAAGGACAATGTAAGCCATAGCAGATGCCACTGGCTCCAGGATGAGAGTGTTGCAGCACAGGCACATGACCCGATTCTTCTTTCCTCCAAGATCACCATATAGAGGGTGAGTAAGTTCGCTGAAGTTAGAAGAAACCTGTAAGCACGGGGCTGATACAAGTCAGCAGGGAAACCAAGGCTCTTCAGATGAGTCATTTTTTAGGATTAACTGCAATGAATTTGAGCCTGAAATTTGCCTCCCTAATGCCACGCATCATGCAGCAGGCTCGGGCAGGAACCCTGCCGAGGTGGAGGCAGATGTTTCAGAATGACAGCTTCACTAAATCAGTCTCCTTAAAGAACAGTAATCCTTAAAGAACAAATACTGAACTTCTCTAGAAATTATCTTTCTTATTTAGTTGCCAGCTTTTCCTTTTTCCCAGATTCCTCCAATTCAAAAGGAGAAAGCTTTGCCCAGGGAAATAGAGAGTTTCGTAGTACGGGACGGCCTCAGGGACAGTCTTAGTGAGATGCTAAGTTGGGCATAGTGGACATATGGACGTAGTTAGGCACTGTGGAGATAGTTTAAGCTAAGATATTTGGAAATCAATGTAAGGGGCACATGAAGGGATAATCCCTGTTTTTCCTAAGAGGTCGCAAGAGGCTGTTCCTCAAGGTTCCCACAGGACCGTGGCAGCCAGGAAGGCAGCCTGTGGCCAACAAACATGACATATTAGGGAAACAATTCATCTTCATTCCAAATTATCTCCCATTAGTCACTGTGTACATGTACACAGTAATTAATCCCCTTTCTTGCTGAAGGGCTGGTTCACTGCGTTGTAACACAAATTACTCCATCTGCCTTTGCTGCCGTCAGCAGCTTTGCTTGGGCTTTGTCCTGATCAGACTCCTCCTTCTCCCCTCATGACGCAAGGTGCAAATGCAACAGTGGAAATTCAAACACTATCCCAGAGGTAAGTCTCTTGAGTGAAGTAAATTTATAATCACCAGTTGCAAAAATTTGTTAGAAATGATGTAATTTGTTTCTGTATCCCATCATATATTGATACATCAGACAAAAGATGAACTATGCAAACACCCTTCATTACAAGAGGCGGCTTTAAAAAACCTGTGGAGTGAGAGATCAAAGCACGTGACTTTCTCTCTGTTTTCGTTCAGATGAGTAAATATTTTTTTATATTCAGGTGCATGTGATAATGGAAGGTGGGTTTGGATTGAACCCTCCTCCTGAACACCTTAAAATAATTCAGACTTAAATTGATGTTGCTTACATTTTGTATTTCAGGAAAGCCATCTGCCCCACAGATGTGACCTGCAAAGATAATTTTTACAGTGTTTGGGGTTCTGTATACTTATTTATTGCTATTCTAGCCAGCATATTAATAATAATAATGTAGGATTGGAGATTTGTTGCCTTGTAATTATTTATTTGGTTGCCTTTTTGTAAAGTGAGGTAGGAAACATTTTTTGAATGAAAATTGATGAAAAAATGCATTTGGTCCACAGGTTTATTTCATTTGTACTATTTTAAGTCAAAATTTGAAGTTTTGTTTCCACACATTTTAGTGGAAGTCATTCTAGAACCAATGTCTGATTAAAATAAAATACGTATCTATGGACTAATTAATTATGTGCATAGTTCAAACTATGATTGCCAAAAATACACTAGTCTCTTTCGAAATTAGCAAGACTCAGTAGTGCCTGTGTGCAGAATATAATTAGCACAAAATTACTGCTACAGCAAATAATCTTAAAAGTATTACAGCTGCATGGTTGGATGTGTCCAGAATATAGACAAGGAGGTCCACGCAATTAGAGATTCCAGCTTTTCCTTTAATACTCTCAGTAGTATTTGCATAATTAAGCAAAGTGATTGTAATATTAAGGAATGCCACCTGGGGAGGGATCTCTCTGAAATTACACCCCCTCCTATTCCTGCCACATCATACCATTTTACACACACCGGTTTAGATGTAGTCAACCCAAAGAATAGCTTTATGATGACGTTCACCACTATTACTTGGCTAATTATAAAGCTAATGTAGAGGTAGAGAGATGCTACCTTGGGGTCTGCAGTGTCAGTGAGATGGATTTGTGCAGTTCAACTGCTAAGGGAATGACATTTTTGCATTTCCTAGTCTTATTTTCCCAGAACATACCTTTTCTGAAAACTTTCATTTCCTTCTGTCTCTAAATACCACCTTACACTTCAGCTAAATAATAATCCTAAATTAACTGCCATTAAGCTTTGCAGCCTAACTGTTCTCCTTGTGTTGTTATTATGCAAGCACAAAACTGCAAGCCGGTTTCATCTGTCCTCAAACTTATTTTTTTTCCCAAACTGTTTCAGCTTTGTTAGAAAGGGAAGAGAGTTTGAAACATCTTAAAAATTAATGGCGGGATGGAGTCCTGCATTTTTGAGGGTGGTTTTGCCAGTAAACTGAAAACTCAGCCTGTCATGTAACCATGCCATAAGTCACAGAAGAAGGAATGATTTTACTATTTGTTAAACACGCAACATAAGGGAGGGAAAGAAAAATATTTAAAACATTGAAAGAAAAACAGTAAGCCTAACCTTTCTTCTATTTATCTGTAGTTCAGTCAAGTGGATTATTTGGAATTATGCTGAAGATGCTCAGATAGCTGGGAGGATAGCTGGTATGGGATTTAGCAGGAACATCCTTCATGCACCTTTCCCTATTTGGGATGTGCTTGCTGTAAACATTCACAGCGTATGGGTAAAATACAGTTTAAACTGAGCTGCCTTTGTAGAGCAACACAAAACAACTGCACAAAGCAAGGCACAGTGAGAACAGCCAAGCGTAAGTCAGCTTCTGCATCTGAAGCTTGCAGATCATATGGTGCATGACCCAATTCACCACCCTTGATCTCAGATTTGCTCCACTGCTACTAAAAATTCTTCAGCTGTGTTACTTTTGTTTTTCTCTGCCTGGAGTCGGGGAGGAAAACGTTTTAGTGCAAGGTTAAATTGGCTGCAGATGGCTAAGCTGGACTCTTAGATGAAACTCCTGTTTGGGTTCTCATCATGTCAAATCTCAGGCTCCATACTGTGCTCCTCTTTGGCCTTGGCAAATCCTGTCTGGTACCCATGCAGAGCAGGGCTGCAGAGAGCACTTTCCTTGCTCCTCTCCTCAGTGGCATCCCCCTTCCTTCCCTCTTCCCCAGCACAGCGTGCTTGTCCTCGCTGACGGAGCTCCTCAGTGGTTGTTCCCCTTCTGCTTCATCTTGGCCCATGATGTTAACCTCTGCCACCAATTTGCAAGCCAGGTCCTTCACACATACTTCCCTGCTTGGAGGACGCTCCCTGTAACCACCTGCAGAACTATCTCTTATGGTCCCTTCCTTAACCTCCCTGCCCTTGCTTTGACAGCAGTACGAGACTTGGCAGCAGCCAGGCTGCAGATGTGCTGTAGCTCACTGCTTCTCTGCAGAAGAAAACGAGAAGAAACTTCCCTCAGAAGAAACTTTCTGCACAGCAGAGGGTTTCAGGGAATGTGTGCTTTTCATCTGGAGCTGCATCAAGATTTATAGCACATCCAGTGGCAATGGCTCCGCTTGGAGTCAGGAATACCCTGCCTAAATGTACCAGAAATCTGCTCATTTCCACAGCTTCTGGGAGATGGCTGGAGACCCCTTCTTCTGTCTCCTGAGGTTGGTCAGAGGCTCCCAGCGCACAGGCATGCTGCCTGGGCATCACATGAGCTCTCGGAAGCAGCCGCCCATCTTTCCTGCATGATAACCGCTTGTGAATAATTGATCTTCACAGCAAGCCATGCTGATGATCTATTATTCAAACGACAGCAATACCCAAAAAAAAAGAAAAAGCCACACTTGGATTCTGTATAATCACAGGATAGCAATTAACCTCCGAACGCATGGGTGGCTGCTTCCCTGGCACCACGTCTGGTAGAAGAATGCCAGGCTTGCAACCCTTAATTAGTTCTTAATAAATGGAAAAGGTGTAATTTACACTTCTCATTTACCTCTAGGAGAGAGACATATTCTTCTTGCTGCCTCTGCGCCTTTCCGGGCTTCGGGCCTTCCTGTTTTCCCTCTGCTCTCTGTGATGGAGAGGAAATACAATGGCATCTTTAAGCTGAGCAAGACAGTTTGTCCATTATAATTGGTGGCACTGTTCTTGCAGCTAGCTAGCAAAGCCAAAACCACATGTCTTTTTACATATAACACTCAGATAAATCGATTCAGGAGCTGTATTTCAACACAATGTGCAGTGCAGCGAAGGCTAATCTAATCTAATCTAATCTAATCTAATCTAAATATACCTCCCTCTATTTTGAAATCATTACCCCTAGTCCTATCACAACAGGCCCTACTGAAGAGTTTCTCTCCATCTTTCCTGTAGGCCCCCTTGAGGTACTGGAAGGCTGCTATAAAGTCTCCCCGGAGCCTCCTCTTCTCCAGGCTGAACAGCCCCAACTCTCTCAACCTGTCCTCATAGGAGAGGTGATCATCTTTGTGGCCCTCCTCTGGACTCTCTCCAACTGTAATAAAACGTATAAAAGTTTAAGAACAAAATATAATTTTTTTCTTTTGCCCCAGATCAGACATTTTCTGAAAAACTATTTCAAAATACACTTATTCTGATCCTGTAATAATTCAACCTCTTTCAAGAAATTAATCCATCCACTTACATCTCTAAACAATGTCCTTTACTCAGCCTTAAAAGTGCTCTTGAATTAACAATCATTAAGCTTTTCAGCCTTGTCATTCTCTTTGTGTTACACGTAAACATAAAACTGCCAGACCCTTTTGACTGACCTCAAACAAATGAAGCAGTATTGTGGATAAAGACCTAAAAAAACACAGTTAGAGTTCTCATTGACTTCAGCAGTGCCAAGGTTTCATCCAGATGTTCTTCTCTAATATGATGCCTTTCTGAAGCTACAAAGGCACTCGATGATAGGTAGCAAAGTACATGCTGATGACCTCCAGCTGGGGTGCCAATCCTTGCAGTGTGGATTTCAGGCTACTGGTAATAGATTTGCATTTCTTGGTTGCCTTTTAACCATAGGTACCTGAGGACAGAAGACTGAAAGCACTGGAACAGCACAGGTCAGTGTCTGCCTGGCAGCAAGAACAGGTGGTGCGCAGCTGCAAAGCCCTGTACGCCACAGAAAGGGATCTGGAGCTCTCTTTTCCCAGTGTTGTTATTTCCTTATACGATTGTGGCATCTTCAAAAGCCACAATGTCATTTAAAGGTGTAAGTGTCCTTAGATTTTACTCTTTAAAGTCTTGAAACATCTCCAAGCACTGCACAGTGGTTTCTCCCCCATTAGTTGCCAGAATTTGGTACAGCAAAGGAATGTTGAAATTGAAATTATTCACATACTTAAAGGTGTCCAAGCTAATATCTGCCTTTCTTAGGTTGGTGCTGATCCTTTTGTTATGTCTCCTGGATCTGAGTGCTGGCTAATGCGGATAGACTTATTTTTCTTGGAACACAACTGCCCTATCAGAAGCTATGAAACACAAAAACACAGGCAGTTTTGTATAAAAAACAAACAAAAGAAAACAAAATGTGTTAGGTCTCCTTTCAAAGAGCTTTGCACAGTTCCGTGGGATCCAGATACCGTACTCTGCAAGATTCCCTACGGATCCCCATGGAGGCAAGGCAACAGGGCAACACGGCTCCCAAGGCCCAATGCTGGCTGAAGAATTTCGGAGTTTTATGCTGGGTCTAGTGATGGGAAAGCTTCTCCAGTCTCCAATGGCCATAGAAGTGTAGTAGCTAATGCAGCACAGGAGATGGGCTTGCAAAACACAACTGTTTGGTGATCACAGAAGGAAATATTTAATGTGGACCTTTTACTTCAATGGGAGAGAAAGAGAATCCAGTCCTCAGCTTCCAAATACTGCACTGAGATAAAAGAAAGAGGGCTTCAGGGAAGTGAACATTAATCAATTTGCAATACATTTCATTATTTAAAAAATTAATTCTCTTTCTGCTAAATTAAGCTGAAACAGTAGCTCAGTTTAATTTTGCCTACTGTAGTGAAATCCGTCCTCATTTTCTGATCACTCTCCCGCCCTGCAATAGGAATCATTCTGTGAGGCAAATCTTTGGTCTAAAAAAAGTAAGCAAATATAACTTTGGCTATGTCCATTTTGTTTAGAAACTTGGTGCCTTCAGGAAAATAACACTGAGTTTTGATCCACGACACATTTGAAGAATAGGCTGATATATTCATGCTAGCGGTTTGCATCTGTGGAACGACTTACACAGGCATGCTCGGTTTTAGATAATTTGACTTTGGAGACATTTTCATCTTTTTTACAGCTCAATTAACTTTTTTTTTTTTTTAACAGAGGAGTCATTCCACATCTTCCAGGATTTTTTTAAAAGATATTTCAGCTTTTTTTTTGTTCCAGAATTGCCTTTTAGCTAATGGACAAAATTTAACAATATTTGTTAACCTCATCTCAGCCCACTAAGCTTTGAAAGTAAAAAAGTGTAAGGCTGTGATATGAATTAAATAAACATCTGAGAGACTGTTTTCAGTGAATGCTGAGATATTTATTCTTAATAAATAATAAGCCAAATTGGATGGGGCTTTGAGCAACCTGGTCGAATGAAAGATGTCCCTGCCCAGGGCAATGGGCGCTGGAAGTAAATGATCTTTAAGATCCCTTCCAACTCAAACCATTCTGTGATTCTATGTTTCTGTGATTCTATGATTCTATTGTTTATATTTTTAATACTTTCTGCTTAAAAAAAAAAAAAAGGCATTGATCTAGATCAGAAAAGTACTTACTAGTTTATAATGTAAACTGATCAGTAAAAAGCTAGAAAAAATCTTTTATTTTATGGAGAATAACAAAAAATGTTGTTTCTCCTAAGACTGTAATTGGAGATTTTGTATTTCATTAAATATTCCTATCCTTGAACATTCAGCTGCTTTTGACTGGCAACATTACTTACTCCCACCTGGGATGTTTCTCACAGTAGTCACCTCAGGATGTTGTGAGGAGCACAACCGCCTGTAGGGAATCCTGTACAAAACAAACAGACTTCAGCACAAATGAAAAAAAAACTAATTCCCTTTCCTTCCTGAAGATTTGCAAATTTAAAAAAAAAAAAAAAAAAGTCATCTTTTTTTGGTGGTTCTGCAAGCCATAGTTATAAGTCATCAAGGCTGTTTCTTCTGTGGATGTTTCTGATTGCAAAAATTAGGTCCAGTGTCAACACTAGAACAGTACCTGAGCATTTTGGCATCTTCAAAGCACGATCATCCCAAAGCCACTCTGAAGGAGAAGATGCTAACAGGCAAGGGATGGCCAAGTGCCACAGAGGTTTACTTCTGTGTCAACACTGGCTCAGATGTTCCCATCAGACTTCAACCACCCACTCCTGCTCCGCATCACCTTCTCAGCTGTGCATCCCCAGCTGCTTGTAGGCTTTACATGGTAAAATTATATCTGTTAATTGACCCAGGATAAAAGTAAGCCTGCATGAAAACAGAGAATGCTTTGCTTTCCACTCGGAGCTGTTCCCTGGAAGGACTCATTGCTCAGCCCCACTAACCATGGTGGCAGCATGTCACCAGGACATGTCTGGGCAGGAGAGCCTGAAGCTGACGTTGCAGCTGAGGAATGTGTAGGAGCAATCAAGCACCACGCTTGATATCTGCATTTCTTGGACTGCACTGAGAATCTCCTTGCTGGAAGTGAAATAGCCTTAATCTGGTTTGTTGAAAGTCTAGTGAACATCTGTGCACCACAGTCCACTGCAGTTTAATGAGGTGTTTTACACACTTACTTCTACTTAATGCAGATTATTTTCCTGAGGATGTACCTGTACATTAATTTATTTTGGAAAGGCAGCCCCTGAGCACTCCTGTATGTGCAGTGCCGCTCCCAAAGACGCCCCAAAGCCCTGCAGCAGGAACTGTCCCCACCCTCTCCCCCAGCCCCATGGTGCCCTTCCTTCTCCTGCCATGGAGGCCAAGGGCACGGGAGCCAGGACGGCAATCCCAGGGGATTGCTGGGAGATGGGATTTACACTCCCTCAGCTCAGTTTGTTCCCCTTCCAGTGCTCCATCAAGGGACAGACAGCTTGGTACAGCCAAAAGACAAGTTTCTGGCCCGGGGACAGCCCAGCCTACTGCAATTTATAATGGAGTCTCCATGAAATTACTTGGTTGTAACTTTGTCAGTACCAAATGAATTCACCTTAATTAGTGCATTCCGTGTGAATCCCAGTGGAAGCAATAATGATTTCCAGTTTATTCAAAAAGGTTGCTATTTTCCCTGACAAAAAAAATGATAACCTAAAAATATCTGATGTATTTCTCATTACTTTAGTGACTGTAATGATATGTTTGGAAGAAACACCAATTTTCCTGTCTACTGCTTTTGACACAACAACAATTAGTCATAAGCAATGAAGAAAATACTTGCATTTCTTAAGAAGTAGTGAGAAATACTCAAATGTCTCTGTATTCATAGCTGCTGCAATATTATTTGGTTATATTGGTCTGACTCAATTTGTAGGAGCAGGGATTTGGAAAACATACACTGTAGAAATTAAAACCTGTTGGTAGTAAAGAGGCAAAAGAATTGTATTTCATGAGGATAGTTCTCCCAGAGGAAAAAAATACTTTGGTAGCATTCAGGTATCACATCGTGTAATGAAATAACAAGGAAGTTGTCGGGAAACCACAGCCAGCCTTAGGATAGTAGCACTTGTCTCCTTCCAGAGAGAGAATGTAATCGCATCACATTATCTCAGTGTCCTGTCACTAAGTTTGGTTGCTATATCTGTAGTTATTCAGGTAAATATATGGAAAAATACATTTTTAAGTGTTCTCCTCAATCATTTACTTTATCAATCTTTATTGGCATGCTAGCTGATCACTTCTTCCATTCATCTGTTTGATAAACATAATGATGAAAATGGTCACTATTAATATTTCAGAAATGTAAAAAAGTTTCACTACCACAACTTCACTGTATCAATTTTTGCCTCTACTTTTCCCTTCTTTACTCTTCCCAAGTCCTTTTCCCTCCAGACATTGCTCTCTCAGCTACTCTCTTCACACAGGGTATCTTATACTTGCTTCTCAGTGTTGCAGCATTTTCTGCACATCCATCTTCATAAATAATGCATGGAGGAAGAATATACAATTTCTCTGACAGTCCTTATCCAGAAGGTAGGTTCATTCTTCCAGCACCAACAGGTGAGTCATTGACAGACGTCACCCTTGTCACACAGATTGGTTCTCTCAGAGTGATTGGCATTTTTCTCTTAGCTTTTCCTAGCACTGTGTGTTCGTTATGCAATTGTGAATTTACTGTCTGTTAAACATAAACCTAATGTGGTTTCGAAGTCTAGACTCCCAAAGTCTGCACTCTTAAAGAAGAAAGGACAGTGGCTGAGATCCGGGGCTCTGAGAAGGTCCAAGCCTGTGTTATTCCTCCATGTGGACTTGGAGCTTTCCCATGTAATGATGGGACATGGGTTAGGCTACATCTCCCACTCTGATAAGAGAAATCCTGAGCCTAGTTGCTCCCAAGAGGAATATTAATCTGAGTGTGAGCTGTAGTTGTGTGGGTAGAGGACAAACGATCACAGGCCCAGCACATGCGGCTCTGATGAGAAGTAAAGTTTGACTCCTGTAAAAGCCAAAAGGAAATTTGCTTCTTGCTCAATGCAAAACCAGGTTCTACCACAGAATGAGGCTATTTCTCCATTTGTTTCTTTTTCTTTCAAAGTTAAATCATTTCCCTCCCCCATTTCTTCATTTCTTACTATTTCTGGTAGACTGAGAAATCTCGTTCTGGTAATTTTTATATCTTGAACACTGAAGAAAATATTTTTGTTTCATTACTGCTTACCCTGCAGGATTTGAGTTTCTACTGTGTATTTTGACTTCCAGTTTCCAATTATACCCAAAGATACGCTATTAAAACATAGAATAACTTGCACTACTTGCACTTTTTAAAGCCCTACTTCTTATGGGAGTGATTTAAGCAGCACCTACTACATCAGTGAGACATCTTGGTCTTATTATTTTCTACAGATAATGGGGACCTTCTGTTGTTAATGAAGCTTAATTCATTCACCTCTTTTTCCTTGTTGAGTTCCATCAGCAGCAGGCCCCAAACAGCAAGCAAGTGAGGATGGAAACATTTTTTAGGCATTAGCACAGCCTGAGCTCTCCAAGACAGAGGCTACGTGAATGCTGCCATGGCAAGAAAAGTCCTCTTTGAGGCTTCTTCTTTACAAAAGCCTCCCTGAGAGTGTCCCAGCACATGGGGAGCCAATGAATCCCACCAGAGCCAATGCCAGCAGTGCTGCAGGTTCACCCATTAACTCTCTTCTTCTGTGATAACAGAGAGAGAGTATCAGACACACAGGGACCCTTTCTTAGAGGGTCCTGAGGCAGGGAACAGACTTTAAATAACACCGGAGTTAGGGAAAATCACTGGAGAACTGCCTGCACATCTCCTCCCTGGGGTAGGGTTCAAAATGCTTTACGAAATAAGCATCATATTCAGTTGCTGGTGAAGAGCCGAGCTGTTCAAAACTCATTTTGTTTTACTCACAGGATTCTAGCTTCTCATATGGAGTAGATACATCTGATTGTGGATCATGAGGTGAATGCATATGAATGTTTCCAGGCCTCCTAAGCCCTTCCCTCAGCTTATAAAGCCCTTTGAAGTTAAAACAAAAATAAACCTCTCATTATCTTAAGAAAACCTTTGTGATCAAGGGGCCTTACCATCAGAGAGGAAATTTCACTCATCTGTTCTATGTTGGTATTCCCATGTAAAATCTTTATCTACACACTTTTGAAGGCATCTTGCTTCTGGGTGACTTCTGAAATTCTTCAAGTGAAGGTTCATCTGTACCAGGAGCACAGGAGAACATGCTTTTCCTCTTTGAGTTCTTTATTTGTACTGTGGTCCCTGCTGAAAAGTTGCGCTGTTGTGATATTCTGTAATACTATCACCAATCATGAAATATTAGGTTTAAGAAATGTAATGAGAAAATCTTACATTTATTAAATTGATCGACAGTTCAGACTGTAAGGGAAGATGGCCTGGGTTCACACAATAAAGCAACACAACCGGTCACAAACACGGATTGTACACCGAGAGAGACAGAAGTATTGGGTGAGAGCTTTCTGTTGACACCAACTTCAGGCCTGATGCAAACAGTGCAAATAATTTATCAGGTGCTAAGTAAGCTCCAGGTGCTCCCAGATACCTCTGATCGAAGAGAGAAGAGTGATTTCTGTATCTCAGTGGGTAAACGAGTGATCTCAGGTCCATAAGCTGCCACTGCTGCATTAATTAAAAATGTTAATTTTCACTAATTTGGAAAATCAGGTCAGCTGTGTAAATCCTTCCTGATCAGTGCATCTAAATTTGAAAATCATAGACGTAAGTAACAAGATATACAGACTCTGTGGGGGTCACCAGCTGTGCTTGAGAAGCCGACCGGGCTTCAAAAGGCAGCAGTAGAATGAGCTGGCCTCCTGAAGGAGGAGGGAGGTGGCTTGGTGGATGAGGTAGAGTTGTCCCATTCCCTCATTTGTCAGAGCACATTAGGCTAATTCTGAAATTTTACACTGGCTGCACCCTCTCCTCATCCTGCAGGCAGCACAATGGACCCCAGAGACACAGATGGTGAGCGACAGGAGATGAGGGGAATGAGGTTTGGCTGCCTGTGCTGCTCCTCAAGCTGCTGGAGAGCCATGATGGCCATGTCTTAGCTCCAAATGAGGGAACTTGGTGGTTGCCATAAATTACATTGCCAGTCCTGGGGACTGTTACAGAGGTGCTGAGCCGCTACCACCTCACATGGAATGCCATAATGCCAGCCTCCAGCCCGTGGGGCTATGCGCAAGCGGATATAGGAGCTCTGTGTCCCCTGGAGACTTCCTGATGCTGGAGAAATCCTCAGAGAGGCGAATGAACTGTTTTAAGGGCTGATTTGCATGTCAGTCACTCATGCCACTACTTCAAAGCTAATGATCTGGTTCTTAGCATCTTTGAAAACATCGGTTGCTACTGAAAATAATAAACAGAAGTTGTGTGCATCCCAAGCAGCTAATGCCTGTAAAAAGATCACATAGCATAACAGGGATTGCTAAGGAAAAGAATGCAGCCATTTGAAGCTCTCAGCAACAGCTAAATTCCTGATTGATTGGCTTAACATTAGCCCCAAAGGCAGTTGAGAGCAGTTCCATACATCCGATGTCACATGTCAAAATGTCATTGTCTGACATTGAAATGGCTCATAAATCGCAAGGCACTGCAAGAGCACACCTAGCAGAGGACCATTAACTGCGTACTGGAAGAAATAACCTTTTAAACACGCAAGTTTACAGGGGCTACTGCAACCAGAAGGGAAAAAAACTCACCCTTTGCATTGTCTGTCCTCGGAACTATTTTACTTTGTCTGTTCCACCCTTGGAAATCTCTGAGTTTCCCTCATGGTGTAATCTTTAATTCTCTTTAGCATCCAGAAGGCCAGTGGTACCAGGCCCGGTAATGCGGAAGGTACAGACTCCTTCGCTTTGCTGGATAAAGCACCAACAGCTGCATTTGCATCTGACCATGGACCCTGGCATAAGTAGATATATGCTATATAAAGCATGTTTCATTTGCTAGGGCAACGGCATTTTTGCCCTTCAAGGCTTTTGTTAATACACCTCAAGATAACCATATCTGTTGGGTCTGCTGTACCAGAAAGCACTGAGGATTATGTCATGTGCAGGTCAGGTGTCTCCCTAGTAAAATACAGATTATTTCTGAACAATGAAAAGGAATAGATTGTCCATGCGTGTGTATGCATACTTATGTCTGTATATCATGTATAATGTTATAATACCTGTTTTTTGCAGACTGAGGTGTTGACTCTCTAAGTGCATCTACTTGGGAGGAGGAGATGATGACTATAAATGCACCTACATGGGAAGGGGACAACTGATGTAACTGTGACTAACTTACATGTCAAAACTGAGGCATGTGCTTGCTTGTAAACTTTAAATACAGAAGAAAATCCACACACACTCACACACTCTCAGGCAGGAGTAAAACGCCTGCGGACATTTCAGGATTGACAGCATGCCAGACTCTCCAGAGAGCTGGTTGGTGGAGGGTTTGTTTTTTTAAAACTTGTAAAACAAGAATTCCCAGAAGGCAGCTGGTCTGCAGGCAATTAGGAGGAACCCAGAGTACCTCTGCGTGGGGTGCTTTGCTTGCACGGAGGCAGCACGTAGCCGGGTGGGTGTGGGTTCTGTCACATATGCCAGTGCAAGCGGGACGGTAGGGTCGCACCAAACCGCTGCCTGAGTTTCTGCTGCACTGCCCCACTGCAGGATTTTTGTGTGTAGACCAGCCAAGGGGCTCCACACCTCCATGCCTGGGAGAACAATATTGTTATACACAGAAAAACGAAACGTCTGTCTTCTAGCACCCCTTAAAATTCCCCTCCCCAGTCATTAAGACCCAATAAAACTGTTAGCACCTCCTCAGATATCCTGTTTTCTCATACCATCTTTCAGGTGCGTTGCATGGGCTTCCCTGTTTAGTACAAGCAGGATACATTTTAAGAGCCTCCTGATTTATTTTGGGTAAAGCAAGAGGAAGCAAACTCCTGGTTTCTGACGGAGGTTAATGTGGCAGCAGCTTCCCAGTTGGGTATCCTGGACCTCTGCCCTATCCTCTGTCCTTCCCAATCTACTTTCCACTCTGGTATGATTTCCAGGCAGGCAGCTGGAGCACGGGAGGCAGGAGGCTCACTGAGGCCACTGCTGGAGCCAGGGAGGTGCCTGGGGTGGCTGTGGAGGATCCAGCGCTGAGCGCTTGCCTTGAGGCTGGAGGGAATCCCCGGGGTCTCCTGCCCTACTTGGCACAGAATTCCGGTACGGCTGGAGATGGAAAATGGAGAGAGCAGAGAGTATTTAGAAACATGAACAAAGGATGTTGGAAAAAATGCAGCAGGCAGAAAGAGGGCATCCATGGGCAGCTTTCACAGCAGGCGAAGGAAGGTTCTGCAGTTGCGAGATCATCGGCTTTGTCAGATTACACACCTGTATTCCTCGGGGTTTGTTTCACTTTTGAAAATTATGGGTTTTGTTTTGGGCTTTATTGCTCCAAAGGGATAAAAATTAGAGAGCTAGCTTTTTACAAAACTCATCCTAGCATTGTTCCAATATGAGAACTTTTTCCTTTCTCTTCTTGGCACTGCAAAGATCTGCATAAATTTAATTACATCTATTTACTTTGTATTAGCATATCCCTTCTCCTCTACCAAATCACTATGCATTGGTTTCTCAGTTTAGGATTTCTTGTATTTCAGAAATCAGCACAGAAAGGATCACACTTGCAGGGGGCAACGCATATTAAAGGTACCTTATAAAAAACAAGTTTCTAACACAAACATGTTTTTGCGGATATTTTTCTCTTTTGGAAAACTTTCTGGGTTTTCTGACTTGAAAATGAAATGTTTTCATTAACAAGCATGGATTTGGGTGGTTTTCTTAAAAAAGGAAAAAAAAAACTGGTATAGTTTTTTATTCCTTTTCCTCAAACCTGTTGAAACAATTGGCATAATAAGCTACCTAGGCTTGCATCAGTCCCAATGGGAATAAGATATCTAAGAGTTAGACATCTAAATAGCCTAACTAATTGCCTACTGACAAAGAGACTTTATGGAATAAGCCATTCAGCCCACACAATTGTCTTCTGCACCTTCAGAGAATACAGCTGTCAAAGGGCTCCTCGGCCTGGTAGAAGCTAAGGGTTGATTGAGGATAGAGGGATTGCTAAATATCTCCATTTCCGTGGATAGATTTGATGTGAATCTCTGCTTTCCACAGAGCTTTTATGTACTGAATTAATCAGCTTAAAGACAGAACAGCAGATGCAGTATTGGTACCTTCCACACGGCTGGCGTAGCTGTGATGATGGGTACTTTCTCCTCTTTCCTCGCTGACAGAATAACATCAGCATGCTAAAACAGCTACAATTAGTGGCACATATTCTGGCTGGGTATAAATGCTGCCTCTCTAAAGACATTGCTTTGCCTCAGCAGCTGACACAGGATCCTATTAGTTAATCCAGTGTCCATCTTCAGGGGCCATCTGGGAGATGAAAGTGGCAGCAGGCACCACCTCCCCATAGAGTGTGGGAGGGCAGGTGCCAGGGGATGGTGAGAGCAACATCTGGAAAGACCCCAAAGCTCAACTACAGCCTAAAACATCTGCATCATCATCTCCAGGGGAGAAGGAGCTCAGGGCTGGAGGGATCGCAATCGGGGCTGCCGGGGCCCGCTGGGGAACCACATATGTGGACTGAGATTCCCTTCCTGCTGGGGATGTTCTGTTTTCTGCCAGGTTGTCCCAGGCCTTAGAGCAAGGCTCGGCTCATGCCTAAGACTTGGGACAGCATGCTACAGCGGGACAGTCAAAGTCACTGCAGAAGCTGTGCTGAGTTAGAGGTATGGGCAAGACGCACAATTAGGATTTGGACAAGAGGAACAGAGGGCACATCGGACCAGAGGACAAGTCAAGAGCATGGTCAGATGTTAGAAGCAGAGAAGACAAGGAGCTCACACTGGACCGGGTGCAGGATCAAAGCAAGGTCAGAAGCAGGAACCAGGGTAAAACAGGAAGAAACATGCCTTCAAGCTTAGCCAGAAAGAGCTGCAGTGATTTTCTCCGCCAGTGTCTGGGTGGGGACAACCCTGGGGCTGCAGGTGGATATGAAAAGTTGCAAGATTGAAGTGCAGAGAAAAGTGTGCAGATAAGTCTTTTCTGCTGTCAATTGTGCCTCTCTTGTTTTGTGTCCTACTCTGTCCCAAGACTTCAGTGAAAGGACTGGAAAGCTCCTGAAGGCTGGGTAGAGCAACACGAGGAAAAACAAGTAGCAAGCAAGTAGCTGCACATACAGCTTATCTGCTGAAATAAGGAGGACAAAGTTTAGATCAAGCAGTTGGGTTGAGAAGTTTGCAGGATTAGCTGTACTTTTATGTTTCCTCCATACTACTACACTGCTGGGGTTTTGATCTTTATCCGGGGCCTCTGCAGAGGGCACTGAATTGGTAAAGAAGCTTTTTTTAGAAGCTCAACCCTACTTTGAACCCTCACGTCTCTTATCTTGTGCTTGGCACAGTGCTGCAGGTGTTGAGAGAGCAGGGGTTTGTTTACATCCTTGAGTTGATGAGCTGGCAAGCTCCCAGGGACCCACGAGCATTTCCACATCCAGAACAATATACTGGTCATGCTGGTGCGCTAGAGGGGTTGGACCTTGTCAGCGGGAGAAGGATTATTGTGTCAAAAGCATCCTCTGCTTTTGCCAGCTCTGGAAACTATGTGAGAAGAGTTTTACGTGAGGCGATTATCCATCTCTGTGCTTGCACAAGAAAGTGCGTAGTGTCCTGGCCCTGCACAAGGACTGTCACAGGCCCTGATGAGAAAAATGTGCTCTAGGTCTGGTCAAAGAGGATTATGAAGAGCCATGTGATAACACAGTAAGTCTTCAAATAGAGGAGCCTCTGAGAAGTGTATTCACAAAGTACGGTCTATCCTATCAACCCGTTCAACTAACTGTCTGGAATTCTTGTTTTATGACAAATTTGCAAACACCATCTCCCAGGAAAGAGGAGATTCTGGATCTCATAAACTGCGAACATTTTGATTGATGAATGTTGATGATATCCAAGAACCAGAGAAGAGAGAATTCGCTTCATTACCCCTATAGATTTTGTGAATTTTCAATAGGTCCTTTGCCAGCAGTATGCCACCTGCCTGAAGACAGCTTCCAAGAAGAATAATTCGGGATGAATAGGAAAAAATTTTTCACAATGCGAGTTGTAGAGCACTGGAACAAGTTGCCCAGAGAGGTGGTGGGTGCCCCATCCCTGGAAACATTCAAGGCCAGGTTGGCCGGGGCTCTGAGCAACCTGATGTGGTTGGAGATGTCCCTGCTCCTTGCAGGGGGGTTGGACTAGATGACCTTTGAAGGTCCCTTCCAACCCTAGCCATTCTATGATTCTATGATTCTATGAAGTTTATTGGGCATTCAGACCCACAAGGATAAAGGGGAGGCAGGCTGGCAGTCACTGGAGGCAGGGACTGAGTGGAGTCAATGCTGCCAGGGAAAAATAAAAGGATAACACTATCCCACTGAAGGCATATTTAAAAATACAATATGGCTCTGAAAACCACAGCTAAATCATGTGTTGTTTTAGATAATTACATATTAAGAACCTTATTCCCAGAGACAAGTAGAGCCTAGTTTAAATTAGCACATTGCCCGATTGATAATTAAGAAATTTGCTACAATAACAACATCACAATTACCCAAAACCAATATTGTAAAAATAACTTTGTGAAAAATCTTTGACTGTTTGTTAGGGTCATTAATTACAGGAATTATGTCACAAATATTCTGTTAAGCCAGCGGTGGTGTAAACCGAGACGTAGCGACTGCTGGTGAGCAGATATGGCAGAGACTTTACATTGTATGAGAAGAGGGAATATTACATGCAGACTGTGAAAACACATCAATGTGTTAATCATTGTGCACCACATGTATTTTCAGTAATTTTAAACTGATATGTGCATGAGATAGCTAGAATTGTTTCAAATGAGAGGCGTCATCCAGCTAAATCCTGTGTGGACATGGAGAGGAGAAAACCACTTTGAGCAAATCTGGTCCTATTACCCCAACCTTCCATTTCATTCCCTTTGGTCTCCCATTCTGGAATATATTAACACCTTTTTCTTTCAATCTATGAAGCTACAGACAAGACAGGCACCAAAGGCCATTCCAGGGCTGATTTTCATTCCTCTTTGGCTTATTTCTGAACACTTCTTGGGGAGCGTTCTGTCTGAGAACACATTACCTGTTCTTTCTGTGTGACACACATTTGCTTAAATCCTGTCCCACTGCCTGCTCGGGTGACCTCTTCCAGCACCGACCACTCCAAACTCACTGTGGCAGTAAGTCCTTTTATTGCTCACAATTTTACTGCTCTTTTATGTAAGCATCATTCTATTCCTTCATTATAAAATAGTCAAGAGAAAAGATTGATCTCTGTTATACCTATCGTAATCCATCAAATTCTCACGACATCATCTTTCTCCTGAAGATAACCATTCCCTGGTTTTGTATTCTCCTCATTAAATGTGAATCTCACTAAATCTCTGACTTTGTTACTCTCTCTCGGATCTTTTCTAAGTTAAGCTCTTTCTTGAGATGAGAAACAGTGTTGAAGAAAACATTCCAGATACATTATTCATTTATATACACACATACATTCTGTTTTAACTACTCTGTTCAGTAGTTTCTATCTGTATTTAATGAGTTTTTATGAGTATTTAATCAGCAGTAATGCATGACGTTCACTGCTGCTGTAAACTTCACTGATACCCAGAAATTCTTACAGTGTTTTCCACAGAGCCAGCCTAGAAACCAGCAAAATACGAATAGATGGCTTTTTTTCTAACATCCACACCTGTTATATATAATCAAATTAAAACCTCTGGCTTCAATTTCATATATATTACTCAATATAAAAATAAATTTCAATTATTTAAACAAATTTCTTATAATTTCCCTTAACTTTTACTAATCAAAATTATTTAGAATCAAAGTTCCTCAGTTTACATAACAGGCACAGCAGGAGGGCATGAGTGTAAGATCTGCTCAGCGTGGGATCCTAAGTCAGCTCTGTGGTGATGAAGGACTACATACTTTATGCATCATATTTCTAATTCTCTAATGCTGAAGTACATCAGTGTTTTAAATGAGAGGATATGTATGAGATGAAAAACATAGGACCTTTAGGGGAAAGAAGTTGTCAGAGCTTCCTATGCGGTTGAACAAGAGAGAGAAGTTGAGAAGCAGGAAAGAGGAGTAGAAAGAAAAACAGGCAGTGTTTTTTTCAGATGAGGGAGTCACTTTCCCTAACGCCATGCTGCCCTCAGGAGAAGTATTCACACAGGACAGTCGCTGTGCCGTGACAGCACTGCTCAGAGCAGCGAGCTGTGACACTGCTGCTTCCCACAGAGAGGGAAGGCAGGCAGGCTTTGCGTTGGGACCGGTTCATTTTGAGCACTGTACATAAGCAATTGCCACAATCACAGATTAACTGGTAGGTGGCCAGTGACAGGGCAAAAAAAAAGCTATGGGAGATGCTCAACACTTGGGTGTGAACAATCAGCTTGGTTCCCTCCATGCATTCTTGCAGGTGACTTTGGATGCATGCATTCAGTAACATATGTTTTCCATCTGCGCCCTGCGCCTTTGAAGAGACACATACATAAACTGACCATAGCTACCTAAAATGTGGCCATCTGAGTCCTGTCCTTCAGGGGTTCTCACTGATCCCCATGGGAGGCACAGCCAGGCCACGCTCTGCAGGATGCTTCACCTCTGCAGCAACCTCAGAAGAGGCCAATGGAGACAGCAAATATTCTTTGCAAGCAGCAGGGCAAGGTCTACAGAGGGCAGACAGCCTGAGGCCCTTAGGTCCTCCTAGGAGACTCTCAGGGTGCCAGTTTAGGTCCCTAAGTCCTGGGCCATTTCTTGAGTGTCCTCAAGAGTCAATAGGGACGGAGGCTAATCCATCCTCCCTCATGGCTACATGGGAAGCATCTCTGTTGAAGCACCCACATTTGCTGCCTGACTTTGGGCAATGTGAATACTCTTCCTCTTCACGAACATCCTAAAAAGACACATGCCTGCTTCCTGTATACAAATCATCCTCTCTTTCTGCACTTTGAGCTGTGTCCCATTCTTTCTTCTTTCACTTTTTACCTGTGACATTTACTTCAAGTCCTTCAGATTTATCTTCTTTAAAGAACATGGTCTTTGTGGCTTTTACAACATACTGCCAGCATGAGGTTTTGAAGATATGCATCCTAAAGCTACCCAGGAAGCTAGCAATATTGAAAATTAATTACTTTGTACTGAAAGGAGTTCTACACCTCATCAGGATGGATGGAGCAGAGGATTCATTTCAGAGGAGAGATGTAAATCGGGGCTCTCAACGCAATTCCTACAGACGTGTCGCTCAACCGCAGGTTTGCCAAACCAACTTCCTTGTGTAAACACCAACTTCATCATATTAATTACACTGTAAAATTCATATGCACTCGCTCAATATTTGCAAATGATCTCCTTGCAGCAGAATCCTTTTTTTTTTCCTTTCTGAACTGCACACGCACACTTTGTGGCCCATAAGAAAGTGTACTATACAAAGAAGTTTAAATACCAGCCAACCCAAGCTTATACACATTTGGAGAGAGCTACAATTTACTCAGCTGAATTCATTTCCCAACAGTATATTTAAGGGTAGAATGTAATTTCAAGGTTTAACGGCTGATAAAGTTAAACATGCACATGGGAGAAAGAAAAGGTGCTGTCATGGTGTCATGGCTGCAGATGATTCCAGTGCAGATCCATTCAAATACATTCCTGTGCCAAGATGATTCTCCCTCGAAATATGACACACTCAGCCACCTTCCCTGGGGAGCACAGGGGCTGCGAGGGGAGCCAGGGGGTGCAGTGGGGTATGGGGAGGACCGCAGGGAGGAGATGAGGGGAGAAGGCGCTGGGAGCTGGTTGCAGGGGCCAAGGGGAGGCAAAGGGGAGAGGAGGGTGTTCGGGCAGAGGGTCAGGACACAGAAAACACCCTTTTCTTCATGGCTGGGAAGAGAAAAGAGACAAGGAGCAGCTGCAGAGGGGTGTGAGAAGACAGGGATTAACTGCTGGTTATAGTCCATGGTCCTGCTCCTGCAGCAAGGACAGCCCTCAGATGACACACAGTGGGCTCTGCTCAGCCTGGAAAGGCACCATCACCTGATGGCCTTGCTGCAATAAAGCTGTTTTCCATTCTGGGAGTACCAACTGACTCCTTATTGCCAAAACCTGGATGAAGATCAGTTTAAAAACTGAGCTGTGCTTTTTTTCATGCCTTTCCCTCATAAGAACTCCTGTTCTCACTTGTGATTACAGCTGGGAGCTGAGCAAATGCCGAGACAAAAGGAAGCAGTTATCTAAAACATTCTCCATGAAAGAGCTGGAAACGTACGTTTTGGGCTGTTCTAGCCTAAACAATCCCCATTTCACTAAGTCGAACAGCGAGAGCTTTCAGTACCGAGGGCCAAAGCAAATCTCTTATCTTCGTGTACTTGTCAAGAATGGGAATTTAATTTATAAAGAAGGATTCAATTTGGATTTAGTAAAGAAAATAAAACCAACATTAAAACATCAGGGAAAGCTGCACTTCAATCTTGAAGAGGCCACAAACGTGAAGGGCCAAATCCATGATGGGGTGTTGGGACAGATCTGAACGGAGATCCTAGTGCATGAAGGACAACATGGCACCTTAACCCCAAACCCTGATCTGCTTAGCTGAAAAGCTCCAAAAGCACCTTGTCTGCTACCAAAAAACTCTCCTGCTCTCACCATTTATCCCAACAAAGCTATTCCCTCTACAGAAAAGAATTTGGGGTGACTTATGCCCAATGGCACAGCATATGGAGGCAAAAGGCACTGTCTTTTGGAAAAAGGTGCAAAAGGCCTTCCCCAGCTCAGGCTCCCCGGTGTCCTTGGCAGATGTCCCGGCCCCTCTCCCCTGTCCCTCCCACAGCCCTCGGCACCTGGTGAAGAGACACAGGTTCGGACCCTTTTGGGAGCATGGTCAGAGCATGGTGGCATGGGAGAAGATGCCACACCAGCAGGGCAGGGACACAGCAACTCCCATGCACAAAGAGAGGCCACCTCGCCTCGAGATACACCACCACAGACCCACCCTTTGCTGGAAATATTTGGTGCCGAGTCTGCAACAGTCTCAGCCAGAGAGCAGGGACGTGCAAACACCGTGCTGTGCACTGTGCCCTGTGCACAGCTCTCCAGCGGAGAAAGTCTCTGAGACCAGTAGAGGCTGTCGTACGTGCCACAGGCCAGAGCTACCACGGCTGCACAAAGAACCTGTCAGAGCTATGAAGCATCACATCAAAGAAATTAATGTTAATCTGTGCCCAGAGAGAGTTTCAAATGCTATTGCATGGGGCCGTAGGTGGCAGAGCTCCTGTTTAATGCAGGCAGAGAGCAGACAAGGGGTGGGCTGCTGAGCAAGGCAGCAGATGCCGATTCAGTGGCAGATAAAATAACCAGACCAGCAAATTCACAGAAAAACCCCAAACGTTTTCTCTGCTGAGCAAGCCAGAAAGCCTTGTATTAAAGAAACAAATCAGACCGTGGAAAAAGGAGAAGGAAAACGCAGGAAGGCAAAGCTACTGACACAAAAAGGAAAGCCAGGGGCTGGAAGTGAAAGGTTTGCAGCATGTTCACCCTGGGAACTCCTGGTGGGACTGGGAGGCAGAGGCGGTGCACGGGCACAGGGATGCTGCGCCAAAAGGCTGGGCCTCTTTTCCCTGCTCTCCTGGAGGCCTGCATTGAGATGCTGTTTCTAAACAATTCCATATCCCACCAAAAGCCAGAGCTTAAGCCCAGCTACTCAGTCTCCCCTGTGAATCTGGGCTAGTGCAGGAAGGCACCCATAGCCTGCGATGCCTGGAAACCATCACCAAAATTGAGATCTGAGATCTTCCTCTGAGCACAGGTGTTTGGGTAGAGGTGGTGGGACAGACGTGAGCTGAAGAAAAACTGGCAAAGACTCATTTTGCAGAGAAGAAGAATTTTAAACCAGTTTTCCCTCTACCCAGAAGTATTTATCATTCATATTAAAAAAGGCAATAATCTGATCATGACAAAAATTACATTAATAAATAGGAAAGTGGGCAACTTTTAATCCTCTAAAAAGGAGGGAATGCAATTGCAAGGAAAACAATAAAATACGCAAGGTATAAAACAGGAAACTGGAAGCTGGTGAGAGCTTAGGACAATATAGTGGTTCATAAACTCAAAATAAAACCCTCTGAGTAACAGAGATGTCTGCCCGAGCACCGTGGCCTTGATGCTGCACTCACAGCCACAAGCTGGGTGACAGCGTATGGACATTTGTTGGCTGCCTCCCCCTATCTGCCAGAGGTCTGTCTGCCACACACATAAAGCCCTTTGTAATGGGCATGGTATGGCCTTATTTTTTGCACTGTCCCTTGTACAACCCTGCCTTTGTCTTCCATGGGGTTTCTAAGTGCTAAGCCAGGTACCTAAAGAAACAGAGGAAGGACTTAATTTCTGCTACTGAGATTCACAATTAGACATTGTAACATTACGAACAGTCAATGGTCTGGGGAGACTGTCTGATTATGCCATAAAAAAACATCATTAAAACATTGGATTTAAAAGAAAAACCCTTAGCCCTGGAAAAACTCGTTAAAAAGTCATTATTAGGTGGGACTGCCATAGCAGAAGGAGGTGGGTGTTTGGGTAATGGACCTTGCACATGCACAGAAGGACCTCCTGGAGATGCCATTAAGAAGTGAGATTACAATGGCTAAACAATTTCTGTGCCAATCTATGGAGACCCCATTGAGTTACAGAAATGAAGCAAGGTTCTGCTGTGCAGAAGTCCCACTACTTCTTACAAAAATAAGAAATATATATATATAGTGTCTATAGTTTTATTTTGCTCCAGAGGTAGTCTCAAAAAGAGAACCTCCCACCTTTTCCGGGGTTCCTACGGTACGCTCCAGCAGTCAGAGGGTGCTGCAAATCAGCGTGCACGACCGGTACAGAGCACACACTCGTAGCACACGCTGGGCAGGAGGACTGGTTTCAGCTCAAAATATTTAAATAAGGTGTAATACACCTAAATACACCTAGGCACTTTTATTCTACCATTGGCAAATGGGTAGGTGCATAGTAAAGAAAAATATAGCATCATATTTTGCTAATAAAAAATGTCCTGTCCTCATTAAATATCAAAATGACTTCACCTAGAAACAACTTTTCTGAGCGTTTGGCATGGCCTTTGCCCTGTCCTCACGAGAAGACACCTGGTGCACTGCGATGAACCTCACTGCAGTTTGCTCAGAGAGTAGAGTGGCCACGAAACCCCACATTTCATTACATTTCCCATGGTAGCTCCTATCCATTAGGGCCCTGTTGCCAAAGAATATGCTGAAATCTGGTAACTTTTGTTTTTATTCGCATTGTTGGTTGCACAGGAAGTCATAGTTGTTTGTAGTGCACTTAAAGCCTTTTGATTTTTCAGCTGAACCCCATCCAGCTGTGGAGGTTGCTGGAGGGAACTGAGGGCTCTGGAGAGCCGCAGTTACAAGGATGGAGCCCAGACTAGTGCATGATGCTCCCAGCCATGACCCTGCTACCTGATCTGAAAATGCTGTCATGCAAATGAAATAAAACACCTTTGACGAAGGTGTGCGAGTGCCTGCCCTCAAAAAATTCCTGAATCACTAAAAGGTAAGGTAACACACAACCTTTTCATTCCCACGCTGTGACCAAGCATGTCCCGCTTCCCGCAGATGTGGCAGCCCTGGCACAGCAGTGGGAAGCCCGGTGCTGCATGCTGTGTGCACCAGCAGTTTTTTGTGGACAACATCTGTTTCCCATTAGCCTGTAACCCACAGCTGACAACTACTTTATAGAAAACCAGTAACCATACCATTGTGGCAGCTGGAATAGAGTCTGGTAAATAATATTCACTTTCATGACAAACAAACTGGAGCTTCTTTTGTTTTCTATTTCCATCCAGCTGTGGTCATTGGGAAAAAAACTGCAACAGCTCAGTCAGGTTTACCATTACATCCAGAGGAACTCCGGAAGCCATCCATCAGTTCACAGTGGTATCTTCCTACCCATTTCCAAACCCTCTGATTTATGCACAGCAAAGGTTGCCATAAACTGGTTGCTCACTCACCTGGGTTGCAGTGACCCAAATCCCTACACCCACTGGCAGCCAAGCCGCCTGCGCTTCCACTTCCGTGTACTCCAGCAACAATTTACGGCAGAGGACCTCACCTCTTGCTGCGTCTGTACAGGACAGGCTCCCTCCAGGTTTCAGAAGTGTTTTGTGTGCTCACGAAGGGTAGGAGCTGCCAAACTGCACGTAAAGTTCAGGCTGTTGTTCCACTTTTAAAGTTATTATAATACTTCAATAACGGTGTCATTAAATATGTTAATTAGAGCGGAGTCTTCTCCAAGTCTTCCTGGAGCATAACTTCCCAATATAGCTTTGACTATACCCTGAAATAGCTACATGCAGGCAAAGCACTGTTTGAGGAGAAAATCTTTCCTAAGAGGGCTTGCCTGGAAACCTCCCCAACCCAGGTGGCTCAATGGGAGGACTGGCCACTTGCCAGCACTTGTCCTATTCTTTGGATTAATTCCCAGAGTAACTTCAGGAAACTTCCTGGCCCTTATGCATTAAAAAAACACCTTTCCCTATAAAAGGTTAAGCCTTAAAATACCCACTGGGGAATAGACCTTGGAGGCAAATAGCACTACAGAACAGCAATCGGTGGCCTGAGGAGGAAGAGGACTGGATGGCGGCAAGAAATAAAACCTCTCCTTGCATTTCCTTGGGCCCCTTTCTTTCCACTTACAATAAATGGACTCTTAGTGCTAAGCTAACACAGATATCTTGGACTTCCTCTCAATATCCAGGTTATTTTAGTGAGGTGGTAAGCGAAGGTGTGAATTCATTCAAGGTGATCAGTCATTCTGATGAGCTGATGACTGACAGCTGTCTAGGCAAGCTGTGCTTGGATCTATCTGCATGAAAGTTAGCTGTCTATCACATCTGCAATGTAAAGCTGGTTGTGTGCATCTGGCTGCTGCGCTCAGGACAAAAGTACCGCTGCCTTGAGTTTTTCACTCTGATTTCCTTAGGGAGAAGGAGACCATTACTATAGGAAGGCTCTCACTAGGTTTGCTGAGACTTGTGTCCGTCTGTCAAATGATTCCTCACCAAAGGGTGTAATAACCCAAATAAATTATGTGTATACCTACAGCACCTAGAAACCTTAATTACTTCAGGTCCCATTGTAATAATTAGCAGCATTAGCTTTTGTTGCTGTTAAATGTTAAGAAAAAGGAATACATGGAATTTCCTTCATGCCCTTAGGGGTGCAGGTGTGGAATGGACATGGTTAGTATGCGAAGGGGACTCTAGATGCAAATACAGGCCTGTATTTAATTAATGTTATTGTGGAACCCTATTTACCATATGCTGTACTTAAAATTGCTCATGTTAAGGGTTCAGAAACTCATGCTGGGCATAAAAATATCAGAATGCTGTCTTAGAAATATTTACATTATGAACAAAATTATTTAGTTGCATTCTAATTTGAAGGTTTTAGTTATTCTCAAGTCATGTTTATAGGACGTTTTGTGCTATCAGGAACAAATCTGGATAGAGTGATGTAAGCATAGACCACAGAACTAGGGCTGGAAGAAATGTTAAGGATCATGTAGCCCACCCTTCACCCCAATGGCTGGGTTCAGTGCTCCCTAAACCACTTCTGCCAGATGTTAGTTTTGCTGGTTTTTAAACATCTCCAGCTGCAGAGATTCCATAAATGCAATTTATTCACATTTGGAACAAGAATGCTAAGTCTGAATGGAGAATGGATGGGAAAGTCCAAGTGTGGAAGGACCGGGAGAAAGGGCAGAAGAATGTCAGAGGTTAATGGCACCTTTCTCAGCAGGTCATCAGGATCCTATCACATCTACAAGGATCTTCTCTGGACACTCAGACTGGGAAAACAGGGAACTTCCTAAAACAGATGACAGTCTACAAACAGACTAGGAAAAGTCATTAAAAGGTGATGGTGGGAAGATAAAAAAGACAAAAAACAGGGTTGGAACCTTGCAGTGCCTAGGTAAGAAGACAGAGGACAGTGGGTGAATCCCCATATAGAGCCAGAACAGGGTAGAGAAACAAAAGATCCTCATTACTATCTGCTCGCAAGGGATGCAAAAAGCACGCGTTAAGCCAGCACGGGGTCACCAAACTACCTAGAATCCATGAGAGCTGATGGGGACTTGAACTGGTGTCACTTGTGCTCCTTGTCATCACAAGGATCCTGACCAGACCACTTGGATACTTGGATGACACTTTGCAGTACCTAGAGGAAGGTTACTGAAAAAACAAATCTAGGCTCTTCACAAATGTGTAGAGTGGAAGGATAAAAAACAGTGGTTATAAATTGAAATTGTGGAGCTTCTGTCTGGACCAAGGAAAAAGGTTTCCCAGGAAAGTCGTGAAATCACCACCACTGGCTCTGTGATCTCGACTGCTGCATTGCACTAATGCAGAAGTTGAACTAGAGACCTCCCAAGGCCGGTTCTAACCTGAATTACCCTATGGTCCTGTGATATACACATTTTTGGTGCATGTAAATATGTGGCTGTGAAATGTGCGAATGAGTGAAATCATTTTTTTATTAAATATGATCACATTTTCCTATAAGGTCTTTAATTGAGATGAGCTACATTGCTGCTACAAGTCTGTAAAATTGTTTTTCTACTATCAAAGCCAAAATCTGCCCTGCTGAAATGTATGACCCTTACTTCTCTGACCCACAGTGAGAATGGGACAAGATTCCCTTCCTCCTCCCAGTTGCCTTTTATGTGTCACGTGACTCCTCAGTTTCTCCTCAGTTCTTTCGTCTCTAGATATAACAACCTCTCTCTATAAACCTTCCCTTGTAAGAGATGTTTTCTAAACCTCTGCACATTTTTTCTAGGCTCTGATCGGTTTGCATCTTTGTTAAGAGCAAAGCCCAAACCTGGTCACGACATTTAGTCTAGAGACTTTTTGGTGCAAAATAGTGGAAAAGAATAACTTCAGCTGCCTATGAGGCCATGCTCCTGATCATACATTCACATCACCTTTGCCTTTTCTCCTAACTGCACAGCACTTACTTCTGCCCATTTGTGATCTATTACCAACCCTGCATCACCTTCTGGGAAGCAGCTGCCTTCGCTGGCATCCCTCACCCAGTACCAATGCATGTGATTATTCCTACCTGAGCGCAGCCTCTCTTTTTTTCTCCTTAAATCATATCTCCTTGTTCCCAGCCCTGTTTCCAGCTTTTTGAGACCAGCTGGAAGAACAAACCTCCTTGAGGCTCTTCCATGCTTAATGTTGTTTGCATTTTTCATGGACATACACCCATTTCCATTGTTCAAGCCACTAAAACACAGCCTAGCACCAGACCCAGGAAAGACTCCTGAGAGGTAGAAAGAGTGGAAGAAAGAGAAATTTTCACAATCAATTAACTGCTGAATAATATAAAATGTATACTAGCAGCACAAGAGTTTGCATTACTGCCTGGGACCAGGGCAAGTTGCAATCCAAGTGGGAGGTCAGGGTGGTGGCTGCAGATGTCTGGTCCTGCAGAATCTAGGTCCTGCAGAAACATCCCAGTTATCAGGGGAGAGAAAAACACCAAATAAGAGAGTGGGCTAGGCTTTTGTGCTCAGCATCTCCCACCCAGCACTACTTTCACTTGCTCATAGTAGAGAAATACGTATATGCTGACAAATGCAGATTCAGCACTTGAAGCACTTGCTGTGTCCACACAATGAGGTCCCCGTGAAGGCAAAGTAGATATGCCTGCTGTGAAAGAAAACTCCAGCGGCACAAAACAATTATATTAGTGGCAACTGAATCTCTGGCATATGAAGATCCTTCATCAGACACTACCCAGGAAATATGCAGCTTAACCTAACCGTTAATGAGTTTATCAAGATAACCATAACCTGAAGACAAATATTTCCTTTATTCTATTATTCCCATATTAAGACTACACATGCAATGGGAATGAATCTCCAGTTCACGCATATTCTGTCAGTCTGCAAGCAGAGGCTCTTGCAGTGTACTCATCTCCTTTACAAAGGCACCTTTTCCAGTCCAGGGTAATTCCACTAACCTGATGTTGAAGGTGGAACTGCAGTGCTGTAAAATATCTTCTTTCCTTAGCACCAGGCACTGATCCAGCTCTGAGTGCCAAAATCACAGTGATGGGCACTTAATTTTCTACTGCTGTGAGTAAATCTGGGTGTTCAGAAAAACATTTCTAATCGCAGATTGGTTTAGCTGCCTTTGTGGGTTTCGTGCCTCCGCTGAAAACTAAAGACCAGTCTCTCAAATACAGTCAACTCCATTGTCATCAATATCAGGCTTAATGCATGCAAGTTTACAAACAAACTGGGGTAACAACAGACTGGAGAGTAATACATTGGTTCCTTATTCACCATCACTTGGCTCTCACAGGCCACAAGAGCCTGTGTTATCAGTCCAACAGTTTTATGGGGTTACAGTCCTTTACGGGCTGCTAGCACTTGATCGCGTTGGATTATTGCAGGCTATGATATTTCGTATAGCACCGCCTGGCAGCCCACTGCTGTGAGTTTTGCAGTGTGGCCAGAAGCCAAGCCCCAGCTTGGAGGGCATGGGGAGAGGCTGTGGTGCTACCAGCGCACGTGCCATGGCCCTTGCACACACAGGTGATGCCGGCGGCACATCTGGGTTCCTCAGTAGCGGGCACGCAGCTGGATCCATGCAAGGGACACAGCTGGGGCAGGATGTGCCCTGGGAGAGGAAGGGATCTCTGGGAGAGGTGGGTAGGACATGCCACCGCATTTGGGAGAGGGTATCCAACCACCCACTGTCACTGTGTCTTTCCCAGCACCGTGCTGTTTTGTGAAGTATTAATAGTTTCTTTCTGGCAGGTTGCACTAATACAAGTAGCATCCAAAGGCTATTTCTTATCTGTATAGTCCCGATCACTTCAGAGCTCGTCACAGATACAGGGCCCAGTGTGCTGAACTCAGCATTGCTTCCACCACTGCAAACATCTTACCTCCATGTGGAGAGCCCGGCTCTTCAAATGATGTGAAAGCTGCATGGAAAGTTATGGTTTTTTATCACTGTTTTCTTTAATCACTGGGATAACAAGGAAAAAGAGAGTTGATGTTACTACCATCTTCTGGAAAATGGAGGGCACTAAATTCAGGGTTGCTACTGCATAGAGCAGGTAGTGGAATAGGTGGAGTGATAACCCAGTCACTTCTTGATACCTTTCATACAACCTGTGCCCCTCAGGTGATCGTTTTCAACTCCACCCTCCAAAATGCTGGCAGAGAAATTGGGTTTCCTAACATCATTCCTGGTTTTGTTCATAGTTGTCATTCACGGTCCTGGTAAATGTCCCTCCCTGGATGCCACCAGATCACGGGCTGAGAACTACAGCTCAGAGGCGCCAGTGGGAGGATTTTACCACCAATAAGCACTGAGGTGAGCAGGGAGGAGAAAAGTTTGTTCCTCACTAAGACTTTCCTTCCCTTCCTCACCCTCTCAGTAGGATTAGCCACGCATTAAGAGTTCAGTTTCTGTAAGCGGCTACACAATCCTGGATTTTGAACTCTGGGGAAAAAGGGGGAATCACACAGAGAAATTATCAGGAGAAAGGTCATTTTTTTTTTTTTTTTCTCAGCTGACAGTGGGAATTTGCCCTCTCTCCCTGCTTATAAGCACTGATGTGGGTCACAGGACAGAACACTTCACTGAGAAGTGCCCCCATAGGTGCTGCCATTAAGTTCTTACTTGCAGCTCCCATAAGAAAATTAACAGCTACTGAAGGTCTTCCAGTGGAGAGCCGACACAAAGGCCAAAGGCTTTTGGTTAAGATGATCACATCGTTTATTCTGAGAGCTCAGTTTTTAACATCAGTGCATTTATTATAATCCACCATATGGATTTGCCTTGGATTTAATACTTAGGGAAAAGATTTTTAAGTTCGGAAAGAGAGCTTAGGAAATCCAGGACCTCAGCAACCAGACACTAGATGAGATGATTTGCAGTCTGTGCAGGATACATCTATTGGTCTCAGCCTGGCTTTCATTTCAGAAATGGATATTAGCATGTGGAAAGGGCTCAATATCACCTCCTTTTCTTTAAATAGGAAACGTTTCTGTTCCTGCTTTAAATTGTTCCTGCACGTTCTTGGCTGTCACGTCAGCTCTGCCATCGTCAAACCGGATTCAGGTGCACAGCTGGAGTGACCCTGCAGGAGCCAGTGGCGTTGCCCCAGCTTTTCAGGAGTGTTAATGAAATCCAAAGCTGGGCCCTGGAGATTTTCCCTGCTCTGAGTAAGGGTAGAGGCAATGGAATCAGAGGGAGGAGATGCAACTTCTGAGGCAGAAGTTAATTCTAACAAGTAATTGTTATTTCCACCTCTCAGCAATGCTTTGATCTTTCTGACGGTGCTCAGCACAGAGAAATAAGGCTTGGCATGGCTCCAGGCTCAGCAGGCGCCTGGAGATTTTGCTTTGCGTAGCTCCTCACAGAGGCAAAGCTCCAACCTTGAGGAGAGGAGAGGGGAGTCTCTCCAGACTCTCGTGGAGTTGGGAGCTCCCAGGGCATCGGGAACTCCACTGGACCTGGGGAGGATGAGGAGGAGCTTCCCTCCACGAGCTCTCCCAGCTCCATGGATCACCCAGACCTTTCTGGTCCTGCCAGAGGCAAGGTGTCAAGGGCACATTGCCCAGGGAGAGGCAATAACTCCTAAACCAGCCTGCTCCAGAGTGCCTGAGGACACAGAGCTGGGGCACACACTCTCGCTGCATGCCTCATCCCAGATGCATCCCAAATGACCTGACAGTGTATTTGTTTTCTAGACTTAAAATAAAGCAGCATCACACTCTGCCGCATGCAGCCCTCCCTGGAGCACTGAACTCCATTCCAGTGAATGCTGCCCCTGCTTGTACAGACGCCAACCTCTTACAGAAGTCAGTTTGCAGAAGTGGCATTTTGCAAGGGATGTTGCAATGAGGCAAAACATTACCTAAAAGGAGCTGATCCTGTCTGTGCTGGACCTCTGGTCTGCAAACTGAGCAAAGATATTTGCTAAACCCCGAAGATGAGAAGAATGGATGAAGAAGAAGGATGCCAAAATACCATGGTCATATGCTGGCTGTTCATGCAACACAATACAGGACCACAAACGAAAAGCAGCAAAGCAGCAATCAAAACAAAAATGAGTGTTTGGCCCACCATATCCAACCCTTTCTGCAACCCACTGCTCTTCATGAACATCCTCAAAATAAGGAGAGAATCCTTCCATGTGTCAGATCTTAGTGTGAAATAACATTCCATGAGTTACGCAAATATAACCTGGTCCTACAGAGCTCAAATCAAAGTCAGTCGCACTTTTCATCTCTAATTAGTACATTCCAATTTGCCAACAAGACACCAGTAGCACTGGTTCCCATTGGAAAACTCCATAGAAAATTCTAACAAAGAACCCAGTAAAATTGTCATGTTTGCTGGTTTTCATCTCCAGCTTGGACACATCAGTGGTTATATCAGGCTGCATTGACGCAGCATGCTGTTGCAACATGAAAAGCACGAAAACAGCACCAAATGTTTCACTCAAAGGCAGCCATTTATACTATTCTCCTGGAGACAGACAGCTATTTTCTCATTATTTAAATAGGACCCAAACCCTATAAGAGAAGCTACGAGTAACGGTCTCCTTATGTTTCTACAAAGGAGGCTTCCCTTGTTGCTGGCACTAAACCAGCTCTTTTTTGACAGCCACGCTATAATTACATCTGGGTCAGGAGGCATAAACTGACAAATTTTATTTGGAAACAATAGTTGGGAAAAGAAGCAATATCCAGGCAGAACTAATAATTTGGGATCCATTTTGCTCTTCTGAAAAGGCTTTGCATGGGTCCTTGTTAGTATAGGAACTTACACAACATGCACAACCTGAAGTGTATGTGAAAGAGATCAAGCTAAAAAATTAGGTATAGCCAGAAAAATACGTAACAAGCTCCCAACTCTCAGCTGAATGCTCTGGAGTGGGGCAGCAAAGCCATAGCCTGAGAGTTGCTGTAACAGCTTGGGGATTTGGCCAGTTGGGTAGGAAAGACAAAGTTCCCTTTTCCAGATTTCTGGGAGACAAGACACAAACTTGGTCAAACAGCTTTTGCTGCATTCAGTGCTAATTTCTGAACTCTTACTAAACAAAATCATTATTAATTTCTGAACTCTTACTGACAAAATTATCATACCTCTAAAGGAGCCTATTGCAAATTTCTGCGAGGTGTCTCAGTGCTGGTCACCATACTCTGACCCCAGAAGACACTTGGGAAGGCAATTTTACTTCCACGTTTTTGGAGCTTCTGGTAGTTTAAGCAGATGCCTGACTGAATGACATAATCAGTGACAGATGCAGCTATGACATACATTGATAAAAGCAATGCCAAGAGGCCAGGGAGGTGATCCTTCATGGTTATAATGGTATTACTGACCGTTTGGCTTCACTTTCTGTGTGGGGGATGGCAGCCTGTCATTTCTGTGCATAGGCAATTTCTGATACTTGTGCTAGAAGACATAAATTTGGTCTAATGAGCACCAAGCAGACATGGAAACAAGACCTTCCAGGGAAAAGCTTTAGACTGTCAAGCTTCTCACTCAGGGCCTGTGCTGGCCATCTGAGCTCCACATGTACCTGCCACAGACCAAGTACCCCGCCAGGGTTTTTGGCACATCTACCTCTCCTTTGGCTTCAGAGGCAACAACACAGGAAGAGTGGGTGGTCACATCGGACGTGTAAAGCTGAGCAGTGTGACACCTCCTGTGGGACCCTGTGGTAAAAATACATGCCCCAAACAAGCAGGTGTGAAGCTGGTGCCATCCTGAGTGTGCCATGGAGACCAAGTGCTCCAGTAGACCATATCCAGAAGAAACCATTCGCCATTTGATGCACTGCTACAAGGTCATGGTAAGAACATCCTAGTCCTGCTCCAGGAGTGAAGTGGAGAAGTCCTTCAAATCTGAGGACAGGGAGAGAATATTTACAAGAGAAACGATGAGGTCTACAATTTCTGAGCTGGGTTAGCTTCAGATGCGTTTTGATGAAGTTTCCTTTATCTGGAAGGGATCTGTAATACCAGGCATAAGCTCCTCTCCCCTCTTTGTCACGGAGGTAGATGAGACATCAGCTGATCAAGACAGCAGTGGTCACTCTATTTCACTTCACCATGGATGTAAAGCAACCCAGTATAGGTCATGTCTGTGGTATGGAGAGAGGGATAGCAGCCACTTGCTCGTGCTGGCTTATGGCCTGGAAATAGGACAAATGCCATCACAACGGTGAGTCAGTCAGGATCAGACAGCAAGGAGCAGAGGACGCTCTTCTCCCTCGTGCTTTCACATGGCCAAGTATCAGCCTCAGCTTGGGGAGAGGCTGTCTGGGGAAGAAATAACAGGAGAGAGGAGGTGGGGCAGAGAGGAAAGAGGAGTGAACTTGTCTAGGGATGGAGGAGAAGCCCTAAATATATAAAATGTGGGCGGTCATGGAACAGAAAAGAGAAAGTAAAAGCCTGTGCATGGGTGATCCTGGGGAAGTCAGTCAGGGAAACGGAGGATTTAAGAGTACAAAACAAGTTATATTCTTAGTACAGTAAACTAGGGACAGGTACCTTCTTTTTTAACAGCTTTTATGTTAAACAAGGTGTATCTAAAACACATTGAGCATATTGCCTCACTCAATCAAACTGCTGTTATACTCCATCAAGGGTTTAACACATTTCTAGTGTTTGGTTTTGTCGCCTACATCTCACGAGCAGTTCCTTGGTCTGTTCAATTCTCTGCTTCTGCACAGGGCAGGCAGAGCCATGGGGGTCTTTCAGAGGGGCCACGCCCAGTGCAAAAATGTGCTGCATTTTCAGCTGCTCTTTGCTCTTTGGATGCAATTGCCTATGAAATACAATAAAGTTGCATATGTGCATACCCAGCTGCCCACATTGTGGATATGTGGTGTCCTGTAAAACCCTTCCCAGAGGAGGAGGACAGTGCTTCAGACTATTCATGATCATTAAAAGAAATTATATCATTAATCACAGTTGGGATTATGAAGCAATTAACTAGATAAAGTTATTTAAAACCAGTAAGCTAGACTTAGCACCCTTCTCACATTTTTTGCAAGGGTTCACAGAGAAAACACCCAGATGCTCCTGAAGAGAGGAGGAAACTTCTCATGGTCACCAGTGTAAGGTCAGATCCTGGTACACTGCAGTCTTTTTCACACTTCCCAATGTTCCTTTCAAAATACTGATACCACTGTGTTCCTGGAAAATATAAAAAGATCAACGCAAAGACGCTGCAACAAACAATACTTCTTGTTCCCACACAGTTCTTTCCCGCAGGGCTACAGATCATTTAATGGGAGAATTGGTTATTTCAAAATGAACTGTTCATTACGGTATTTTCATTGACAGTTCAGTGAAACTGTCCGCTCTTCTCTCTCTAATTGCTTTTGATCAACAAAAGAAGAACATGCACCCTTAAAAGAGAATGATTTTGACGCAGCTGGAATGGCTCCCTCTGTAAAGAGACTGATGTCTAAAAGAGCAACCAACAGACAATAATGAGAAGAGAAAGAAAAAAAAGGAAAAAAATCTAACACGTTTTCCCAAACTCATTACTTCAACATTTCTGCAGACAAATGCAGATATTCCAGAGGAATACTTTCAATGTCCTTCAGCAACTTCTGCCAAAAAAAAAAAAATAAAAAATTGCATCAGCTCCTTCCAGCACCCAAGAAAAAGTCAATTCTCAAGTATCTGTTAGCTTGTATTGTATGAATCAGGTTTCTCACTGGTGCAATTCAATCAAGCTACAGAGATTAACTTGGATATACAGTTGAGTAAAACCTGCCATGGAATACCCATGATTGAATTATGGCTACAACTCTAGTCATAACATAAATGACACCATGTAATCCTAAACTCTAGTGGAAAGTGTGATCTGTCAGCACTTGGGTTTTAACAGGTTTCTGTAAAACACCTTGCATAAAAAATCCTTGGTCCCTCATTGTTTGCCCTTGGCAATTCATTAAGCATTAGCTCCTCACACGAAAAACCAACTATTATCATGGTCCTTTAAAACTTAAACAGAAATTTGTGTTTATTTTCAGCCCACTTCTTTTTCCCAAATCCTGAAAGATGGAAGAGAGAAAATAACGATCTTGAATCCCAGTTGCATTTTGGGATCAGAACAAAAGAAAGGCCTTGCACATTCAGAAAAAGCACAGGAAAGCCCCCAAAGGCTGGAGAGCCACCAGCTTGCACCTGCACCAGACTCTGAGGTGGTCAGGGCTCCGTTCCCCAACAAGTTCCCCCACTGCATGAGGCAGGACGGGGATGCGGAGCTGGGTCTCACCCCTCCTGCTCGGCTGTGGCATTTGTCTCCCCTTCCTTTCTCCCCTCCCGGCACTGCAGACCCCACCGCTCACAGCAGGGCTCTGCGGGACCCCCATCTCTGCGGGACCACCCACCAGCCCTGTCCTCCCTTCTGGTTCAAGGCACTGGCTCCCTTTCCAGGGCCAGGAGCATCAGGCTTCTCCTCCGGGAACAGCCTCTGTCAGAGAGTTGGAGGGAAATTTCCAAAAGGGTGATGCTGGTGAGAGTCACCATTCAGTTCCTAGCCAGAAAAGTTAGATCTGATGTATGAGCTCAGGGAAAATAAAGCAGCAAGACCAATTGCCAAGCACATCTGGTTCAGGCGACAGCGTGCTCCTTGGGAAGGATGCAACTGCACTCTGGGTGGGTTACTCATCATTACACTCCTTTATTCTGACAAGGGCCTTGATTTCTGAACATTTTAGATCAGAATCAATTCAGTTTGTTTTTTAAAAAACTTTGTGTATAGCCAACATTTTCTTCTGGCCGAAATGGTCACCCTTGGGATTTCAGCAGAATGTGTGAATGCTCATCTCTTCCAGGAACCGAATTGCTCAGATTTACGTACATAAATACAGATTTAAAAGCTTAACTTCTAACATGCTGGTTTGAAAAATGCAGCTACCTCCTTCCTGGTTATACATAGCAGCTGTGAAAAAAATAAAAATGACAATGTCCCTTAGCCTGAAAGAGCTTGTTTTGGCAGCCAAAAGAGCCTCTCCTGGGAGCGCATGGAGGATATCTGTGTTTAGCTGTGAGAGATGAACTGAATAGATGTGAGATGGGGAGGATGGGGAGACACCTTGATTTGTCATGTCAAATCCAAGTGTTGTGTGAAATTCCAGTCCCAGTTTAACCCACTGTTTCAAGTAGCTGTTACTCAAGCACACCAAAGCCTTTGAAGTCAAACTGAAGACCCCGGAATAGCAGAAGGAAAGCAGGAGCATCCAAAGCCTCCCTGACAGCCTGTGTCAGCTCCACCTACCCTCAGCATTGCCAATATATGTCCTCCTTCTGGAGAAATACTGCGATTTAGAAAATCATACGGGACTTCATCCTATCACATTTTCCTCAAGGCCTTGAAGAAGACAAGAAAAAGACCCAAGGGTTATGGTGTACCTTTGCAGTGCTGCCTTTGCCCAGCCTGTAAATGATCAAGCCAGGGGACATTTACATTGGATATTAGAAATATTTCTTCAACAAAAGGGTTGTCAAGCACTGGAACAGACTACTCAGTGATTGGGAAGTGATTGAGTCACCACCCCTGGAAGTATTTAAAAGACATGTAGATGTGCTGCTTAGGGATATGGTTTAGTGCTTAACTTGGCAGTGTTAGGTTGGACTCAGGTTACAGTTGGACTCAGTGATATTAAAGGTCTTTTCTAACCTAAATGATTCTATAAGTGTTAGACCTGCAGGAACCCCCAGAGCTCACAATCCATATGTAATCCTGCAGCAGTGGCAAAGTTTTTTCTTCTTTGGATGGTTTAATTTCATTTCTTCCTTGCTCTGTAACTCCCCTAGAAGACTTCCAGTTGGATTTCTTCTAATTTTGTCCTTTTTTTTGATATCTATCAAACATCCATTATTTTTACTCCTGTGTTCCTAATGTAGCTTGAAATTAATGCAGCTTTTTTATTTATGTATCAGCCCCCTCAATGATGTATGCACGGTTTGAGGAGAGAAATAATTACAGGCTATTGCGGAAGAGCACAACAGGCTGGTGTCATTATGTCCCAGGCAAACTCCAGCTTTGTTTGGAATTCGTGACATATGGGATTTTTTTTTTTAAGATGTTTGATCTGAATGTCATTTCTCTAGACAACATAATAATTTAAATCAGATCAGGATGCAGGCAGTTTCCTACCGCTCTTAAGTGATGCATGCAGTGCTTTCCGCAGCATCAGAAATCACAGGAAAAAAGGGCTGAGAGGACAAGTCCCTGCTGCCCGCCGGACAGGGTAGTGCCTCATCCAGGGATTTTTGAGCCCAAATAAGGAATAGGAATGTTTTGACTAATATTTAATTAAAAGCACTCTGGACGAACACATCTAAAACCAAGCAATGGAGATACAAAGTCCAGGAGAAAACACTTATGTCCCCTTTGCAACGACACCGCTCTTGGGCCTGTAATGTGTTACCAAACCATGGGTAACTCGCTTCTTGGCAAAAAAAGCTGGTAAATCTTGCACTACTATTTGAGAGAAGAGGTTCAGCTATGACCCCGTGGGGCCAGCCATGGTTGCAGATTTTATACAGTAAGGATTGCAAATGAGGAGAAAACCAAGGGAGGTCTGACCTGGGGCAGCTGCTAAACAACAACAAAAAGAGAAAAAAGAGAAAAAGGATTTAAAATTTCTGGTGTCTTTCTAATGGCTGTTGGTGGGGTATCTTGCTGTGGTCCCTATTTGGATAGAAAAAGTAGTGCTAATAAAATGGATATGCTTTTTATTTTTTTTTAAAAAGCTCACCTCATCTATCCCTCCAAGGGTGCTGTGGCTGAGATTAACTGATGGGGAAATGGCTTTCCTATGCTATGAGACTTCAGAGTTGCTATAATATCTGGTTCTTTCCACCAAAAAAGAGAAGGCGGGTGGAAGCCCAGAGCAGATGCCAGATGACAAGGCAGAAGAGCAAAAAAAAGACCTCAAACTTTCAAAACATATAAAGCCTACTTTATGTAAAGCTTCATCCAGAGATGCTATGTATTGGTGCTTTACATGAGAGATTTTAATGTACTTCTTGAAGAGTGTAGGGTTTAAGCTTTTGACATGTCATTTCTATTCATAGCTAAATTCAGTTTCCATTTAAGAATATTTGTCGAATCTTCTTAATTTGTTCATTATACAATTGCTGTATGTAATAGGAATACAGGCGGGAAATAAAGAAACAATTGCATATGAAAACGAGACATTTTAAGGCAATTTAAATACTATGGCACTTAGTATTATTTAAATACAGCAGTACTTTTTGTTTAACATTTCTATAAGGAAATTTTCTATGAATAAATTTTGAGTTACAGCCTGGGTAACAAATCAGGACTATTCTAAGCATTCTCAGTGCCCACTCTGACCAGTGGGATATTGACCAAACTCATGATCTAAAGCTCTTTGCAAGTCTTTAAGTAAATTGGTAAACTGGATGGTGCTTATCTTACCTAGGCATAGGCTAGGTTAGTCCAACCTAACCATCTAGGCTCCCTCCTCTGGCAAAGGGGAAAGAGAGCATCCCCAAATGGCAGATCATCTCCTTAAGCCCTTAAGATTTGCAAGTTAAATAGCCTTCTGCAGGTCTAGCTGCCCTGAGGACGGAGCAGGAACTAGGAGAGTACTTTTAGCAGCAGTACTTACTATTAGATGAATAAAAATAGAGAGAAGAGCTTGTGCTTTAGTAACCTGATGAAATTAAAGCCAAGCCTTTAATTTATTAGCTTTGGCATGAACTGTTGCACTAATTACTAGGAAAAACAAGTGCGTATTTTGGGAAAAAAACCCAACCAAACAAATATGCAAATAGTAGAACGTCACATTTCAAAAATGGCTGTTCCAGGTAAATATTTTTATATACACTGGTAGATCAGAAATCAGTTTAAAAAGAAAGAGAGGGGAGAAAAAAAATAATCTCCATAGTCTGTACAATTTCAATCTGATAAGAAGCCACGTTAATACTGTACTTGGTTTGGTTCTACTCTGAAAAACGCATAAAAACAACTCAGAGGGAAATCTCATTACACTACGACAACAACAATAAAAACACTTTTTAGTTGACTAGCAGAGCAATTCTAGAGAAATACCTGTGAGGGTACTGAGTAGAAAAAAGTGCATGGATTTTGCTTACTTTAACCCCAAAAAAACTCACTGGATGAGTTGAGTCTGAAATGTAGGGAGCATCAACTCCCCAGACCTTGTCATTTAGGAGAAGTAGGACCTGTGCCACACCGTGTGCTCTCCCACATATTCACCAGTCATCTAGAAAAAAATAAAAAAGATTAGAGATAGGCTTTGCTGAATGGCACTGAGAGGCACTGGAAGTCACACAATAAACCAGGGGACACATAGTAAAATGCCTGAGACAAAAAACAAGTGGCGCAGGACTTTTGATTTGACCCGTTCTTCTGATGATGCCAAAGTAAGTGCTCCTCAGGTCTGGAGCAAGACTTAGTCCCTCTCTGTGACTGTAGAGTTCAAAATTACTTCTCCTTGGAGTATCAAGAAGCAATAGTCACTGCTTATCAGCCCCAGAAACACAAGCGCTGTATCCCTACCCCATGGCATTGCCTGGGCAGATTGGTGCTGTGCCCCAAGGCCCCTCGCACAAAGCCCCTTTGTCTCTGGAGAAGTGAGTGTTGGATTTCACCCGCATCTCAACACAAAATCTCTCTGCCTTGTTTCATTGCTTTTCACTTACAAGGCAGAACAAAAAAATCTGTGGCGTGCTCACACCGAGCTAGCTATCAAAGAAATGCACAATTACATGTTTGAAGAGGAGATGTTGAACGTTAAGATTAGTCTGACTGCAAAACTACCCTCCTCTTTATTGAAACCAGCATTCATTTTTTTAAAAAGCTGTATTTCAATGTGGTGTTTTGTAAAATGGTAATACTGTGATGGCTGTGTGATTACAGCAAAGTTTGTATAATTGGATGATTTAGGATATGCAGAGCTTTTGAAGTACACTGGGTTTGTTCCTTTCAGTAAGATTACTAACTCTTTTAAGTCATTCATTTTACATTAATGCATTCATTTTACAAAATCTCCTCTTATGCTGGTACTAGAAAGAAATGCAGTTGGGCCAATTTGCTTTCTCTGTACTGTTTCTTATTGTTCATCCTTCCACTATGTCTCTGCATTCATCTTCTCTCTAGATGAAAAAAAAAAAAAATCTTTTTTTTCTGTTGTATTTCCCAGAGATCTTCTCCTGCTCCTATTAATTTTATTGCCCAGTTCAGAACACTCTCTGCTCTGCTAAAGAGGAGGTAAACAGAACAGGAACCATGCTTCTGGTAAGGTGGACAGCAAATTCCTTGAAAGGAATTTGCACTTGGGTTGTCATTTTTCAATCACTAAGTACATCAGCTAGAGGTTTTCTGTGATCTGTTAACAGTCACACCTAGCTTTTTCGCTCCGTTCTGCCTGCAAATGAGTCCAGTATCCCCTGGGATAAATCCATCGTTCAAATCATTCCTGTCAGCAGCTCGTGAAGGTCTTGGTTGGCTCAACAGCGCAAGCACTGATCCCAGACCTAGTCACCTCGATGGGGACACAGATGCTCAGTGCCACGTTGGGCTGGGCTCCTCGATGGGCTCCCCCGTGAGCGTCAGGCTACTCTGTGCCATGAAATCACCATGAATTTTGTCTCAGGCCTTGCTCTCATCCATCATCCAGGAGAGAGAGAAGTACCTTTTGCCTCCACCATGTGTTCTAACCCAAATGGCTTGTGCTCGCTGTCACACACACAAAAACACAAGACCGTTAGTTAATTGCTTGTCCCAATTTGCTTTCTCTAAGGTGAAATAGCTACTGCCAATGCATAATAAATTGTACATTTGTATATTTTCTTATTTTCTTTCCTAACTTAAATATTTGATGTAATTTGCAAACTATGGATCTAATTTTTTTCCCTATCCCTTCTTTAGATAATTAATAATAGAGCAAATAACTCCATGGCTCACCTACACCTTATAGAAGGTGGAAGTGCTGGTCTGTTGAACAGTGCCAGTTTCAAAACCAATTATATTCTTTCCCTCTTGATTAAGAGAAAAAGGTCACAAGAAAGACTATTTGCTTTGCCTACTGTCTACCTCCTTTATTTGAGCCAAGGTATGTCCAGAAGACATTGAAGGCATCAGAACTATTCCATTTGATGGACAGTTTTCCCTCTGAGCTCATGTAAAAGACACAGCAACAGCTTCTGAGAAGCTCTTCCCCTTGAGAGACCACATAGTGACCACCAAGGGGTAGAGATCAGATTTGGTTCCAGCCTTGAAGCATTGGCTTTGGGTGACACAGTCTCAGCAAGGCAGAGAGTATCCTCCTGGGGAAAGCAAATCCTGCCTGGCTGGCTGAGTGCAAAACCTGATGGGAACAACGCTCTGATCAATTATTTTTTTTTTTTTAACCCTAATAATATTGAGGCCAGTCTCAGCTAAACAACATATAAGCTTAGCCTCAAGAGACTCCAATAGAAAAAGAAAAATTGCCTTCGCTGTCACTTTTAGGTTACAGGAGCTATTTCAGTGCTTTTACAAGATTGTAAGATACTTCCACCCCGTAAGAGACAAATACCTTTCCTTGCAGGGCTTACATCTTGTTTTCTTCTTAAAAAGCTTCTTAAAGGATAATATCTGAGAGTAATTCATTTTCTAGTTTATCTGCAGAGAGCTTGAGTAAAGATAATTGTGTTTTATGGTGCTTGAGAGAATCCAGAAAGCAGTTCAATGTCAATGTCTCTGTTGAGGGGATCCAACCTTGCAGATTAAATACCGATAAACGTACTGAAGATGCATAACCCTCAGTAAACGCTAAAGCTCGTCATATTGTAAGTGTCATCTTGATGACAACTACTTTGCCACTAATTCAAAACAACACCTGTCATTGTGTTTGAAGCAGGCAAAGTGCTGAACTGACAGTGCTGGAAGCTGTACTTCTTTATTCAGAGGCACCTTACGGAGACACAAGTGCAGCATCAGCTCCTGCGAACTGGCTCATCAATGTGTTTCCATGTCTGTCTGGAAAGACTGTAGCTTTCCAAGCATGAAAAAAAATCCTTCCTTTCCTTTTCCTTGGTCTCTCTGCCAAAATAGGGAGCAGCAGAGTGCTTCTGCAATACAGGCTTTTGAAAGGGGTTCCATTAACTGGTGGTTGAATAACACATAGAATAACATCCATGATCCCATGTTATATGACTGTAAGAACTACGAGTGAAAACTTAAGAGAGGCAGCAACCTTTACCCCTAACCTATCCACAGGAGGGTCCATTCACTGTCCTCCCATGTTCTGACTCTCCAAAATCCTGCTGCTGGACGTCTCTGTATCACCTGATACCTTCCTTACTGATATAAATAATTTCTCTATTTCCATTCATAATGTATCAGGCACTGTATGCCTTTCATATTCTTCTCATAATCGTCCCAGAGAATAAAACTTAGAAGTCAACTGTTAATTTGCCTGATGAAGAAAGATTTTTCAAAAGACATGTACCAAGGACCAGTGGGATACAGCACCAGTTTCAACCGCTTTTTCATCCACACCAAGTCAGTCCTGGGTTTGACATGCTCCTTATCGCCGAAACATGCCCTCATCATAGCCTTGGAAGGAGAGCGGGGTGCCCCGATGGGGTGAGCGCAGGAGGGGTCCCCATCTCGCACGCACATCTTTCTTGAGTATCTTCCCCGGGCAGGGCTGGCAGATCTGCGTGCACTCTCGGCTGCCAGCCAGGAGCAGCTTTCACTGCACGCACCGGCAAAGCACTTCAGCATTTTCATCACTCACATTCATGTGACCAACATTAATTTAGTGCTTAATTCATCTCAGCGAGAAGCAGTCTTTCTCTCCACAGAAAATATTGCCAGTATCAGACAGGGCCAGCACTGGTGAGGGCACAGGGAGGGCAGCAGAAATCTACACTTCAGGTAAGATGTTATCAGAGCAGATTTTTTTCCCATCTTCTATTTTAAGTAATCAATCGTTATTTAATTAGAAGTGCAATACATGTTTAAATAGAATGCAACACTTGTAGATTAACTAAAAGCCACTTGATTAAAAACATTTGAAGGTTGATAACTTTGCAACTTATTTTGTTTCATAATTCCTGTTCTCCAATATTGTTTACAAAAATCAATTGGCACTTAATTAACCTTATGCCATTGTCCCATTCAATCAAAACAAAAAGATTCTACCTGTTAACAACCCTGTTAAACAAAATAGCCAAAGCCTCAACTATATTTTCATAACTAAATTTCTTGAGGACAATTTCTGTCCCCAACTTCTTGTAAAATGAGAATGAGTCCAAAGAAGTCAGGTTTATCCTGAGGGACAAGGTAGGGCACTGCTGCCTCATGAAACTGCTCTAGGATAGTGTGAGAAGATGCTGGTCATCTGTCCTGGCATTTATGTGGCCACAATCTCTCAGAAGGTGAGCAATGCTCCCCCAGCTGCCGCTGCAGAAAATTCATTCCCAATGGATCATCTTAATCTGTGCACCGAAGAGCAAAGCCAAACAACTTCAGCCACCAAATTCCATCTTTAAAACTGAAAAAAAAAAAAAAAAAATAAAATTCTGAAGCCCTATAGAAGAGCAGGAATAAGAAGTCACAACCACAGCAAGGGTAGGGCAGCTAAGACTGTCTTGCTTATGAGACTTTGAAATAGCAAATAAAAAACATCTCTGCAACACAAGCAGGCAAACATGATGCCAGTGAAGGATAAGATGTGGCATCTCAGGCATAATCCCAACACGCAAGATCTGGCAGCCACCTGACCTTGTACTAATGTTTGTCTGCTAACGTAGTTGATGGAAAATTTGAGGTGCTTGTGGGGTCATGACTGAGCTGCTAGGCTGGAGATTGTCTGCATGGCACACCTCACGTCTTTCACTTCCACGGTGACCAGGGCTGTAGTTCCATCAGGCACATCTGAAGATGAGGATGCACAGAGCTTCTGCCCACCCAGTCAGAAACTGCCCCTCACCCAAGCATGAAGGGTGCTGGGAGTACTGAGGACCACGTACCAAGCAATGAGCCTAATAACAGAGGGACGTGGGACAATGTCTTTAAAAAGCACTATAGGATTGAAAGGTTTTCCTAAAAAAAAAGCTGGCTGTCAGTCTCAGTATATTACCATCACAACTGAAACCAGTTTATAAATATGTTGCATTTTTGTAGCTCATAGAAAACTTGGAAGCATTAGAGAGTCCTCAGGACACCTTCCCTAAAATGCAGCCTGCAAAAATGTTCTCTTTTTCCTTAACACACTGGATAAAAAAGATAAAAGTTTCATCAGGCATCAGACATAAGGTCAAGGGAAATGCATGGACAATGTGCTATTACAGAGATTATGGCATTTTTCCCAGCAACATAGGACACCGACTTAGGTGTAGACCGGGGGTTACCCTGAAAGGCTATTCCTATGTTCATAAAACAGTGACGACAATCCATCACCGATAATCCCCCACAGATTTCTTTAATTGTTTTCCAACACACAAAGCCAAGAGAGGAAAAAGACCAGGGAAAGCACTTCCCCAGCGGTGATTTATGGCCCCGTATAACCCCACCTAGGCACCTGCAGGCAGAGAGGCAACCACTTTGCACTGATAACAACCAGAACCTCCATGAAACAAGTCTTCAGGGTTGCCATGAGCTCAAACATAGGCCAGGTTCCCCAACTTTCAAAGGTGCTGGAATTCAAGGTGTTCTTTCTTGAGGCCACTTTCTGCCTAGAGAAAAATGACAGAGCAGACCTGCCACCTCACCCATGCTGAGAAATCCATTAAAATAAGAAAGATTTGGAACCACTCCTGTTCGTGATACTGCAGGATGGCAGCTGGAGATGTGTGCTTGCAACATATTTTCTAACCTTCTCTGGCAACATATTTTCTAACCTTCTCTGGCTTTGGTTAATTAAAAAAAAAAAAAGAATTGTGTTAGCGATGCTGAGTGTTGCATGGATGTTTTATGCTGTTACAGCCAGAGACGTCTGGAGCAACGCACGCTGTGTATTTGGAGGGACTGGGGAGAAGAGCTTGGTATGCCATGCAGCATGAAATTCCCGTGACAGTTTCAGGCACCAGCAACTTTTGACAGAGAGCTAAGTAAGTCTTTGAATTTGGCCCTATCTGGCCCTGCTGCCTGCAAGAAGATAAAGTCAAACGGTGAACTGTTCCCTCTCTTCCCAGAACGTCTGAAGTGTAGATGGGAGTCCCTGAGCAGGACCATGCCTTGGAGGTGCAAAAGCCTGAGATATGTCCTTGGCTCTGTCTGATGGCCAGCTGTAAAACATGCAGAGACAAGAGCACTGCTAGGACCTCTGCTGAAGAGTACCGAATTAAAATGATTAGCAGAACTGAAGGAGCAGCTGTATATATGAAAATGAAAATCTCTACTCTGATCTGTCACTTAACTGGAAAATAAATCCAGGAGGGCGCTTCATCCACAATGATACTGAGCCCAGGGCCTTGGATGTTACAGGTCAGCCTGTCAAAAAGTCATGTAGTCACCTTTAAGAGAAAGGAAATTTTAAAATTAAGATTATAGTCTTTTTATCTGCTTCCTCCTTAGACAGTGAGATTTAGATTTAAAGGAAGAATTAAAAATTTTTGCTGAATTTTCCCTTTTATCTGTAAATTCAGTCATGTGGGCTAAGGAACGGCATTACAGGCAACTTAAGCCAGTGCAAGACCATGTTGTGGCCAAGAGGCACCAGTCCCTGGCTACATGCTCCCA
>WHYT01016998.1:201610-214717 GCA_009806455.1 Tetrax tetrax
AAAAAAAAAAAAAAAAAAAAAATCTGAAGTCCTATAGAAGAGCAGGAATAAGAAGTCACAACCACAGCAAGGGTAGGGCAGCTAAGACTGTCTTGCTTATGACATTTTGAAATAGCAAATAAAAAACATCTCTGCAACACAAGCAGGCAAACATGATGCCAGTGAAGGATAAGATGTGGCACCTCAGGCATAATCCCAACACGCAAGATCTGGCAGCCACCTGACCTTGTACTAACGTTTGTCTGCTAACGTAGTTGATGGAAAATTTGAGGTGCTTGTGGGGTCATGACTGAGCTGCTAGGCTGGAGATTGTCTGCATGGCACACCTCACGTCTTTCGCTTTCACGGTGACCAGGGCTGTAGTTCCATCAGGCACATCTGAAGATGAGGATGCACAGAGCTTCTGCCCACCCAGTCAGAAACTGCCCCTCACCCAAGCATGAAGGATGCTGGGAGTACTGAGGACCACGTACCAAGCAATGAGCCTAATAACAGAGGGACGTGGGACAATGTCTTTAAAAAGCACTATAGGATTGAAAGGTTTTCCTAAAAAAAATGCTGTCTGTCAGTCTCAGTCTATTACCATCACAAATGAAACCAGTTTATAAATATGTTGCATTTTTGTAGCTCACAGAAAACTTGGAAGCATTAGAGAGTCCTCAGGACACCTTCCCTAAAATGCAGCCTGCAAAAATGTTCTCATTTTCCTTAACACACTGGATAAAAAGATAAAAGTTTCATCAGGCATCAGACATAAGGTCAAGGGAAATGCATGGACAATGTGCTGTTACAGGGATTATAGCATTTTTCCCAGCAACATAGGACACTGACTTAGGTGTAGACCGGGGGTTACCCTGAAAGGCTATTCCTATGTTCATAAAACAGTGATGACAATCCATCACCGATAATCCCCCACAGATTTCTTTAATTGTTTTCTAACACACAAAGCCAAGAGAGGAAAAAGACCAGGGAAAGCACTTCCCCAGCAGTGATTTATGGCCCCATATAACCCCACCTAGGCACCTGCAGGCAGAGAGGCTACCACTTTGCACTGATAACAACCAGAACCTCCATGAAACAAGTCTTCAGGGTTGCCATGAGCTCAAACATAGGCCAGGTTCCCCAGCTTTCAAAGGTGCTGGAATTCAAGGTGTTCTTTCTTGAGGCCACTTTCTGCCTAGGAGAAAAATGACAGAGCAGACCTGCCACCTCACCCATGCCCAGAAATCCATTAAAATAAGAAAGATTTGGAACCACTCCTGTTCGTGATACTGCAGGATGGCAGCTGGAGATGTGTGCTTGCAACATATTTTCTAACCTTCTCTGGCTTTGGTTAATTAAAAAAAAAAAAGAATTGTGTTAGTGATGCTGAGTATTGCATGGATGTTTTATGCTGTTACAGCCAGAGACGTCTGGAGCAACGCACGCTGTGTATTTGGAGGGACTGGGGAGAAGAGCTTGGTATGCCATGCAGCATGAAATTCCCGTGACAGTTTCAGGCACCAGCAACTTTTGACGGAGAGCTAAGTAAGTCTTTGAATTTGGCCCTATCTGGCCCTGCTGCCTGCAAGAAGATAAAGTCAAACGGTGAACTGTTCCCTCTCTTCCCAGAATGTCTGAAGTGTAGATGGGAGTCCCTGAGCAGGGCCATGCCTTGGAGGTGCAAAAGCCTGAGATATGTCCTTGGCTCTGTCTGATGGCCAGCTGTAAAACATGCAGAGACAAGAGCACTGCTAGGACCTCTGCTGAAGAGTACCGAATCAAAATAATTAGCAGAACTGAAAGAGCAGCTGTATATATGAAAATGAAAATCTCTACTCTGATCTGTCACTTAACTGGAAAATAAATCCAGGAGGGCGCTTCATCCACAACGATACTGAGCCCAGGGCCTTGGATGTTACAGGTCAGCCTGTCAAAAAGTCATGTAGTCACCTTTAAGAGAAAGGAAATTTTAAAATTAAGATTTTAGTCTTTTTATCTGCTTCCTCCTTAGACAGTGAGATTTAGCTTTAAAGGAAGAATTAAAAATTTCTGCTGAATTTTCCCTTTTATCTGTAAATTCAGTCATGTGGGCTAAGGAACGGCATTACAGGCAACTTAAGCCAGTGCAAGACCATGTTGTGGCCAAGAGGCACCAGTCCCTGGCTACATGCTCCCACGGCCGCTCTGGGGTCAGGGCTGGGGATGCTGCTGCCACACGGGTCTGACCAGGCATGAACTTCGGCTTATTCATGTGCTGCACTAGGCATCAGTGTGTCCCTCAACCTGAACCCGATGTGTCGCACAGTGGGACAGTAGTGCAGCTACTGACACTGACACAGGGAGGAGATGGGAGCATGAGGGTGGAAAGGGAAGACTCAGCCTTCCCGGGGGCAGCGCGGTCTTACATCCGCTTTAGCACATTAAGGTAGACTCACGCGATATTGGAGAAGAAGGTTATATGGAGAATTGGGAAGGAAAACCCATACCATTCTCCACACTAAACCAAGCAACCAGCTGTGACCCCATTGCTTTTGTGATGCAAACTCAATGTCACATGAACTTGAAACAGGAAAGAAACACCAGAGGAAGGTTCATTGAGGACAAGCACCGCACAAGTGTGTTTGGCTGAGAGTTAAATGCATTGGCTGCCAGCAACTTTACTGTGTGTTTGTGTATACATATTTTCCTGCTTTTGTGTATAAAGCATGTGAGGGTACCTGGAGGCAATATTTTAAGTGGAGAGCACAAAGCATGCTCAAAAGGCAGACCTGAAAATAGGATTGAATTGTATTTTTCAACTCATTTGATTATCACAGCATCAGAGGCCTACACTGGAATAGGTTTGGATTAACTGACCCAAACTTTTTCTTTGTTGCTGTTCTGTATGTTAAGGATATTTTAAGGAAGAACCATCACTAGACAAGGTTTAGGTAATACATACGATCTAATCCTTTGTTGAGTCAAAATACACTTTAAATAGCAGTGGTTAAGATGTCCTTTCCGAGGGCTGTTTTCTCTCACTCACAAAATGAGCATAAACACACATCTACCTGTCTCTCAAGGAAGACACACCTCAATATTTCTCACACAATTTTACCTTTTGGACAATGTTTAGGTTGCTATTTATATTGTTCTTTCTCATCTGATTCTTCCTTTTTATTTCAGAGTTATCATACTCTGCCTGGACGTGTGTTTGGTAGTCTCCCCTTTCAAGGGTATACAGATGATTACAAATTTATTTTTATAAAATAAATGGAGTGGTTATCTCTGCCTAATACCCAAATAGTATTCAATCAGGAGAATTAAGCTTATGAAAGGGATGTTAAGCCAATGTCAAAGATCTTTTGGGAAGACAGAACTTCTACGCAATAACACCATGGTTGGATTAACTTTACAACAAAAGGAAATTAGACTGGATTTCTACTGAGTCAGTTTTGTTATTCTAGCTAACAATATGATTAACATTGAATGAATGGTAAAGGCCTCATTCATGCTTCGCTTAGCCCAAATTAATGTAACTGCTTACCCAGCCTCTCTGCTCTGGCAGAAATTCCGGTGCCTCCTAGGCTCGTTGATCCAGAGAGTTTCACCTTTAAGGGGGTTGACCCCAGTGAGAAGGAAACAGTAGCCAAAGCCTTTGAAGCTTTTGCACTTCATTGCCCTTTCCTCTGGACAACCAGCTCCAACTTCATGTTTAAGGGGGCAACAGTCTACAGCTCCAGCTGCTGTAGAAGATGCAGCTGGGCTCACTTGCAGGCACGCAGGTGTTTGATGTATGATTGCAGTAACTTCAGGAATCATTCCTTCCTCAAGGTGGTTCATTTTTTTCATAAATTATTCCCATGCTCCACATTGCAAATTACCAGATCATCCTAAACGGAGGCTAGTGCTAGGCTTGGGATTAGCTGCTCGCCCTCCTTGAAGAGTTTCCCTGACTCCCTAAGGAGCCGTAAATTCAGCTGCTGATGAATAACCCCTTTCTGCCAAGCACCTGAGGAACCTGAGAAGACCATATGGGCTGTGAAAATGACAACATGCACATCAAGCGCTGTTTGTGTTTGCTGTGAGAAAACAAGTTGGCACAGACTGACATCAATGTCAGCATGATGAAGGCTGTAGAAAAAAAAAAAAAAGCAAGCTGTAGATTTATCCTAAGAGGCAGGAAACCAGTCAGGAGCAGGTAACTTTCATCCTTCCTGCTTCACCTGCCCCTCTGCATCAGTAACACTTTCTCACTGGAAAAACCCACTGCCAAAATGTAATCAACATGGAGAGCCTTGACTCTTCCTTCTCCTCATCCTCACCTTGGTACAATACAGATAAAAACTAGAGGCAGTGGAAACAGTCCATGAGCACACGCAGAAGCAGGCAGATAGCTTTCTGTGGTGCTCACCCCGTGGGTGGGCAGGTGTCTTTCCCACAGAACCAAGACAAGCATCTTTCCCCTACTTAGAGCAACTGGTTGTGGTGCTACAGAAAAAGCCAACCCTTTACCACCTATCCTCCTCACCAGGAGCTCACATACTCCTTACATTATCCCTCAAAATCCTTCCATGTTCAGCTGGAGGAGCCCACCTTTCACAGGTGCACAGGAGGTACGCACAAGGCTGAGTGCCTTCTGTGGTTTCACAACCTGGTAACGTTTAAATCCAACTCCCAGACGCCACCAAAATAATTTTCAGCTGGATTTCTGGAACCAGACTTCCTGGTAAACTGAGTCCTGGCTTCATGCTTACACATTCATGGCTGACTCAAAGGGAAGCCACCAAGGACGTAGTCAGGTTGTGCTGCCAAGGCACTTGCCAGGGCATTGGCACTGACCAGTGGGGATCTTACCAACCACCCTTCAACTTCTGTCTCTTGAACCACCAGAAAAAAAATGACCATACTGTCTTAAATGGCACTGATTTTCCAGCTGGACCAAGTGCAGATCAGCCTCGGGCTCCACTCCTACAAGCATTTTGGGTTTATGCATTTAAACGAAAACCAGTGCATAAATACGGGGAGGACCAGCAGTGCCATGTTAGAGGCAAAGCAAGGGGGGCAGTTGACCCAAGCACAAGCTGGAGGGCATGAAATGAGAGAAAATGCACTGAGTCACACTGGCTGCAGCTTACCTGGTTTCTGCTATTGCCCAGCAAGGTACTGGGAGGGAGTTACTGGAGATAGCTCTCAAGAGCTGGAGAAAGCCAGGGAGATGTGGGAGGAGGAGGACTGAAAAAGGCTCTGATGGTCTGTGGGTGGAAGAGGAAGAGAGCAGGCCATTCAGATATCCAGAGAGAATGCCATACACAGCTAAGGAAGTCCCAATATTGTCAAATTACTCCCATTTTTAAAGGCACACAAGGAAGTTGAATGGCCTACATAGCAGAGGGAGGTTTATCCAAGCTGCAGAAGAGGGTGTGGATCTTATCGCTGGGAGAGTGAAGGCAGCATCTCCATTTTCAGTGGACTTGCCCAAGAAGAGTGGCTGAAGGAAACAGTTCAGATATTAGTCATTAGGCAAATTACTTCTAATAGAATTCTTAGCACTATAAGCTAAGTAAATCTTAACTACTATCAGAGGGATAAAATCCAAAACCAATCTTGTAGTGAAGCTCGACATAAAATCAATTACACTGGCTGTGAAACACATGCACATCTTCGAGGCCTTTGATCTTTCGGAATGGGTGACAGAAGCTTCTCCTTGCAATACGCTTCATACTGAAATGATCTGGCTATGAGGTCATGACTCTGAGCACTGGCACATGCTACAGACAATTTGGCTCAGAAAAAAAAGCTCTATTCCTTCACAGTAGTCGCTGGTTTGAACACTGGAAATCACTATTTCAGTCCGTTTTCACAGACCCATGTCAGAAGCACAAAAGGACTCCGTGAATGCCTTCTTTCAGTTGCATGCGGTTGTCACTACCAGAAGCTCCTGCATGACAGTGTCTGAATCTCCCAAAGGTCTTTCTGGCATCTGCAACGCACATGTCTGTGGCAAGCAGAACCAAACCAAATCCCCCCCGAGTCCTCTAAGCGGAATGAGACAATGGGAAAGCATCCTAATATTCTTCCTGGCAAAATTCTACCGAAGCTTAATTTTTCTTACCGTTGCATAGATTATGTGTGCAAAGGAAAACAAAAAAAAAGAAAGGGAAATAAAAGGTTTCTCCAAGGATATGCACATAATTTTCGTAGCAGAATAAGTCTTTGAGTCATACAAAGGACAAAGCTGTGATAAAGCTAAAGTAGTATCACTATATTTTTCAGCCCTACAAGCTCTAAGCATTTAATATCCAGTGATGTTTATGTGCATTTTAAAAGGTAAAAATAATGAATTCTTACAGAAATGAGCATTCATACATACATATAATATATGTTTGGCTCTTGGCTGAGAAAGAAAGAGGTTTGTACATTAAACTGGAAAGCCCTATAGCACAGAATACAATTCCAAAATTAAAACAAAAAAAAAGAAAAGAGAACTCCATTCCAACAGATTCTGTTGTCATAGTTCGTCCTTAGCTAAAAGTGAATCCATGATTAATTTTAAAGATTTGTCATTGGGACAGATAGGTGTAGTAGTCTGAATAAGAGACAGGAAAGGTGATTGGATTTTCTTACTTATTCTGTTGTTTGTTTTTTCCATAGTAGTTAACAAACTTTACTTCTACAAAAGGTTTTGTAGAGCTTAATGAATTTATGCTTTTGAAGACTATCCTTCTGTACAACGAAAGGCATCCTGAAACTGCACATCATTGTTTTTATAATGGTGATGGTTTTGAAAGCCAGTGAGACAGCTATCCACCTTCCTGAAAAAGTGCATGGCTTTTATGAGCACTTCTAGAAATAAAATAGTAATAGCAATACGGCACTCCAGCACCAAAAGGGTAGATATATAAGAATTATGCATTTTCTTACAGAATTTGGGGGAGAACAAAGAAAGGACTCAACTCCTGACAAGATCCCAGAATCATGGACAAGATACCTAAGGCATTGATTATGTACAGGACAAGCATCTACAATCATTGACATTGATGAAATACTATATAAACAAATACATATAATATATGTAAAACATCTGCAGACTGTATTACATACTATCTTTCTCTAAATCTAGCAGGTTTCCCTGCTCTGTCACACACATACAGTTTTCCAGGCTGGCTGTTATAAGGACAGAAGCCATTTACCCAAGGTGACCCTGCCAGCAAGCTCCTCGGGATGGATGAGAAGCGGGAGCTCTCCAGGGCCTCCTGCCCGAAGCACTTTGATCTCAGCCGCGTGTCCCAGCTTGGCAGTGGGCAGGTACGGCACACGATGGCCCTGCGCCAGCCACGCTGTACGTCCATGGCTCCTGGCAGAGAAAGCGTGTAATTCCTGGGGAGGACAACCTCCTCTGGGTGCCAGGGAAACAAAACAAAATGACTCCTGGCAGGAGGCAGAGCAGGGATTTTCATGCACAGCAGATCTAGGTATCGGTTTGCAGAGTCAGGGCTTGAACGGCTGACAAGGCAAACACAACTGGGAGGACGAGGAGGGACAGATGGACACAGAGAGATCTCCCCCCTTGGAAGCCAAACATACTGCTATTGGCAAAAACATGTTTAAGATTTAATTACTAGGTAAGAAGAATCTTAGAATCCCCAAAGGAAAATATTGCGTTGTTCATGGCAGGAATAAAACATCAAGTTAATTTTTGTCAGCACATATATAATCCAGGCTGAGGCAGAACTAACATTTGACTTAAAATTCCTTGTAAAGCAAATCTTTGTCTTATCCTGACAGGGATCAAATATCCATGAACATGCTCAGTTGTGGTATCACAAACCAATAGGATTTCTGGTAAAATAAACATATGGAATAGGTTTTACAGAGCTTGTCTCAAAAACCAGACCAGGCAGCAAACTCGGAAGGGCTGCCAGTGAACCCAGCTTTGCAGCTTCACTCCAAGATGCACAGGGGTACATGTTGAATTCCAAGTGGGAACATTTGGCTGCCACAATCAGCCAGCTCTTCTCCCCGTAGCCTCAATTTATCCTCCAGGAAGACCCAGTGTCCTGCGTTTTCAATGTTTTCACAGGGGACAGAACAACAGAGTAAGACCAGTTTGCCAGCTGAACATCTGCTTGGGCAACATAACCCAACAATCACTGCATGCTCAATAAGCCCTGGGGCGCGATCACAGAACTTGGGTCAAGTGCTACCACCAGCTGACTTCAAGCTCAGCACTGCTTGAATCTTCACTACCAAGCTGAACAGCAAGTCAGACATCTGTTGTAACATCCTTGGTTGATTTCCTAGCAGCACATAGCTGAACACATCAAACACGGCAGCCTAAGTGTCAGGAAGATAATCCCATCTTCCTTTAAAATCACGGGTTTTTTTCTCAGCCTCCACTTGTCTACTGCAAAACTAGAAATTATTACCAGCTTACAGACTGATTTTGAGAAATATGTATGCTTTCATACAATAATCAAGAACAACCAAAAGACTAGTGGAAACTTTCACTGCCGTTCAGTTAAAATATTATTATGAACATCAGCCAGCCTGTTGCCAATGCCAGCGTACTTTCTCAACGTATGGGGTGGAGGGCTGGTTTTTAGTGCCTGCCTTTCTGTTATCAAGAGAAACTGATGTTGGTATAGGAGCAGTATGCTCATCACTTTGGTGAAAACCAATGTGTGAAGGATCCAAAGAAACTAATATCAGGTTACAGGTGGAAAAATTGATTGCAGAAAATTCTCATTATTGAGTTGAGGAAGAGGGTGCTTAGGAACCCTGGAAGGGCCCTCATGTTTAGGAAGTTAGAGCTAGCCAAAGTAACTCCTCTGAAAAATGTTTTCTTCAGTAATAGCACAATAAGTTTTGACAGTCTTCATGTTGGCAGCAAATGCTCGTGAAGTCTTAAGCCATCTTTTTTTTTATTCACAAGCAAACCTCTAGTCCTTCCCTGCAGGCAAATTTTAAGGGCAAGCCAGCTGGTAGAGAGAATCAAGAGAAACAAAACATTCACTGGAAGTTTGGGAATTGGATGTTTCTTCTTGGTCTCAGGAGAGGACCACAAAGAGATCTGCAGGAGGCAGCAGCTTGGGATGTTCAGTGATCTCAGTTCTTTGTTAAGGAGAACTCCCAGTGAGGACCATGCAGCACATCCTTGACAGAATAATAAACAAAATCACAAGTATTAGAAAGAAGGATATGAAAGGCTTCCTCCACCAAGCTGCTGTCCCCAGCTGATTGTAATGGCAGCGGGTTCAACCCAACTCTCAAAAGGCTGTCAGGCCTCCAGCTGAGCTGTGTATGCCTTCCAAACTCGAGCAAAAACAACCAGTGGCTGGAAATTTCAGTAGGACCTTTCCGTAGGCTCTGTCCACTGTTGGTTGAAGAGAAATTTCCTAGGACGTCTGTGACAAAATTTATAAAATTATCCAAAAAAAACCCCAAAGACCGAGTCTTTTGATTCTCCTAAGACCTTAAAAACAGACTGGCAGTCAAATAAATGCAAGCAGCAAAGAAATTGAGAAATTTTACAAGATGCTGCACAAGGACGTAAGCAGGAGGGGACCAAGAAACCGGGGACTCCTAGAACAAAGCTATAAATATTCCACCCACTGATGGAAGTGAAGCTGCACAAGTTCGGGTTGTTTAAGAGCAAAACTGGCTGCTACTGCTTCAGGCCTGAAAAAAAGGCTTGTGGGTCCAAAACCATGTTTGTTAGATCGGTTCATACATCTGGAAAACACAGGTGCTATCTGCTCCAGGCTCCAGGCTCCTCTTTGCTCATGTTTGCAGTGACCAAGCCCAACGCAGCTCTGAGAATCAGGCACTGTACCCTTGTCAGCAGCAACCTGGACAGCTGAAGTCTGCCGTCTGCACTCTGAGCACATAAATACGCCCTTTGTAGCTGTGCAACCCCTCTGGATGTTTCACTGACCTACATTCCCACGCGTACACCTCACAGAACAGTAGCCGTGCTGTGCAAGCGCCGTTTCTTCCCCTCATCGCAGCAGTTTTCCACTCTGCCTGCAGATCACATTGCGCACTGCAAAAAGGACAGATCTTTGGCTGAGTATTTCGGCGTCACCCCAGCTCCAGCACGCTCAGCAAGAGCTGGAGCGCGCGAGAGAGGGAGCGTCGCAGCTCGGCTCACCAGATGTACAACTGTGTCTGAACAGCAGCGGGCCAGTATGTCAGACGCGGCAGGAGCTCGTGGAAACAGGCCCGTTAGCCAGAAATCTAGGGCGCTCTGCCAATTAAATTATTAACCTCCAGGCATATTGAAATGCATTGAACACATTTTTTCCAGTTTTACTCCTTTCGCTACACTCATATGTCACCGCACTACCCATTTCTAAAGAGCAAGGTGCTTCTTGCAGCTAGGAAAACATGCCAGGGAAAGCTCTGAAGTGTAGGAAATCAAGTTTTCAATGGGAATTATGCCCTTCAGTCCCACAAATGCTTTTGAACACTCACCGCGTCAATGCACATTTTTCTTTTTAAGCTCCACATCAAGTGGCATTGCCCTTTGGCACTGGGGAACGTCTGCCTGCTCTTCCAATGTAATGCAAACAGAGAAGTGAAGGAGAGAGAAAAAAAAAACTACCTTCAAATCATGGAGCAGGGTCAGCTCATTAATCTATTCCATAGAAGAATATCAAAGAGAGGTTTCCAGAAGTTAATATATTTGACAGGATATTTTGAGACAATTGGAGAAGTAAACTACTTTTACATAGTCAGAACAAAAGTAGCAGGCAAAACTAGCTGTTAAAATGCCTCTAACTCTGAGGAGTTTCCTTTATCACGGTTTTTTGTGACCATCATATTTTAATAGACTAGGTGACCATCATTTTACTAGTATGCTCTAGCACCATCTAGCTTGCGCCTAAGGTAATGAAGCTCCATTATTTTCTTCTCAAGGAGGCAAACGCTGATAAGAACCACCATTACCCTGTGGCAGACGTCAGAAGACATTTCCTGAGGAGCCAAGAAGGCTGTTCCTCTTTCCCTGACACTTGACACAAATGCCAAGACAGCTTTTGCAAGCTGTGAGGACTCTCTAGTCATGCCGCCAAAGGGCTCAGCAGCAGTATTTGCAGAGACCTCACTTACATTTCGGGGTTGGCTTATAGCCGTCTTGCCCATTTCTCCTTGAAAAGCACTACAAAGATGAACCCTCACTCAGATGGCACTGGCTTACACTGCAGCACCAAGCAGCAGAGAAGGCCAGGTTAAAGAGTCAAATTCTTCTTCTCCAGGTCAGCAACAGACGCAGACAAATGACAGCACCTCGGCCTCAGGGTGCTCACTGCAGAGCTCCAGGATCTGCATCACCTGCTCACAGCGGCTACTGTGTATTTCTTGCACATGGAACAAGCCCAGGCTTTCTGTTTGAGTGGCTTAGTTGGGAAGAAAAGGGAAAAAGCAGGGCCTCCAGGATGAAGCACAGCGCATGTCTTGTTTGCAATGCATTGCACTACCTCTGTTACACAAACGGCCATCTCCCTGCTCAGACACATGGCATACTCCCTGCAAACGGAACATGGAAAGAAGGGAATGTTTGCTCCAGAGACATAAAAAGGTGGATGTCTGACCCCCTTCTGGAGCCCCATCTGGACCAGAGTGGCTTAGCATAAGGCAACATTCAGTAGAAGCAAATTCACACAGTTCTTGCTCCATACTGGCTTTTTTCCTGCATTTGTTGCCAAAAACACAGGCTGATCTATTGAAGAGAAAGGATTCATATTCCAGGATACATTGAATGATACATTTTTAAAACAAAATCTAACATGGCTACTCTGAAGCAGAGCAATGCACTGACCTTGTGTCCTGGGAGTTTCCAGAGCCCAGGGAGGAGCTGTTAGCGTTGTTAAAGTAAATGTCGGACGTGCTTTTCAGCACAATTTGAAACGTAGAATCTTCCCAGAGGGGAGGCAGCTATTGAAGAGAGACCTGCACAGGAGACTCTGGAGGCATTATCAAAATCCAGCAGGGCATATACCTGGAGAAGAAAATTGACGCAATTCTGAATAAAACCTGTTGGAAGAGGAAGAAAAGACAAGACATGTAGGTGCCAGGATTTTATAACTCCACAATCCACAGAAACGCTGTAAGTCCAAGATGGATCGTAAAGGAAGCGACCTTGGCTCTCCCTCCTCATCCTGTGTAAAACTTGTGCTACCAGATACACCAGGCAATAGCGGCCACTTTTCCTCCCTCCCCAGAAGACGAGCCAACAACTCTGCTCAGCCAAGAGAGAACTTCATTTGCACATTTTTGTACTAGCCTTTTTGGAGAAATATAAATTTAATCCTAGAGTCAGTGACATTTCACCCAACATGAAACTGTCTTGTCACACCATTAGCACGATGTCTGCTGTTTTGAGAAACATTATCAGAGTGCAAAACTCCTTGGGATCTTACATGAGCTGGCTTTTTGTCACCTACAGAAAGGCAGGCACACAGCAGAGCTTATGATCAGGGGTTCGGAGACATCCATGAGAGACCAAAGGCGAGTCATGGGAGGCTGTTTTGCAATTTGGAAGATGCATTTTCTGCTCCTTGCTTTGCTAAGGTCCTCTTGGGTAACCTTAGAGTCTCAGCCTCTGCTGTCCCTTGCTCAGCTTGGCAATTTATCACCTTGTCTGCACTTCATGCATATCTGAGCTGCCTGTCAGTCAAACTGCTATGGATGGGTTGATATTTAAGGTACACCAGCACCAGTACTGGCTGGCCTGAGACATTATTCTGTTCAGGGGTGAGCCACCTTCATATTCTGGGTATTTACCTCTTTACAACCACTGTAAGTGAAAGCTTGCAATTGCCTCAAAAGCAAATAAATAACTACAACCTTTGTTGGCAACTCCGACATCTTTCTGTTAAGCAAAGATTATGTTGCTTTCCTCTTTGCTGTGAGGCGCAGATGAAGGTGCACAACCCATTTCTTTCAGGTTTGGTGCTGCTCAGTTCAGCTGAGGCAAGAGCCCAAATACAAAAACTCAATTCTTGATCTACTACTTAATTTAAAAGCTTCATTTTATGGTTTCACAAACATCCTCGGCCTTCACAAGGCAATCAAGTCCAGCAAATGGCTTCTGGAAATTGCCCATGCAGGGAAAATGTGCAACCCAGGTTGGACACAGTTGAA
>WHYT01016998.1:235152-247427 GCA_009806455.1 Tetrax tetrax
AAAAAAAAAAAAAAAAAAAAGGCACAGACATTGCAGTTAACCCCAACTGAAGCACATACATCTAAAACAATCAGTGAGAAGGTAATCCTGAAAGGAAATCCCAAAATAATAACAAAAGAAGTGCCAAATGAAGGCAAAGAAACAAAACTCTCCAACCGCATCATCAGGCAATAAATATATGGTTAAGACACACTGGTGTTTACAAAGACCGTGGTCAGCTCTTTTATAGGGATGAATTTTTCTTCCTAAAGTTTCCCTTTCACTGCTAAATACAGAATTTAACTCAGAGTAAGGTTGTTCAAATGTAACTTTTACATTATAAATCTTTAAAAGCCTACAGTCTCTCAATTATATTTACTTTATCTTCTCTACACAAAATGAATGACTGCTCTAGACGTAGCCCACAGTACTATTTATACTGTAGTCGGTTATTACATCTGTTTTCTTTCTGTCTGAGCAACTAATGTGGAATTTCATTCAAATAGCTTTACCTTAAAAATACATTTCCTAAACATAAACAGAAAGATTTCTGCCGTGCAAGACTGTATCCACATCCATCTCAGAAAGCAGTGCAGGCAAGACATTATTCTTCTCAAGCATTTCTGTTCTTCCATCACATTAGCACAAAACACAAACATCAAAAAAAAAAAAACCCAACCTGAATTTAGCAGTAAATAGTTCATTCCCGCCATACAGTTTAAAAAAAAAAAAGTAGCTGAAACATATCTCATTCAAACAGCAGCAGCATCATTAAATCACACAATTGTAATGGTAATTATGGTACTGCTTTCTGAAATGGAAATACTTATACACACCGTAGAATTGACCTGTTCCCTAACCTAACAGCAATTTTTTTAGAGGGCATTTGCACAGTGCTGCATTTCTCTCTCATAGTTTTCTTTGGTTTTGATTTTGTTAGGAAAAAAATAGATTTATACATAAATAAAGGGCAGCTAATACTAAGAGAAGGTAAATGTCTTTAGTATAGAAGCAGGTCTCCTGACTGCAAATAACACTTTATTGTCTTACTATCTTCTGAAGACTGGAGTGTATCCTAGATCAGCAGAGCTTCCACCCATTTGTTCTTGTCTGTTCTGTGTACAATGTCATACAACTTCACAACCATCAATGGGATTTTTTATTTACACATCACATACTCCATCGCCTCATGTCCTTTTAGAAACAGTTCCTTGAAATGCAGAGCTACGGTTTTTCTCAAACACTTGGTTTTTCTCCTTTTCTTAGATGTAAAAGTGAAACAAACAAGAAAGTGCCATACAACTCAGCAAGGTGTTTAAAAAAATATCCAGGGCCATTCACAAGTCTTTTTTCCCACATCAACAGCTTCATTGTCTTTTCCTCAAAGAACAGAATGATCCGGTGACATTTTAGTTACACTGCCGATAAAAATAGAAGTAATGATCAGTAAAAAACATTCCAGAAAAATAAGGGTCTGTTGAGCAGCTTGCAAAACCCTGTAGAAGGAAAATAAAGGAGATTCATATAGGATCTTCTCTAAGTTCAAATGCTATTTGTCTTTTGCTGTGTTGCCATTTGAAAAGGCTTACCGGTACAGCCACGCGGAAATAGTATGCACTGTCATACAGTTTAGCTACAGGGAGAGTCCAAATATGTTGACGTCCCTAGACAATAAATGAGAGAGAGCAAGATTAGATAACCTTGTTTTACATTAAATTGGAGAGAAAAATAGGGTCTGGAAACGTTTTTTTTTTTGCAAATGCAGTGCAAGGTAATTATGATAACAAGACTTGATAGCTATAGTCAGAGTATTTAAAGACAAAGTGCTGAATTTAAACCCTGAAATGTGGGTTTGCCCTGATCAGCTCTGCACAGGAACTGACAGGTGTCTGGCTCCCAGTGACACTCAGCTGGCTCTCAATAACTGAACTCCTTCTCTAGTTTTCCAGGCAAATCCCACAATAAATAGGGATTGTTCCTGATATGCCAGGTGGCCTGAGAGCTTTAAGGTGTAAGGTGTAAGAGAGACCTTTAAGGTGTAATAGTAGCAAACGACAATTCTGATGATTTTGAAATAGCAACTTTAGTAGTACTCAGATGGCAGTGAAAGTTCCTCTATATATTCTTCCACTCAGTATTTCAAAACAGATGCAGGCAAGATTTCATGCTATTTTTGATTGCAGTGTCCTGCCATGTACAAAGGAAATAATATACTTTGTACTGGAAATGTTTATGCTACGTTGAATAAAACAAAATTCAAAACTCATCTCTTTTTTACCTAATGATCCATGGTAACTTTTATTTCATCCATTTCTATCATCTCAGCTCCTTCACCTTTCCCTCTTCCCTTCACTTTCTGACACATTCTCTCTGTTAGAGATGGTATGTTCACATGATACAACTTATGTGAGACCGCTGAGTCCAAATGATTGCTGTCCTGCCCTTTGGTAGGGAATAAGTCTTGCAGTCCCTAAGAAAATCCTCTTGGAAAAAAAACTATTGAACTAGGCAGCATTTCTACTCTGACTCAAACCAGAATGTTCACTGCTGCTGGAGGTTAGTTAGCTTTAGTCTTTTGATGTGGATTTCAGGTTGACAGAGGAAATCTCTTTGGCCAGTTTCGTCAGTAAGCTTCAAGGATATTTCTGCACTGCAAAACTCTCTGGGTCTGACTTAGTTTCAATTCTGTTTGAATTATGGCAGACAGGTCAAAACTTGGACAATTCTGATTTTCTGTTGGCTTTGCAGCAGTTGCAGAGAAGCCTGTAACTTTTTTTGCAAAGACATTTGAAGAGTCAGACAGAAAGTCAGCTTAAGAGTGGAGGTATCCCAACTGCTCTCATTTGACAAAGCACAAAAAAAAGTAATTAACAATCAATTAAGAACATAACATGCACGGCACTATAGAGCAGAAATCTAAAGAACACTCTGAAATGACTTCCAACTTCACAGAGGTTTCTCCTACAATGTGTCCAGAAATGCTACTATCCTTGCTTCTGCCTTTCCTATTGTTTTAGCCAGAATAAGTATTTCCAAGCAATGTGGACAAATCAAGGCCTTGAAAGAGTCTTATATTTCCAGAGAATTTGAAGGGAGTTTAAGGCCTTCATTAATTTATTGGAGATGATCAAACATTTGCAAGATATGGTCTCTAAATTTTTTTTTTTTACTGGGAAAAGCCAACATGTTTTCATAGCTTTTATTCCCATCGAGGCAATCCAGAGAATGACATGTAAACAACACTTGCTTTTACAATGAAAAATTTTCCCTAAAGAGACTTACTGGTAAACTCCTGTTCACATAGAAATAAAGGGGAATATTATCACTGTTTTCAGTGAATTTAAGACTTTAGAACCGCGATTTATTACCCATAAGGCAATAATGGAAACAGTAAAGTAGATGAGAGTTTGAAGGACTCTGTCTCCTAAGGTCCTAGGTGAAAAGGATTCCCATTTCTTAAGTATCTCTGCAGAGATAATGAGTTATAGTGGTGCATTAGGTTAAAGTAGACTCAAAAATGACCTTGTAGAGAGTCACTAGATAGATTTTTACAAAAGCCAGCAGAAAACTGACTCCTACAAAAAGGCCGCATCTCATTATGGTCATGCTAAAGCCAGCTATGACTGGCACACTCAAAGTACCATTTGGATTTCTACTACCTTAATCAAGATCAGAATTTCACAGCCATTAATTTCATAAAAATGATCCCCCAAAAGCCAGAGTATTGCTGCAAAACTCTTACCTGTGTGGTTTCTAGGAAATCCTTCCTACTGTTTCGGCTTGAAGAATAAGGGGAACAATAATTTCCAAATGTCACTTTGCAGAGAAATATAATTAATGGTTCTGTGGTGCTTCAAGAAACAGAGAAAAATAAGGATCTATTCCATTGTTCTTAAACAGAAGAATCATATATATAAATACAATATATATAGCGGGGAAAATCCGAAGAATTGAATTGTGGGGAAATAAAGCAGAGGAGCTTACTTCACTAGTGGATATGAAGAAGATAAACCTAAGCCACCAACCTCTAATCTGGTCCCACTAATGGAGGATGTTTTTTATTTGGAAACCTAAGTGATATTCACAGTTGTTAAGATAAAACTAGAAAAGTACTCTAAACTTCCTCATACCTTAAGCATGTTCATGCCAGAAGCTATTGTATATGACTTTTTATACAAATTAATGGTCATGACATGCTTGAGTTGCATGGCTGACATCGTGCAGAGGCACAAATACCTATACCAGAGGGTACCCGGCCATCTAAACACAACATCATTTTTATAGATGACAACTCCATAATAAGCCTTAAAACAGGGACCTATATAAATAACTCCAATTTACTACCATACACATGCAAATATATCATTAAAAAGAAGCAAAAATATCCCAGACTTTATCTGGGAAAACAGTGGTAAACAGAATTTTATTCAGAATTCTTCAACAGCAAAGACCTCGTGGTCATATCTTCTCCAAACTATCTCTATAGAGAGTTTCCAGCACTTCCTAGCTTACCAGATGGCTTTTCTGAGAAGAGTATAAAAAAACAAAAACACCTTGGAGATGCAAAGGAACTCAGATATGGCAATGGCTAAATGAAAGCTGAAGATTGGGAAAACATGACATCAACATCCCACAGTTTATGCTGTGGGAAACAATAAAATACCCGCAGCAAAATGTCCTTTCACAACCTTAATTGGGTATTTAAGAAACATCAGTTTTAAAGCATATTATTCACACACGGCAGATTCTCTGTCCTAGATAGGCTGTCAGTAGTGTGTGTTGGTTTCATTTGATTTTATTCAGCAAGCACATAATTTTTCCAAATTTTTGAAGTAGTTCCAGTGTCTTATAATATCTGGACACAGCAATAATAAAAATATGTTTGGGTTTTCTTAAGTGTTTTTTGTTTTGTTAAGTTTGTGGCTTTGTTTAGTAAAAGTTCATAACATAGGTATATATTGAAAATCCCCGTCTTCCCAAACCACAAACCAATATCCAAAATAAACTCAGCACCTGCTACAGTGAAACTCTGAGTATGATATATTAATCCCTACATGGGAGGGTCGCATTTTTAGTTCAGAATGGCATACGCTTAAAAAGAGATTTTCAGTTGCTGTAGAAAAGCAGGCAGGCACTTCAGGAGTTCTGTTATATTTCCTCTTATCTGAAAAAGGTGGATGTTTAAAAGGATAATATTCAAGATCAAAAGACTGGACCTAAAGGCCTTATATAACTCCATGGAGCCCTTTCTTGGAGAGACTGGAGTCATGAAGTGTTATCAAGCAGAGCGGTTGGCACCTGTTCTGGCTATCGCTGGCCTATCTCGGAGAAGAACCCAAAAAGAAAGGATTGATTTCTGGGAGAACTCCATGGAGCTAGACTTCTATTTGAGAAGAAAATATCTGCTGAGAGGAATAAGTTTGCTGCTTATTCCTGCTGTAAGTCACAATTTTATGCATTATGAGAGGTTCCTGCACAGTGCTTGGCACAACAGGCCAAAAAGGGTGTTCCTTGGAGTTGTATATTTGTGTTCCTAGTAATATTTCTAGTGGCCTAGTCTACAGGCCACAATCCTGTTAATATATGTGTACATGTCTGCTGAAAAATGGATACATGTCTGCTCAAATGACTGAACCTTAGGACTACTGGATTGTAATATCTGCATCAATGGGTGAAATTGTCATTGGGCTGAGAGCAGTACTGGGCCTACGCTACAGCAAAGGATATACTCAAAGCGCTACATTAAGGACTTAGTGCATAGATTCATCCCATTCCTCTAAACAGGGACAAGTTTGTGTCACAACAGAAATAATGCAAGAATTACTATCCCAAAAAAAAAGAACAACTCTCTTGCTATGTTTGCATTATCTTTAATTGTACTTACTTTATTTCCAGCGAGATTTCTACATCCATGGGTGTATATTTGTTAATAGAAATAACATAGGTATAATTTCCAGACCTGAAAAAGGTGGCATTAATGCACATAAGATTTTGAGGTAGGTCGTATCTTTGCAAAAACATATAAATTGCATTTAAATTTTAAAAGAAAAAATATGAAAAAGTAAAAAACCTCCTGCACACTAGAGGAAACAACTGTGAGGAGAGCCAGCCAAGCAGCCATGCTACATTAATAGTATTCTATTCCATCATAATAAAGCATAATAAAACAATTTACCCACCTGCACTGTAGATTTTTACTACAATAGCGACTGTCAATGCTTTGCTGAGTTTCCAAAATCTGTATGGAACTGATTGTTGTATCAATCCCTAAAAATATTAAGAATAATGTTTTCTTCTTGGTTATTTCAGAAATCTTAGATAAGAGCATAATAAAATTGCAGTTAATACAGTGGCATCGACTCCCTTGCTTGCCAATACAGGTATTCCTACAGGTCTAAATTAGTGTTCAGTAAAAAGCCTTTCACTGATTACCTTAATTCTGCCATTATAGGGGAGATAAGATCCTTGTTAGATTTACAAGGACAAATATTCTGGACAGGCATCTAGTATTGTAAAACTTTATTTTGGGCAGACATTGAAGGCTATTTTGATGGTAGTCCAAGTAGGATACAACCGGGCCAATGTTCATTTTGATGTATTATAAACCATGCCCAGGCAAATAACCATTAATTTGAAAAACATTCTGTTTGCTGAGAGAAATAATTTGGAATGTAACAAAACTGGCTTTAATCCTATGTACATGAAAACTACCAAACTCTAATGAATATTACAATTTCTACTTAAAACGCTGCCTTGAACTTGGAAGAACTTAAAGAGTTCTGTAATATGCTACATATACGAATACCAGGAAATATGAACCAAAATCATGCTCAGCTAACCAAAAATACATATGCATTTTGATTCTAAGTACATTGTGGCAATAGGAACTAAAACCAGTGGTAGCAGGATACTCTATTGATAGCTTCCAAACACTTACATCCTGAACTTGGAGGAAGTTTACAGTCTGAGGAATGGGAATATGGAATAAAAACTCTATAAAAATTTGTATTTTAGAATTAGCTCAACTTCTTACGTATAAGAAGATGTATATACACTGTATTTATACTTACGCACATGTAAAATACGTTTCAGGGCAGCACGCAATGCAGTTAGATATCTAGACACTAGTAAAATTGAAAGACTAGTTTCTGGGATAAAAAACAACCTCAAATCATAGCTGGTGTACTGATTACCAGGGAAGATGATGAAAGTAACTGATTACCAGAGTGATTATGTCCCTAACCAGGCTGGACTAGGTTCCTCCATTTGCCACAGGCTTCCTGTGATACCTTGGGCCAGCATCTCTGCGCCATGCAGGTGTTCTCTAAGGTGCACAGTTAGGGTGACATGAAGAGTATGGCCTCTTCCCCGAGGCACATTAATCCTGGGGGGAGTTACATGGCAAGAATCAGTGTGCTAACACAGCAGCATAGCTTCTGCTTTCACAGTTGGCCTACAAATCACTGCACCAAGCTGCATCTTCAAAAGCTTATTTCTTCTGGATACATTTACAGCATTGGAACGGTCCATAGTTAGGATCTGCAACATCTCAGACCCCTAAACCAGTCCACTTCAGTCTGAACTGTGGAGGGCCCTCAATCAGAAGGGGCTGAACAGGTTTAATCCCCAAAGTGTACGAGGCTCACACTGCCAGTGGTTTGAGGAAGGCCCAGGTTAGGGGGATAGAGTGTCTGAGGCATCAGTGGATAGCCAGACTCCAGCTGTTGCCTGCAGCACCAAGCTGCTGATATTTTACGTCTTGCAATCTGGGGCAGAAAGCATAAGGACAACCTGGTTCAGCTGGCCCAAGCCTGCTCTTCGCATAACACTGTGAACACTGGTTTTGTGTTTCTGTTCCTCTGTTCTACAGCAACAGTTCTCTGTTTTGCAAAGAAACTTGGTGATTACAGGCTGATCTGTGCTCTGATTATAACACATCTGTGTGGTGGTATATACTTAACTTTCAGCATGCAAACATCCACACGTATGCTTAAGTGACAGAGGGAAGTCGAGCACGTTCATCTCAAAGACCTAGCACTGAAGAACATTTTCCTCTGACACAGCACCTCATTACATGTATCATAGTAATGCCACAGAGGCCCTTTTCTGAGGTGTGTAGCCATGCAAAAAAAAATCAGAAGAGGAATGGCTTTTTCCAGATCATCTCCCTAGGGTACACCCAGGCAACAAGCAGAACCTGTGTTCTATTCCTCCCATGGCACTGGGTAGCAACTTGCTTTAAATGCATGCCAGTGAATAGATGTTTTATCATCCAAATACTGTCTAATCTTTAATTGAGCATTTATTAAAAAAACAGACCTTAAAACAGAGCATCCACATAAACAGAAAAGACAAGGCATAATCCTGCTCACACTGAATGAATGTCAGAGCATACCATTACGAAATACATAATCAGCAGATGCTCCTCTGCATGGAAAAGAATCAATATTTTCATGCCAGATTGGCTCTGACAGCAGTACATAGTCACTAAAAGGGGACTGAAATCAAGCCAAATGTCCTGTGTTGAAGAACTTCACTTCATCTCCACTGATGCAGGCAGTGTCAGGATCCTAAGGTAGAGATGGCCCCTTTCAGCACCTGAGGTTTATAATCCATTAGGTCAACTGGGCCAAACCCCAAACACTTCCTTTACACTGTATGATGCATTTCCTGCACATGCATACCACGCTCATATGCTCAAGTATTTTGCTGTCTATGGGTTTGCAGTGATGAGCACCTCAAAAGATTTCAGCCCCCAACGGAAAACGTCACTTGTCATTTTACTGCACCTGAAGCCAAGTTTAAAAACGCTCTAGAGAGTGCAACCAGAGTGTCTATAGAAATCGAATGAAGAAGTAAGAATAAATTGCAATGACAAGAAAATTATAGTGAATCACAGGTATTTAACAGATTCCTAAGTGCTAATTCTCTATAATGACCAGTTACAAATGAAACTTCTCTAGATTCCAGCAGCAGAATTCCAAGTAAAGTAGCTCTTCAAAGTTACACAATTACATGATTCAATAGTTTAAAAAAAAAAAAAAAAAAAAATGGGACTTACAGTCATTTCCAAGATCAGGTATTCCGTTAGATTTTCTGACTGGATCTTGTTCAGGTAACATGTTATTTTGGTTTCCTGTAAAAGCATGTATGTACAAATGTCCTCAAGTTAGCCTTGCACAGTTGCAACAGCAAAATATGAATACAACACCAGAAGATGTTTTGCTAATTATCTCTTGGATAAAGGCATGCATAACCAACAAGAGAAACCTTGAAAATACAAAGCACCTCTTGAAAATACAAAGCACCTCTATTCAGAAGAGGATATATACAGTCAAAAGACCTTGTAGGTAACAAGAAACAAGTTTTTGAAATTCCACTGGATATCTAAAATATTTCAAAAAATAGCCTAATATAAAATATTTCATCCCACACACAGAATATCACCAATTGTTATAACAGAGAGCCAAAGCAGAAGTCAACATCCAGTCAGGCACTTCAGCACAAATCTGATCATAAAGCCGCATCTTTCTTATTAGTGAGAAAATTAATAAATAGGCATCTGCCATGTAAACATAGGCCAGGGGAATAATTTAGCTTTTTCAACGTGAGATGTAAGACACTGAGGACTGACCCAAGCGAGACACAGTACTACAGAGAGAGAAGAATGAGTCATCAAATTAAAGAAACTAATACACAGCTCTAACAACATGATCATCATGTTCACTGATGTCACCTCTGCAATTTTAAACACTGGGAAATATAAGCTGATGACTTTTTTTTTACTCTAATCATTTTCTCAGCATTTCTCTAGAAAAGTGAACTTTATTTTGAATAATCATCACATCAAACAACCTGTGGAAGGCAAAAGGCCCTTCAAGCCCATGGGAAATTGTTTAAAGTGACTCCTGTTCTTTTACACTAACTGCCAGCCAAGAATCTGTCCAGAGACATGTTATCAATACACTGGCACAGAGAAATGCTGACCATGCCTAAACGAACATGCTTCATCAAATACCATTTGATCTGGGAAAAAAACTGAATAACATAATTCTAGAATATCAAAATGCTCCATTACCACATTTTCCAAAGGAAACACACTGATTTCAAAATTACTCTTTAGAACAGAAATCATCGCTTCATTGTATCAAATTTTATTTCACAAAAGGAAGGATCAAAATGCATTATTTCACTGAAATTGAAAAAAGACAGCTGGACTGACCTTACTACTTTATTATTCATTCCAGATTTTGGTTTTCATTTCAGTATTGGGAAATATGAGAATTCAAACTTTCCTCATGCTAACAGGTGACTGAGAGCATGGAACAACATTAACAACTGGAATCTGAGGATCCAGAAGCAATGTAATACAAAATCATCCCTGGGATTTCCATCATCTTTGTGTTTTGTTATGAACCTGTGGTACTGCTGCCAATTATTCCTTGAATCCACTTTGTATTTACTTGATCATCATACAGATCCGCCAGTTCTGTCAATTTAGGTGGTAACTGTTGCATTTAGTGGTCATCTGCTGTCCCTTTTCTTTACACTGTGATCTGCTGCCACACACCTAGAAAAATGGCTACTGAACACATGTAATCACTTATACACGTACAGGACGTCTTGAGGTAGATCTAAAAAAGACGTATTAATTCTCTCATTCTTCCTTTTAATTTGCAAACTAGTGGTCATATCTTCCTTTCACTTTCTGCTGTTTTCTCTTAATGGTCTAGATATGTAGCAATGCATTGAATGTTCCCTGCCTTTTTGCATTTTCATTAACGGAGAACTATTCTGTAGGAAAACCTATATCCCCTGGTAAAGGTAAAAGATTGCTCACTGAAAGAAAGATATTCTTCCTGTAGATACAATACTTCAGCTATGCAAGTGTTGGCAGGAATATTTATTACATACTCTGAATTTCTAAACACTTAATACTGTGATTCTTTGACAGATAATGGAAGAAAGCACTAGTGGGTATCAGAAATCTGTATTAAAACTAGGATGATGACAGATTTACTTCATTAAGGTTTCAACTATTTAAACTGAGTCAGAAAATTATTTTTATTTGGTTTTTTGCTCTTCATCAAATTACTGTTTCATTGTCCTTCAAGCTGGTGCAATCCAAATGAAATGTAGAAAACAGGACCCTGAAGTTATTTTGTTTGGAGCTCAGGTTGCCAATTGAGAACATTAGGAACCACCAAAAAACCACTGTAGCAGTCTTCAATAAATTGTGGTAAACTTCCACTCTGTAACATAAGCTAGCTCTGAGGGCTTTATCAAAGGCTGACGTGGGGTGTGAAGATCCAATTCAATAACCAATAAAAAAGTACGAGCATGAACAGAATGTAACGAGAACAACTATTACCTTCACATAAGATTTGATAAACTCATCCAATAATTCTGACATCCTTTTTTTTCCTCAAGTACTTTCTGGTTTTAACTTGAGCAATCTGATCTGGTTGGAGATGTCCCTGCTCCTTGCAGGGGGGTTGGACTAGATGGCCTTTAAAGGTCCCTTCCAACCCAAACCATTCTATGATTCTAAATTGTAATATTGCATAAACAGTATGGGAAAAACTTGCAGATGATTTCCTGTGGTAGTACCTTGCTATGAATGTGTTAACTACCATCTGAAGACAATAAATTAAAATGCATGAAGTTGACCAAAATACAGCAGAAGCCCTCACCAAGCTTTTATTGTGAGGGGAGAGACATCAGGGAGAAACAACACTCTTAAAAGAAAGTACAGAAAAGGGGTGAGCAATGAGAACTAATGGCAGGGAAGCAGAGAGCAGAAAAGGCCCAGATGCTGGAGGGTATTCAGGCTCCTCCTTTCCACTGAAACCAACAGGCATTTGAAAGTCTAAATCCTTCAGAGCAACCAGTTACTAAAACAATAAAGCATGAGAGAAAAGGCCACGTTAAGCTAGACTACATAAAGATGTGCTGAATTTTTATTTAATAAATTTTCTCTATATTATTAATGCCTTTGTTTCTACTTCAATACTCCTAGCAGTCTTCTCAATGAATCTGAGATTGAAGAGGTTAGGATCTGCACTGGACGCACTCAGTAGTAGCCTGCACCCACAGAATTCAGGTATCGCATGGTAGAACAGTAACAGGTCTGTTAAATATGAACTCCTAAATTAGCATGTAACTCAACCGCAGTGCCAAATAGTTTTATCTTTGCATAAACCAGACTAATCAGCTGACTCTAAAATATCCACTGTTTATCTTGATTATTTCCTGTATTTGACTCTTAGCTTTTTCTTATGAAAACATTTTCCTTT
>WHYT01016998.1:247447-283025 GCA_009806455.1 Tetrax tetrax
AAATCTGTATTAAAACTAGGATGATGACAGATTTACTTCATTAAGGTTTCAACTATTTAAACTGAGTCAGAAAATTATTTTTATTTGGTTTTTTGCTCTTCATCAAATTACTGTTTCATTGTCCTTTAAGCTGGTGCAATCCAAATGAAATGTAGAAAACAGGACCCTGAAGTTATTTTGTTTGGAGCTCAGGTTGCCAATTGAGAACATTAGGAACCACCAAAAAACCACTGTAGCAGTCTTCAATAAATTGTGGTAAACTTCCACTCTGTAACATAAGCTAGCTCTGAGGGCTTTCTCAAAGGATGACGTGGGGTGTGAAGATCCAATTCAATAACCAATAAAAAAGTACAAGCATGAACAGAATGTAACAAGAACAACCGTTACCTTCAGATAAGATTTGATAAACTCATCCAATAATTCTGACATCCATTTTTTTTCCTCAAGTACTTTCTGGTTTTAATTTGCCCAGGGAGGTGGTGGAGTCGCCGTCCCTGGCAGTGTTCAAGAGGCGGCTTGATGAGGAGCTACAAGATATGGTTTAGTAGCTCTGGCACCAATGGTAGTGGGAAGACAGTTGGACTAGATGATCTCATAGGTCCCATCCAACCATGTGATTCTATGATTCTATGAATCTGATCTGGTTGGAGAAGTCCCTGCTCCTTGCAGGGGGGTTGGACTAGATGGCCTTTAAAGGTCCCTTCCAACCCAAACCATTCTATGATTCTAAATTGTAATATTGCATAAGCAGCATGGGAAAAACCTGCAGATGATTTCTTGTGGTAGTACCTTGCTATGAATCTGTTAACTACCATCTGAAGACAATAAATTAAAATGCATGAAGTTGACCAAAATACAGCAGGAGCCCTCACCAAGCTTTTATTGTGAGGGGAGAGACACCAGGGAGAAACAACACTCTTAAAAGAAAGTACAGAAAAGGGGTGAGCAATGAGAACTAATGGCAGGGAAGCAGAGAGCAGAAAAGGCCCAGATGCTGGAGAGTATTCAGGCTCCTCCTTCCCACTGAAACCAACAGGCATTTGAAAGTCTAAATCCTTCAGAGCAACCAGTTACTAAAACAATAAAGCATGAGAGAAAAGGCCACTTTAAGCTAGACTACATAAAGATGTGCTGAATTTTTATTTAATAAATTTTCTCTATATTATTAATGCCTTTGTTTCTACTTCAATACTCCTAGCAGTCTTCTCAATGAATCTGAGATTGAAGAGGTTAGGATCTGCACTTGACGCACTCAGTAGTAGCCTGCACCCACAGAATTCAGGTATCGCATGGTAGAACAGTAACAGGTCTGTTAAATATGAACTCCTAAATTAGCATGTAACTCAACTGCAGTGCCAAATAGTTTTATCTTTGCATAAACCAGACTAATCAGCTGACTCTAAAATATCCACTGTTTATCTTGATTATTTCCTGTATTTGACTCTTAGCTTTTTCTTATGAAAACATTTTCCTTTTCATTTATCTTGGCTACAGCTACATTAAGCAGCTTGGTGGTTTTCCGTATTTGGATTTCATATTGACATTGTTACTTTCCATCTGGGGAGACATTCACCTTCATTAAACTTGTGCAGACCTGAAATCTTTCAGTAGCTTGTGTACTGTGCTGATTTTTCACTCTTGGATCCACCCTTAATGCTATTTGGAGCATAAGACCTTGAGAAGGTAATGCTTTGTGTTTATTCTTATCTTCTCTTTCCACCTAATATTGAAAGCAGCCAGCTGGGGATAGGTTTTCGTATTTCATTTTCATCTGTCTACAGTTCCTTCATTTATAAATGAGATTAATGTCTTCTTAATTAATCAACACTCTTTCAGGCTTCAGAGCAATACAAATCACTTAGGTATGACCTCTGGAAAGCAGTATATTGAGTTGTATCTGCCACGGGGCTTACTGCAGCACTAATCACAAGAATCACAAGGACCGCTCACATGCTGCTTGTCCACAGACAACAGCGCGTTGCGGTACAAAGAACAGCCAGTGGGTGAATCCCACTGAAACTGTTCATGTGGCAAGAGCATCACAGCAATTGGCAATGTCTGCCCTGGTAGATATTTCTATTTCAGAAGCTGAACTGCATTCATCCCCAATTTCCCCTCAACTTGCCAACTGTGCTCGGTGCAAAAGTTGTTCCCAAGGCCAGGACAGGAAGAGTATGAATGCTGGGTTTAGTAATACTAACACTTGCTTCTAGACACTGATGATGTTACGGTCTGGGAAAGAGGAATACAGATTCCAACAACTTTTACATACCTTTATGTATAAAATCTTTCTTATAAATATTATAAAAGTTGTAAACAATATACCTACTGATATATTAGGCATATAACATCTGGCAGACAATATCTGAAAAAGAATTCACTCCAGTAAAAGTAATTTATTTCATAGAGCTCTGCCTCCAAATAACATTTCTCTACTCAAATACCTTGCCTCAATGGGCAGAGGTTTAATTCTAGGTTTTATGTTTTCTGGCAATTAATTTTCTGTCTCTCCCCAGAGAAAAGATGTAGTATCACCACACTGTGACACTGTTAAGTAGTTTGGGTCATTTTACATCTGTTAATTCACCCTCCACTACTCCCATTCAACTCCTGGACAACTGTAGCCAAAGGTTAATTAAAGGGATTAGTGACTTTCTGGTTCACATGAAATAATTTAGCATGAATGACTAAGAAGAACAGTGACACCTGACAAAACATGTTAGGATTCAGAACTCTTAAAGGTAATCAGGCCAGGTTTTTTAAAAATATATTAATTGCAGTGATGATTAGTTGTATCAGGATTTTTTTAAACCTCTGGACTAGGCACTATTGTTGGAAGCCAACTACCTTTAAATATTCTTGCCCCTTCCTCCACACTCTTCATATAGTGTTTGTTCAAGTGGTAAATAATAGAAATTAAAATTTCAACTTACGTTTCTCCTTTGCATTGGTTTTCTCATAATTTAGAAATTTGACTTTTTGTTGATGAATTGGACAACAATAGACCTTGTCGCAAGGCAAAATGTCACAGAAATTCACTTCAGGGATCCTGCTGACAGGTTGCGTGCTCTGAGAAATTGTGCTTTCCCTCTGCAATGCTAAAGAAAAAAAAATAAATAAACCAGACATAATTTCCACTAGTGCTGTGTGTCTAGCAGCATTTTATAATAGCACAGAAATTGAAAGCCTGTTATGTGTATGCAGACCAGCAGAGATACAGTACCTGCTGTAGTCGTAGAGGGAGAGAGTGCAACAGAACTTGAGGTACTGGTGATAAAGAAAAAGAAAAACAGTTCATTAAGAAATGGATGTCAGAGTTGGGGACCAAAGCAGATTGGTCCACACTTTATTACTAATTCTAATTGACTAACACTAATTCAACTACTTGCCTGTAAATCAGATGTTTCTCAAAGCGTCTGTCATGAACACTAAGTAAACACAGGGTCGATATTGTCAAAGCACTGTAGAAAGATAATTATTCTGCAGATTTACATCCATCTCTCATGTAACATAATATGAATAATACCTTGACAGCACCTTGTCCAAATGTAGTAATGTAAGAGTAAACTATTTGATCACTTCCCCTTAAATGGCAAAAATTTCAACTAAATTTAATGGGTTTTAGGACAGATACTTGTATACAGCTAAATTCAACACAAAATATGGTCAGTTTTCCATTGTAAATAGAATCACAACACCAGTTCCAAGTACTCAGTTCACAGAAAGATTGTAAGCCACAGGTTTTCAGACTGGAAACAGACAATGGCAATCACAAAAGTCCAGAGCATACTTTCCTTTCCACAAGTCCAATGTCACAAATTAAACTTTTAGAGTCACAGGACTGCCCACCACATTGGAAACAACTTCAGCTTCATTTCACATAACAGAATCACTCCCTACATCAGAAATTGTACTTAGGCACAGAATGATTGTATAAAACGTGCGGAATCTCACAAGTCCAGCTTTGGATCTGTAGCACAAGCCACCGAGATACATTCAAGGTGCACTATACCTTGTTTCATTGTCAGAGCTTAGTTGTGCGTGCACCACATGAGTATCTTACTTTTCTAAAACAATTTCAATGTTACGGTATTACCAGGCATATTCACTGTTGATTTTAGTACATTATGTTCTTTGAGTGGGAAGGGTGAGAAGAAGAAAAACACTGCAATCTTCTTTATGATGAGATAAGTAGAAAGGGGTAGGGAGAAACAAGTCAACTTGTTGATAATTAATTGTTACCATAGTGCCATAATAGCAATCAAAGCTATTATAGTCACCCGGAAAATCTTCACAGAGCATGACTCTTTCCCCTTTGATAAACAAACCTAGAAAACAAGAAAAGTTTGGTTAATTTAAGTGGCACATAACTAAGCTACTACTAGTTGATTAAGAAATACTACATTAGTCTGACTTTAAGTTAATCTTGTTTCTTTCAGAGGAACCATACAAGCCATCCTTATACAGGGTCAACATCTATAAGGAGAAAAACTTAAGTAATGAAAGGCTCTCTAAAACTCTGAGTGCCTTGCACAGTGTTGATAGTATGGGGACACAAACATGACACAGGAAAGAAAGGGTGGGTAAAAATAACAGCTCCTTCTGTTTTCTTCCTGCCATTTTTCATACTCTTGAAGTATTTCAAAATCAAATTAAGAACATAGTGACCAGTGGCCAGAACTAAAAGATGAGCAGCTTTCAGCATATGCTCAGACCATCTTAAACCAGGGCTGGTGTAAATACAGAAGAAAGGCACTTTCCAGACAAGTAGGATGATCTGAGATGATGGAGCATTTGGTTGTCATTTTGGATTAAAGAACATTTGACCTATTATTTTCTCTTGCTCTTTGGCACTGACAAAAGCGAGGTAGGCAAATGAGTGTTAGCTCATCCTAGGACTTAGCAGCCTAGGAAGACTGTCTTGAAAAAGGTCAGCATATATTCCCTAACTGGTTCAATCCCTGCGAAAAAGAGTCTCCTCTTCCTATACCAGGATATGGGCAAGAGGAAGTCAGTCAGCAATAGCAATGACCTGCTATCCACGTCTTAACCACCTGAAAGACAGCATTATCCAGTACAAAATAGGAAACGCCAACTGAAAACTACAGCGAAAGGCTCATCCAAGGAAGAAAGCTGAGGAAGAGTTATCACTGTGCAGACTTCCAAACTGAAACGAGAATTTCTGTGTAAGGCCGCACTGCACCACGTGAGCACACCTACAGGCTCAAAAATTCCCTCCTGCTGAGGTCCTCTTGAGTATACTTCTATCTCAGTATAGTTACTTTTTAAGATTCTAGCATGACACTAAATAATTCTGGCTAAGGAGTTTGATTCTATATTTAGAAATATGAAAGCTTTCACCAATATTTCAGAACTTACAAAAACTCTCTCATAGGCATATTTCATATATTTAATTTCACTCACCTTGTTGGATTTTAGTGGGACTGATTTTTTTGATGGCAAAAGACTGGTAGCTCGACTACACCTGCTGTAAGAGACAAAATCTCTTTAACATTCAAATACTTCAGCAACTAATAAATGAAAAAGTCATTTTCGATAGAGTGTTAATGTCACTTGCTTTTGCAATTTTAACATTGAAAAAGAGAAAGGCAGAAGTGTCATCAGATTAATTTTCAAAAACAAATAGTTCTAGTTAACTCATTCAGGTGAATACTATTAAATGCTACATTTGATTTCAAAGAAAACTTGGGGAAATGGTTTAGAAATAAAAAATGCTCATCACTTCCACTGAAGCACTAATGAAGATTCTTTCTTGCAGAAGTAGCTCCACAGATTTCTCTTTGCAGCAATTTCCAAGCTCCAGGGGTGTAACAGGACATAATCTACTCCTGCTTTATGCAACAGGAGCAATTCCAAAAATGACTGCAATTTAACATCCATTTCAAATATTAATTTTGTCAGTGAGTTAAAAAAATATGAAAAATTTGCATTTTTTGCACAACTTAAATGCTGGAAATGAGCTGAACTCCACTGTCAAGCCAAGCTGTTTTTAACTTCTACCACAGAGACCTCTTTACCAATTTCTGTGACAACTATCAGAGAACATTCCAGACAGAGGTACCTGACTTCGCTCTCTTCACTGACTGTTGACTTTAAACTGCTCATCCGTTTCAGCCTGGCCAGTTTCCTATTCCACTGTTCCAGTTCTTCTATTCTGACTTCAAGATTGTTGGTTAGTTTACAAAGCTGCTTTACAGCACCAACATTCTCCATAAAGATCTGATCCTGAGAAGAAAAACAATGACAAAAGTAGATACAGTATGTTCATCAATCATATGTAACAAATAGTAATGTGTACAGAATTCACCTATGTAAGGGTACATTGAGTATTTAAAATGCAAACACAAGTTATCTCACTATAAATGGTATGCACTTACGACTATAAGAACCTTTTGCTAGACTGTAAAAATTGTTTATGTGCAATTTGCAGTAAATTGAAAATGAGGACTTGCAGAAAAATTTGAAGAAGCTAAAGGGCTTCGTAGGCCGAGAATTTAAACTGTCTTTTACCTTCATACTGTGTTGAATTTTAAACCTTAACATTGTCACAACAGGCATCTACTATTTGATTTCTAGTGCTGCAGCTGAACATAGGTTTCAGAATCCCTTAGAAAAATGTACATCCAACCATCTACCTACAGGATTGACTAACCTGGCTCAGACAAGCCAGAGTTTCTATCCATGTTGTACGCACACTGTGAATCACATAGGAACCAGTGAGACAGGGAATCAAGATCCAAACCAGAGGTCAGGCTGTGATGGTATGATATTTTATTCTCCCCTTCAAACTCTCCAGCCCCTTACAGGAGTCCTGTAAGTTCTAACACTATGATCAGCTCCGCAACTAACAGAGTCAGACACTGTCCATTTACTCCTGAATATTTTACCCAGGAAAAGCCTTCTATTCTTCTGACCCCTGCTTATCACCTAGGTATCAATCTGCTGCTGGAGAAACCCTCAGTACAACCATCCAGGTAGTAAGTATTCTATCCATTTCTAAGCCAAAAATGGTTACTGATCCACTGCAGCAGCATGCTAATAGCATACTTTCTTTGCTGTGTTTGAAAGAACAGCTTTCTCATACTAATATACAACTAGACTGATGCCTTTAAACCTCGAATGAAGCTATTACTGCAGTTAATGTTGCTAAGTGTTCCAGTCTAGTCAAGTCATGCAGAAGTAAGTCAAAAGCAGAGTTTTGCCTTTCACGTTGTAAATGTCACACAGCTTTCTTTTAAAGGTGACTGCATTCCACAGAAACAGACAGTATTTTGTATAAACAGAACCAGAGCACAGATATCAGTGGTAAGCTGCAAACTTCTCTACTGCCAGAAGACCAACAGCCTGTTTAACTAAAAAGTGACTTAAAAATAACCTCCTGTGCCTAGAACTCTGAAATAATTTACACAATCACTTGTTCTCCTATCAATGAGATGTACCAGCTGCCCTCTCCATTCTCTTAAAATCATGCATGAATCCTTTCTAGGTGACTTCAAGTAGATGAGAGCATGGCTCATCTGGCAAAATGAAGGAATACTTTACTTGGGGAAAAAAAAAAGACTGATGAGTTTTACTGCCTCACTGACGACAAACTGAGCACAGTGGAGTTGAGAAGAGAAGGAAGATTCTTGTCCCAAAACAGCAAATTTCCACAGGGTTGAGACATTTCTCTAGAAACTAACAGAGCGTGGTTCAAATGCTTAACACAATCAATTGATTTTACAGAGTTTGACAGCACTAAGCAGGTACCTGACAAAGAGACACAACCAAACCATCCAATAGCTTGCTTATCTGGAACTGAACTTGGAATGTGAGGATAACAAAGTTCAAGGCCTCATCACCTCCCTAACCAAAAGCAAAGATACGAAGCACTGTCCACTTGCTACTCAAGGTGCTGAGCTATTCTTGAGTTGGGAGCTCCAGATAGTTAGTGGATATTCTACCTGGGATGTCAGATGTCACAAAGCTCTGAATTCAATGTATATCTTAAATTGTTAGACAAAGATGTCTCCTGCCCTGTCTCACCAGAGATCACACAGCTGACATTCACATGCTCTCCCACAGGTGTCAGGCGAAAGATTAGAAAGCTCAGGTTGCACTGCCACATGAAAACAACGTCAAAGTGTTTGTGAAGTGATCTCAGATCTAGCCAAATAGTCAAGAAAAAGCTAAGCAGTAAATAAGCCATTGCTCTAACAACTCATTCCTGCTTGTGCCACATCGACGTTGCCCTGCAGGGTGCAAAGTCACATCCCTGGAGCACATCCTGGCAAGTGCTGTCCAGAGATCCAAGCTACAGAGGAAAAAGAGAACACAATGGGGACAAACAGACAGTATTTTGTGTGATATTTCAGCAAAGAGAGATATTTCCAGAAATATATATATATATCTAGAAATTAGCTACAGGTTGGAACCCTAACAAAATACAGCAAAATTTCTAAAAGTCTCCTTTTCAATAGTAAAGCTCTCCTTCTGCACCTTTATTCAAGGTGTCTAATCCATGCTTTCTTTATACGGAATACAGCCTAACAGATATAACCTATAAATTTAATTTATTTGCAGCCTATCAAAAGAAGACAAGTGAAATGTAATATAGTTTTAACAGCGATTTTCTCCAAGTTTGGTGGTGTAAACTTGTGTTTTCTACAGAATAGTGAATGATTATAACAAATACAGGATCGTGTTCACAACATCATCCAGAAAACGTTAACAATCTGTAAAACCTCCCCCTTCTTATTATCAGCTGTAAGCTGGAAAAAGCTGGGATGTGGTCCTCGACCTGCAGTGTTTCAGCGCACAGCAGAGGGGCCACTCTGAGCAATGTTGTGGACAAGCACTGTCTGCAGTCATGTCTGACTGGACTCTGTGACTGACAGTCCCTTGCAGTTCTATTTCTACAGGAAAAGTGGGGGAAGAGAGCACAGGACACTAGACTAAGGCATTGTTTCCAACCTATGAGCATGGTAACTATTTCGTGTGTCATAAACATTTTATAGTGTATGATTTTGAAGCTAGAATAAGGATTTCAGATGGCAAAAAAAAAAAAAAAAACTTTTCCACAGAGCACACAGAGCTAGCAGTTGTATTTGGTATAAAGTGACTACACCACCATCAGAGTAAGGAAGTTTTTATTTAACAAACAGAATGCCATCATAGCTTAACTCACTTCTGGAACACTTAATTAATTTAAGCACTTAAGCATAAAAGAATGTTTTGGAGTCTTACTTGTTGGACCAATGCTATAAAATTATTATCCATCTTTATTCATCTTTTATTGTATGTTTATTTATTACTATAACAAGATTTTAATATAAATACTTTGTCATTAAAAGATTCCACCATTTATTAACACCTGGTGGTTCAGTGTTTCTCAATGATCTGCCAAACACTATTTTTGTAAACACAACTGCAGGCCAACATCTTTGTATAAAGCACAGTGTGTGTTTATAGCTCCGTATTTGAAAGGAACAGTCTAAATACACAACTCCACTTTCTCTCTCAAGATCATACCTTATCAACCATGAGGAAGTTTTCTATTTTTTCTCCATCATTACAAGCAACATCTCCAACTTCTCGAACAGCTTGAGGTAAAAGCTCCTTCACTTCCTGGGCTATTATTCCTACTCACAAGATAACAGAAACTAAAGTCAGCAAACACAGGGGCATACTATAGACCATGGTTGTGTGCTTTCAATTGCTCATCCTAAAAGCTACAGTTGGGGCCAAACATGATATAGAATTTATCTGTGGTAGAAAAATCCAGGATTTAACTTTTTTTTTTTTTCCACAGAAAAGAAACAGAAACCTTTAGAATTCCCATATCTCTGCAATAAGAACAAAATTGATTGTGATCACATACTTCATTCTCATTAAATCTCTGCAAAAAAAATGACCTCCTATCTTTAAAAAACAAAACAGAAGTTGAACAATTACCAAAAATAATTCAGGCATTTTTACATCACAAGAGAAACACAGCAAAGTGTGCAATTGTAGCATCCTAAGAAATTAGGATGAAATACCAGGGTGTTAAAAGGCACTGTGGCACAATGAACAACAGTGGAAGTTAATGAAAAATAGGGACAGAACTAACTGAATACCTGTTTCATGGGTATTTTTTATTCCCATAACAGATGCAAATTCAGGCTTGTAGTCATACTCCACCAGTCTCATTTGTGTTATTCTTCTCAACTGCTCATTCGTATCAACCTAGTTGGACAAATACCAAGATTCATATGTTGAAACATTAAGAATGGTCATGGCATGTAGGATATCACTGAGAGAGCAACAAGCCTGACACAGGGACTTGGCCAACCTTCACATCGAAAAATATGGACAATCTCCCCATTCCCCATTAGCAGAGTGCTATTTGTATTTGTATTGCCAGCTATCCTTCAGTCTGACAACTTCCACTCACACAGATATCCCCAGCTTCTATGGTCAGCCTCTTCCAAGGTCCACAGGCAATGGCTCTGCAGAGCACAGTGGCGCACTAGACTTCTTTAGGCCACCATTTCAGCACACCCAGGATAAAGAAGCTGCCTCACATGTCAGAACAATGATCAACACATGTGCTGTCGTGCAAACATAAATGCCCTAAATACTCCACAGCCCTCACCTCCCGGATATTTTGTTTTGCTCGGCTGTCAGATGGGTGCATGACTCTGCCCATAACTTTTGCATTTCCGCAGACAACCAGTGCTTCGTCTGGTGCATCTGTGTTAATTCCTACTCGACCATGATAGACTATCGTCTCTGGAACATGTCCTCGCTGCCACAGTACATCGCTGTCATTCTCAAACTGCCCTGGGTTAGACGCCTGGAAGAAAAAAAATATGTTTAAAGATACAGTATAGTATAGATGTACTATTGCTTATTCCATTAGGAATACAGGGAAAATGAAATGCCAAGTCTTTAATATTTAAATTGCATTCAAGAGCTTTTCTAACACATGAACAGAAAAAAACAGAGTGGAGTCACTTCTAAGTACGTGTTTCTGCTCATATAGCATTGGCCTCACAGCTTTTCTCCTTGAATTCAATTTTATTATCACCTTAAGCTAAATGATCAACGTCCAAAGCTTTCCAAATTTTAAGATTTATATTATGTCACATCACCATTTATTTACCAGCAAATTTTAGCTGAAGCTGGAAATCAAAAAATAAGAAGAGGCAGAGATTAAATACATGTGGTTCAAATTTTTTTTTTTTTTAACATGCTTTGGCCATACAATTTTTTTTTTCTTTTATGTGCCATTTCACAAACTTTTCCAGCATTTATTGAAAGCCTGTGCTGAACAGATGAGACGTGATCTTGGTTTGCATTCGCAGGTCCTAGTGTCCTAAAGTAGATGCTCCAAACCATAAATGGCATGTACTGTCGGTTTCTAGAAATAACTATTTAAAACAAGTAAGTGGAGAAAAGAAGCCCAACTGCATTACCTAAATGGTAAATTACAAATTTAACTGGAAACCACTTGTGGAAAGGACTAATTTTGTTCTCTGTTTACATGATATCTAGCACAGTGGAGCCTTGCTCCACAATGACAACATCAAAACAAGGAGCAGGAGAAAAAGCAGGAAGGGATAGTGAGACTGCTCCCACACACACTCCCTTTTTCACAACTCCCTTCTTCACAATTATCAAAACATCTGCTGGGGAGCCACAACCATGGAGGATGTTAGGTTCTATATGGCCGAGGTTTACTTTTCAGGCCCATTCTATTTCCTGCAATCATTTTGCAGCCATGCCACACAGACAACCACCTCAGCACAACTCAAGGAAGAGAGAACTGTGACACAGGGGGAGAAAAGGCATCCAAACTATGCCCCAAGGCCACAGTTTGATGTACACTTCCTCTGGCAGCAAAACCAGTGTAGGCAGCCCATATCACCTCATCACCCATCTCCACCTGCCAGCCCTCGGTTCTCCTAAAACACCAACAGAGATGACAATGGAGGAACCAGTCTGACTTAAAATTAACCAAGCATAAAAAACAGACTTATTTTTAACACATATCAGTCGCCATTCCTGTTAACTGCAGTGCCCTGGAAAAACAGATGCACCAGCATGGCTGAGGAAGAGTGTGGGCACAGGAGGACAAAGTCTGACAGGAGCAGAAATGAGTCAAGCATTGTTCATTCAGTGCTGCCCCAAAATGAAATGTCCAACAAACTATGGCCCAGGAAATACTTGTCTCTCTGTGGGCACTTCCACAACAAAACACGTGCAAAAACATTAAGTCACTAAATCAAAAGTCTTTTGATACTCTGAGGAGCTTAAGTTTCATGAATATGCCTCAAAATAAAATGGAATAATGATTTTTTTTTTTTCATTTATTTGTGATTTTGGACTGGTAGAAAACACTGCTCAATGAAATGGGCAGGAACAAATTCTATTTCTAATAGTAATTTCTGCAAGTCACAGCTACCAAATGAATTTTGCTTTTACTCAGCAACTGAGATAATGAAGTATAAATTACATTCAAAACCTGCTTGCAAGGTTCCAAAGACCTATGAAGTCTAAAAATAGCAGTTCCTGAAGAGGTAACTATCTGGAAAAACAAATAATTACTACTATCTAGTTAACCAAATGTCATTTTAACTGAATAAATATATTCATAAATTCTCTAAAATCCTCTGTAATGTTTAAAATTAGCTCCTATTAGAAATTTCACGTCGAGGAAACAGGGTCTTTCAAAGTACACCAAAAAACCCACAGACTGTGTATAATTAGAACAGGCATTTTGTTTCAGTAATTAATTTTGTTAATTTTACTTTAACTTCGAATTCAAGCTTTAAAATTTGAGTCTGAACAAAAGTATGAGCACGATAAAAAGTTCCCACTCATTTAAAGAAGCCAGGTTTTCACAAGGCTTTGCCGTCTACAACGCACGGTGCTGTGCGCTTACCACTGTTTGTCACAAGTAGAGCATGATCTGATGTGCCTGATAACCACTACTCAGCCGGTACTTTTGTTGTATTACGTTTGAGTGTATAAAGGGCCAGAGCATGAATAGCTTTCTCTCACAGTGCATTTGCACAACTTTGCCACTTTAAGGTAACCAGCAGCTGGCTCACTGTATTCTGCCACTCAAGCCCTGTCAGACATCTGGAAAATTACTTTTTTTTTCTTTCCAGTTTTCCTGTTGACATTTTCACCACTTCATATCACAGCCTCTTGATCCTTCTGCTTTTCTACCTTCTTTTTTCTTTGTTGGGAATAGTGGCCAGGTTTGCAAAATCTCATTCTCTGGATTCATATTAAAAAACTGTCTCACACACACATTGAAGAAGCTCTCTTCATTGAAATTTCAAAAGAATCTAACATCAAAAATGGTAGAAAAAGGTAAATTTCTAGATCTTAGTTAAAATACATCTTTTATAAGGTAGCAATAATCCCAAGGATGAGTCCAATGTGAATATTCAACAGCTTTCCCAAATTAGTAAAGAGGCAATATTTGTAACACTGCTAAGATGCAGAAAGAGAAATTCAGACTAAAACAATATTGTGGAAATTGATGGACAAAAAAAAAGGAATGGGACTAAATATGTAGAAATGATACAAACACAATGCTTCAGTGTCCCAAAATAAAAGAATCCACAGCAACAGCCAGGATGATAAAAATTCTCAGCAGAGCAGCAAACTACTGAACTCCAAACATCGCTTTCAAAGCTTTTTCACAGCTCCATCCAGAAAAGAGCTCTCGGCTATATAGCTCTCAAAAACCTAACTGTACCTGCAAGAAAAGTTATGGCCCAGACGGAAAAGAAGACAGGATGAAAATGTCTGAAAGCCCTTATCTTCCTTTGTCAGCCCCTGTGCAACACCACACATACTGGAGATTTGCACTTTTGCTCTCTCCAAACCCAAATGGTAAACCAGGCTGTGATCCTAAGCCTAGGCAGACGATGTGCCACCACAGAGGATCCAAAGAAATGGCCTATAAAAAATGATGCCAGGACTAAAAGCTTTTGACAGCCCTCACCTTCTTCTAGGAGCCCCTTCCCAGCCATGCTTATTACACTGGAATTCTTGGTCTTACTTGATTCTAAAACAAAACCCTGTGCCTATTGCTCATCATAAGCTAAGGACTAGAAAGGCTCCGTGCAACCAAGCAGCAGCTTCTTGACTGGCCCATACAAAAAAAGTTCACTGGACTGCAATTTTCCAGAGGCCCTCAGCATCCTTTCCAGCCCCGCCATGTGGCACATAGGCATTTCCTGTCTTTCTAGGCATTAAATATAATCTTCACCCCAGAAATAACCACAACCCCAGACTATGCCCAATTCACACATTAACCACCAGCTACTGGTGACACAAAAAAGGGCCAGGACTGAAAGATTTTGGCAGCCCCTTCCTTCCCTCGGCAGTCCCCTTGCAACCCCACTCATGCTGGGGCTCTGCACTTTCTCTCCTAACCCTAACCCTGCATAGCACCTGCAACAGTGGAGTTCTGGGGTTTTTCTCTCTTCCAAGTCTAACTCTAACTTTAAGCTAAAGCTGAGTACTAAGAGGAAAACTGTCGGTGGATAAGGGGATTGAAAAGTAACGGTCATGAGGAAGCGAAACCAATTCTTCCTTTTTTTATTTTGAAACCTGTATTACAACCACCAAATTAAGAGCTGGAACACTCTGGAAACACACTGGAAAGGATCAGCTATAAGTCTTAATCTTCCTAGAGCTGCCTGACCTCCCTTCCTTGCATTTTTTTTTAATTCTCATTCGAAAATGAAGCATCTAGCCAATGAAAGCACTTACCAAATTCCTGACAAGTGCAGGAAATTGTTTCACCTCAAGGAAAAAACAATCTAGAAAAATCAACATATTTTGTATTGGAATTCACAAGAAGCTTTCTTTTTAAAGTCTTCTATAGCTCTACTTTTAACATTTTAAAATCCCAGTCATTAAAAGATAACATACTCATACGGTGTGCAACTGTACTTTTTTTCCTCAAGCTTTTCAAGTCAATGGTAATTTTTATGTGCAAGCATCACCCCCCTAGTCTCCTGTGAGTATCAAAACAGTAAATATATTTCACATGAAAGCAATATAAATTTCTACCTACCCTCACAATAATCTTTTCAGAGATATTTGCAGACAGTAGGTAGAACTGGTCCTGAGAGACAGCATACAGTCCAACTACCAGCATGAAGTATCTAATTTGAAATTGATTTAATCAAGACAATAATTGAAATAAGTCTTCTCACAGAAAAAAAATAACATGTTTTTAAATGCAGCTGCTATTACTGATACATAAAAAGATAGCCAGAAAATTTTAAAAATATATTTACATTACAATATGAAAAAAAATATTTCCTTCACTCTCAAATAACATGCTCTTTCAATCCCCACAATCACTGAGAATGAACAAAGATTACAGTAACTTTGACAAATTTAAGTAATGAAGACTCAGAAATTAAGACCCTTCTCTCCCCAGAAGAAAATGATCATTATTTGGGTTTTTTTAGCTTCCTGATTTTGTCAGTCAGCATTCTGAAGATTTCCTGAAACAATCTTTAATCATGAAGATGGGGTGTTTTCTTTTATACTCACATCATTCTGTGACTTGCCTTTAAACAAGTATCAAGTATCACAGAATTTGAAATTTAAAAAAATCACAGGATTAGGCAATGCTGAGATTTTTCACAAATATCTGCTCCATTCTAAAGTAGACCTCTTTTCGACCTCACACACACAGGCCAACCAGCTACAGCAATACCTCTGGTCAGGATTAGGTTTCCCCTTTTTTCTCATATTATTTGCTGTTGTTTCACTGAAATGCAACCTTCCCAGTGTTACTTTAGTTATCTGGTCCCCTGGCAGGTCAACTCTAAAAGAGAAAAGAAAAAAAAGAATCGGGGAAATAAGCATTTAGAGATCTACCTGGCTCAAGCCAGATTTCCTCAAACTCATCAAGAGAGTTCTGAGAAAAACTGACAAATGAAAGAAAGAGGAATTCCAGTAAAAATGCAGCAACCCTGGTATATAAAAATGCATTAAAACCTGTGATTATGTCAAGGAGATAAAAAAGATAAAGCATGAGCAGTGGGAAACTGTTCTTAATAATAGGAGTCTTGTGTTTCATTGTCTGTCCTGAACATAACAAAACCATATGTGTTCCATATGATGGGTATTTGTTGTTTGCCAAGGTTAACAATGCTTATTATTGGATACGAAATTTGACATTTAAATTAATAAATTTTACTGCTGGTCCTTTTTTTCACCTGCATCTAATTTGTATGTCTGAAAGTATAAAATATACACCTATGTCTCAAATACGTAGTGGCACTGTGATAAATAATATGAATAATATTAATACAGAGTTTGTATGGAGAAAACCACAGCCACCGAACAGTCACCCATGAAACAATTTACACACATCAAGAATCTACTCATCAGTATGCAAAAGGAAGAAAAATGCCATGATGCAGGCAATTTAGTGAAAATTGAGCTCTTCTCCAAAGCTCAAAGTTCATTTTTGAAGATTATCCCAGCACTGTCCTGTCAAACTTGACACTGTCTTATCTTTTTCTCTTTTAAGGCTTATTTAATTATTAATAGCAAACAGAACAGCTCCAACAGAAGACACTTGTGCCAGAAGAACATTGATTCTGCCAGTGAGTTAAGATGCAGAAGAATTGCAGAGAGATCCAGGGAGAAGCTGCATGTACGTTTCTAGCAGAGACACTCCCCCTTAAAAGCACTGCAAACACATTTCATGCCCATGTAGAAGAGAAACACTACTGACATTTTTTAAGATGGGAAATGCATCTGCCATACTGCTCTAAACACCATACAACAGTGTTGCCAACTGAATATAAATATTTTGGATAGGCATACTTAACACATCTATAAAGCTGCTGAAAGTTTTCCATAATGAAGGGAGACCAGGTATACATTACTGCTGTGACTCTGTGTGCGCACCCAGAATGGAACTTGGATAAGCATTAGAAAACCGGCTTAGATCTACTACAAGTTTCCAAGAAACAACTACTTCACATTTCAGACCAATCACATATTGAAATAAAATTGAATAAATTTCTCAAAATTCTTACTTAACAGGATGGAAAGTTTTTTTGCTTCGATCTGACTGTGACTGTTCAATAGCAATCGTTTGATTTGGAGCTTCCACCTATAAAGAAAAAAGAATTTTCAAAAATGACAAAAATATTAAATTTTCAAACACATACAGTTTGAAACAGAAATTAACAGGCAAATCGTGTCTGAAACAGTGAAATCTCTGTCATTTCTCATGGAACTACATAGAGAGTAACATGGGAATTGACTCCTGATCAATTGACACCTGACAGCTAGCCTGAAGCCTCAAGTCATTCTGTGAACATAATTTGAAAGGAAAAAAAAAAAAGAAAAAAAGAAAAAAAAAGAAAAAGGAAAAGTCATGCATCAATTTGCAAAAGAAAAATTGCTTTCTGAGTCTAGACTGTTATTAGCTCATTCTATCCCAAAGCATAAATGTAGATATTTAACATGAGAACTGAACCTACACAAGGTAGTTCCATAAGTTATTTTAATGTAAATTTCTGTACCTTTCTGGAATGGTACTAAGCAGCACTCTGCTTCAGATGGGAACAGATGACAGTAATATTTACTAATTTTTTCTGCATTAGAACACATCAAGCAAAACTGGTACTAATTGCCTTGCAAAAAAAAAGCTACATTGATTTTTTTAAATCACTGACTTCTGGTAGTAAGTAATAAACCTGGTAAAATCTTTCAGAAAGATGAAAACTTCTTACTGCTTTTGTATATACAAGCTTGTGGACCCATACTGTCTGGGAAGAATTTGGTTGTTAAAATGAAAATGGAAAGCCTGGCAAGAAGAAATGAGGAAAGTGTGTTGGTTTTCTACAGGCGAACTCTCTGGGTCAAAGAGAGTTTTTCTTTGCTTTGTGAGGGTTTTTTTTCAACACGTCTTTTTGACTTATGGGTAGACTGGCCACCTACACACCAGATGATGCCCCTGCACTGACCACAAAAGGAATAAAATTTCATCCAAAGAGAGAGAAGTCAGTGAAACCGTGGCAAAGAGGCAAATGTGATGTCTTTCAGCATGTATCAGCACAAGCAGCCATAAACCATCACTTTTTTGCAAAAAAAAGTTCCACACAGAAGTCACTAAATAGAGTTCAATTTTGTCAGTTCTTGGTCAAAAATTACTAAGAAATTAGTTCAGGTATTTAGCTTATTCTATAGATAATAACATACTAACTTATTAAATGTAATCATCACAAAGAGGAGAAATACTTGCCTTTATTCCAAAAGCTTTCAAGTAAAACTTTTCTATTGGCTTCCCCCCCAGCTGCGTTTTGACATATTTTGGATGTCCAGTGATTCCAATATGAACTGTGATTTGGAAATGATTCTTCTTCTGGCACACAAAAGCGTCATCTGTTGTTGAAAAATTAAATCCTTTATCTGTGACAATGTGATATGCTACAGCGGGTCTACAAAAGTAAGAAGAAAGACAGCAACTTTAAGTACGGGCATATCTGAGTGACATCTTGAGTTCCTATTTTTTCATGTGGTCTGAAAATCCATCTGATTTTTACTGACAAGATGGGAGCCAAAATACATCTTTATGATCACCAGTTCTACCAGTATTTTCTTCTTAGCGTCTTAGAGGTGTAAAAATGAAAATGCATATAAAATGTAATTCTAGTTTGCCACATGAAATGTTTGGAAAATAGAGGTGGAGAAGCTTACATAATCCTCACTTACAAATCTAGTATAAAAGAACTCTGTTCACCTAAAAGCACAACAAATCCTTTTAGTGTATTCAGGCATTCATTATAACATTGCTATAAACAGAGCTGAACTAGTGCTGCAGACAATAATGAGCCAGCAAGACTCCCTATTTTGTTCCTGAATTTCCCCATCAAGTGCTTCTGCAGAAGCTGTTGGGATTCAAATAAGGCTTTACTCAGGCTAAAAGAAACGCTATCGATACTGACCATCTGGCCAGATGACTATAAAACTCTCTTTTATAATGTTGTCCATCCTACCTCAACTAAGGAAACCCTGTTCTATTTATTCAAAGGACTAATTTTGTCACCCAAAAAGTATTATGTCCTTATGATTCACAGCAAACAAGGAAAGGTATCAAAAGATCTTTCTAGAAGAGCCAGCGAACTCACCATCCCAACAATGTTTCCAGTCCTCTGATTTAAGTGACAGATAATTCTGAAATAAGGGACTACATGGCAAGGTTCTCTTATATGGGCATTGGCTTTTCTTGCTAATGAAAGTTTGATAATGATGATCTCGTCTGATGCTGCTGAGAACCTCTCATTAATACAATTACCGAAGATGGCTTTTCAGAACTCATCCATTCGTTTGCATATTATTCGTTGGAAAAATCAAAATGTACAGACTTTACAAGAAACGTACAGACTTTATTACCTTTTTATAAATTATGAACAAAAGGCCCCTTTCAAACAAACACCAATTATCTGAGACAGGGAATAAAGAGAAAACTACTTTGCAGCTACTTCACAACTAAGTCATATGTTAATTCATATTTAAAATTATAACAAAGTGTCTACCATCTCCTCAAACCATCATTATTAAGGAAGCAAAACTTCTTCGGTTTCTTCCTACAACAGGCAATGCTTTTTATTTATGTAGGAAATGTATGTGTTTCAGAGTAGGGAAATAAGTCATTTTTTAGATTTAGGTGTGAAGCAAGCTCATTAGCTGATATTCTTAAAGCAATTTGAGAGTATTTGCTTACACGCAGGCAAACAGATTGAGAAGCAGAAGTACAGATTTCCATTTCTCCAAGTTGAATCACTTGGAACACTGACTCCCAAAGAGGAATTTCCTGTTTATGATTTTCTGAGTATGCCATTTGCAGTATTTAAAAGCAAATAAGTATTTTGATCTGATTGCACAAAGAACGGTCAGTCTTATCAAGCAGTACAGTAAAACTTGGAAGAACTTTCAGGTAGCAATTCCTGTCACACAAGCATCCCTACTAGAAATGCACTTTGAATTCCTCTTTCTATTAGGAATTTGAGTCTTCAGACAACATCTTTGCAATAGAATCTCACCAATCAGCACAGTAATAGGGCAAGGGGCTAAGAAAGTGCCAAGTAGACACAATGCAGGGCATAGTTAATGGCAGAGTAACCTTTTCTAATGAAGCTATCTCAGTTAACAGCATTTAGTTGTGAAAATGAAATAATCAAAAGGTTAAAATACTGGATGAATAAAATCGAAAATAATAATAAACCTGAGAAATGCCCTTACAGCGGGCACAGCAATTTTGAGGTACGGGCCCAATCCATCTACACTAAGCAGTAATAAGCACATCAGTCCTTTGAGGCTAACAGAATACAAGGTTACTACTCAGCAAATCTGTGCACTGTGCCATAATTATAGGGCACCTTGGAACAAAGGCACTACCATTGACCTCACTTAAAAGTAACAGACTTCCTCTGCAAATAATATCTCAGTCCCCTTCCACAGTAATGGTAATGGTACACATACTTGGATGCTTTAATGCTCAGTATCACATTGTCTTTGCTGACACAAGCCACCAAGAAATGTGAGTCGAACTTCAATTTTAAGTGTATGGGAACCAACAAGTAACTGGTTAGTGACAGGAGAGCAATCTCCCACCATCAGCTCACCGCTCTAATGTAGTCATTGACTGAAAGCATAACAGGAGTTGGAAGCCACTTCCATTTACAGTAACAATTCACATCACAAACACAGAGATTTCTTGGCCCATCCAGCTCCCGAGGAGTAGAAAGGTACGGGCACTGAGCTGTCTGCTCTCTCGTCGTGTCAATACCTTAGGAGAAGGGCTGCGTGGGACACAGTAAAACGTGTACTGCCCCCATCACACTGTGCACAAACAGGGAACATCAGTGTCCAGCAATTACACTGATTCACTCCAATCTCCCATGAGTGCTTTTAGCTGGCTGGGCTAGAGGAACATTAAAATTTACTATGCTATTTAAGTCCTGTGGAGACAGTGACATATTGTTTGCACTAATCCTGCTGAACTGATGAGATGCTGTAGAAGAGGTTTGGTTAAAAGGGATCATTCACTAAGTACTAGAATGGAGAAAACCACGGATGTAAAGTGAACTTGGAATGACCTTTCCCAGATCACGTGGCCAAAAAAATAATTTACAGTTCAGATTCATAAGGAAAACTGTAAATCTTTGACAAAATAGTTGCACATCATACATGTATGTCTTCGTTATTAAGATTTAGGTTATATGAGCCCAGAAAGTAATATAGGTATCTTCTATTTCCATTTTTCTTTAATGTTTTAAGCCATTAGAGGGAAAGGTGCCATATGCTCAGTAATTACTCGCTCCAATGTGCTTGACAAAATAAACAAAAATTAACAAGTATTTTAAGTTAAGCTTGTCCTTCTTTTGCCCCTAAATCCCTGAAGGGAAATCAGAAAACTTGGCATGAATGTCAACCAGTGTTTAAAGTTCTGCTTATCTGATACATAGGCAGGTTGATATCCCATCATGCCTGCGATACTTCCTTCTCCGCTCTTATTTTCAGTAAGAACAAGGGATGCCAAAATGTATAATGTATTCCTACAAAACCACAATACCAGGAAAAAAACCCAAACAAACAAAAAAAAAAACCAACAGAAATCCCCTTTTCCAAGTGCAAATATCAGTGCTTACAGTTTTTCATAATTAGAGTTAAATAAGCTGTTCCACTGAGAAGTTTGATATGGTTGCCATGTTAAAGCTTGACAGCATTTTTCCAAAGCTGCATTCTGTCCATCACTGTCATATTCTTGCACTTCAGCAGCACAGTCCTTAACAGTTGCTGTAGAGAGATAGTGACAACTCAGTTATTGCTTTTGTGACTAGCCAAAAAATCCTGCATAAACATTTTCATAGATATGTTTACGTATATATATATACATATATATATATATAAAGCACAAATATATTGCAGATATATTTAAATCTGACTATCCTTTGCAGTTATGCCAAAAGATTGTGTTATATTTCTCTGCTCTAGAAAATAAATTTTTCAGCTTTCCTGATTTGCAAAATATTACACAAGTAGCACTCCCTATTTCTATACTCTCCAAAAGGACAGATAGTTTCCCTTGCAGGGCGAAAGGAATGCTAAGCATTTTACTGTAAATCTGCAACACTGCAAGAAGCAATTAAGCAAAATAATTTCATATATTTCCCATTCTCTCTATTACAGGTGTAAGCTGAATACACTCCAACTTACTGCAACAGGTACTGCGTTCCAGAGCAGGAGGCACAGTTTTCCAACAGCAAGCACATTCACCACTACACCTGGTTGACTAGTTAGTGGTTTCTGACTATACGTTATACCATTCAGAGATAGACAAGGTCAACCATAATTCTCTGAGATATTACACATTTTACAAAGAAAGAGGAGAATGTGATAAGGGAAGCAGATAAATGGAGTGCAACAAGGACAGGAGAAAATATGTCATTGAGCGTATAAGCTAAGGTCCGTTCACAGCAGTGGCAGCACAGTAAGACAGAGCCTACAAAATCATTTCAGGCCCAAGCTTCATTTGCAATTCCCCACTTCTGACATACAGCAGAGTGAAAATATAAAAATAAGACCACAGTAACAAAATTCACATCTCACTTCTAAATGATCCCCATGTCATTTTTACCAATGGCTATGTTCTTTTTCCAATAGTACGTGTAACAGTGCCTCCCAAGGAAAGTGCATTTCAAAGCTGTGTCTTTAAGTATTAAAAATACCGATAGCAATTTTAGATACAGAAGCATCTGCTCATCTTCTCTTTCCAGCAGTGGCAGAATTAGAGGACCAGTCATAATCAAGCAACACTAATCAAATAAAAGGTACCAAAGGATAAGCAGCCTACTAAATCCAGTTGCTACTCATTGAAAGTGTTCTAAAAGACTGATTTAATGCTTAAAAGTAAGTTACTTTGAAGAAATAACAAGCTACTCTCAGATTTTCCACTAAGAGACAAGGCTGAAATTCCTCAGATAAACTGTTCATTACGAACTGAGAGAGCCTCACACTTCACAGAAGCTGATCCATTTCTGTACACACTTGATAAGCTTTTTTTCTATCAATTGGTACAAAAGCCTAGCGTTTTTATCGTGACAGAACAATGAACCAAATTAATTTGGGGAAGAGGTGAGGAAGAACACACAGCTTTTACCAAGCTTGCGCATGGGTACACTTTGTAGAAAAAATACAGAGTTGAGATAATAAAGGGAAACTGCAATCTGGTTGCTCTTCCACCATATGAATTGCCTGTTAAGCTGACCCAAGATGGTTTCTTTGCCCAGGCAACTTAGTGCCAAGCAAAGTCAGCAGAGTACGGTATCATCTGTGTACTGCAGGCTCATACATGGAGAAGAGCAGAATATTTTGTCCAGAGAGTCCTCAGGAAACATGAACCCGTAATGCGTCTCTCTTTGCCAAATGTAAATAGGTCCTGGTTTTCAAAAACACTGAAAAGGTAAATTCCTCCAAACTTGGTAGTGGAATACTGTTAATACCACTACCTTTTCAAAGCCAGCAGGAGCTGTGCTCTTAATGCTTCATACCGTAGACGAGTAAATATTTTAAACTTCATCTTCACACAGTTGCTTACCTTGTCTGAAGTCCTGAGATCTGACTGGAGAATCAGTACCCTCTCCCAGTAGTTGCGAGAGCTTCCTTTTTTTGCCTGATGCTGCAGAAATACTTTTTTAAAAATACACATTGCATTATTCATTTATAAATGCAGCTACTAGATAATTTTAACAAGAGAACACCCAGATATCTCATTCTAACTGTACTGTCACCCAAGTTGTGATCTGCCAAAGGGGAGAAGATTGTTGTTGGCTTTTTAAAACTGAATTATGCAATTTTTCCTCACAAAACATAAATTAGGGTTTTTTTTTAATTTCATATGAAGAGAAGCTGATCTCTTTTTAAAAACTTAAACAGTGCAATGCGGGGAATGGTTTTATTAAAATCACAGCTTTATCTTGAATAATTGTAGTCCACTAAGTGTGAACTCACTTTCCTTCTTATACAGAAAACATTAATAGCAGTTCAACTAATGCGTTAATGAAGAGATTTCAAGGGGCAACTAGTGGGTTACATTTTTCCCCTTTCCCAAAATTGAGATTTCAAAAAATGTTCCTTTGTCCAAAGAGAAAAAATCTTATTCCAAAGTTTTGATATCATAAAATGTAAGCTAGAATATTCTGACAGATGGTCATTCATTCTGGATGGGGGAAAAACAAGCCAAACTCCAGGTCTCAGTCAGGCCCAGCAGCTTCTCAAAAGTAAGGTTTCTCCAGGAACAGAAGAAAAGCCTGCCCACCACATTGTCATTCTTTTTCTGGGTTTGTTGAAAAGTTCTACATTTGCTTAAGAAGTATTTCCTAAGTTCCAATAACTAAAGTATTCCCTCAAAAAAATAATATGATTTTGACTATCTAGCACCTTCTACTGGAAAATAAACAAATAAAGAAAACAAATAGCTTCACTGAGAAGCCCAGGCGCAGCTTCCTTCCCCCACATCACATGTAACACATAATCGAGCTCTGTACAGAAGAGAAGACAGGGACAGAGCATCTGCAAGCCCAGGACTAACACTGACGAAATCACATTTCTCTCCCCTGAACCACGGAGGTCGTCCTCTGGCATGCGTCAGTCAATTCATTCTTACTAGGTATCATGGCTGGATGCTTGCACAACCCAGTGTATTTTAAATAATTAAGCATCCACCACACGCTGGTGGGTGAGTATGGCAGATGGTGCATGAATACCATTTTATTTGCTTATATAGATATGACAATATGGTTTTTTTTCTGTGATGACGCTTGTCAAAACACTTGCAAGATCCTTATGGACAAATCCCTGCAATAGGTATTGCAAAACACCTGAATATTGTTATAATCCAGTTATGAAGCACTTGTTGATCCCTCTTTAGCCTTCTAACATTTTAAAAACTGAAACCATTCCTACTTCCAATCTGGACTTCAATCAAGATGGTTAAAGAACCCTCAATCACAAGTGTCTCAAAAATGTCTAAACACTGCCATCCTGTGGAAAACCCTACACTCAAGGAGATTTTACATCAATCTTAAACCACGTCTTCTACCAGCTCTTTTTTTTTTTTTTCTTTCTCTCATCCTTTGTATAAAAGCTTTAACATTTACCCAGAAATCTGAGATGCATTGGGCTGAAAGTATGAATAATTAAAACCGAAACAGCTGGAGGATGCAGAATTATTCCAAGGAGTTGCAGCATTTTCTGTCTTCAGACTGCAGCCCTGGGGGACGTTGCAGGGATGTCCACCGGCACTGGGGTCAGAGTGACTCTCCATGAACCTGCAGGGAAGCCTGCTGGGTGCCACAGTTGATGGGCATGGGAGCGAAGGCTGTAGCCCACTGGGCCACGTAGTGTCATACCATAGGGCTGTAAGAAGTAAACAGACAAGAAAGTAAGGAGAAGAAAGAGAAGCTGGAGACTTTCCTATGAGCTTGGGAGAGAATAAATTCATGTGACCTACTCTGGTGCTGTGGTGGAGAACACGCTTCTGATCCAGAATCCGGTGGGGAGTCTGGCAACTGGTTTTGCCTAGGGACGAAAAAGAGATTTTTATTTCAACTGGGTGAAGACATGGAGGATGACCACAAGGCAATGCTGAAAGCAGCTGGAGGGGTACCACCAGGCTACTGACAAGGGTCTTCAGAAAGCATTGCTCATGTGGTTACTGCCGCCTCTCACAGGAGTAATGTCACTTACACTTCATTAGACCATCTCCTATAGCCCTCTGCCTCTGCTCTGTTTAGGGAGGCCCCATCCCTAACAGCTCTTGCCCAAATCCCCCTCCAGACACAGACTTCAATCCTCCCTCCTTCCCATGAGCCATTCTTCAATTACTTCCAGGCACACCAGTGACTCAACACACAGAGCTCACAAGGGCTTTAAACCCGTTCTCTCTAGACTACATAGACTACAGGGTAAAGATCTGTAGCATCTTCATCCACTAGCCAGTTTCTTAAGACTTTATTTTGGCCAAAGCACTCAGTTTCTATCAGATGTCCGCAGGTCCCATTTTAGCACCTTGCTCATCACGCAAGGCAGCCCAAGTGTGGAGGGAAACAAGGGCTGCCGCTCAGATGGGAAGCACATTTGCCCAGTTTGAAACAAGATTGTGGAAAGCCACACAACTCTGTAATCTTTAGTGTTTGCTGGTTTTTGTTACTCAAACAGATAAATCTCTGGAAACGCGACCTCTCCTGATTCCTTTCTAAAGGACTTCAAGCACACTGCTCTGTACAAGAACATACCAGCCTATATTTTACTGTGCAGCTTTGTCCTGATTTACAGGCAGGAAGTAAATGTTTCCTTGGAGGCAGCTGACATTATGAGCTTTGCTCTTAACTTCTCTCCAGCAGCTCAGCCCATTCACATGCCTGAGATTTGAAAGAAGGTTCTTGATTATTTACTCTTTGGTACGTGCTTGATTATATTGTATTATATCTCCCTGTGATACTCTGTTTTGCTTTTATGCTTACAGAGTTTCTCCTGTCAGACAGTGTGTAAAGGATTACTCTCTTAGAGTGAGACCTGGAACTACATCATAGCCTAAGCTAGGCCAAATCCTTCATGAGTAGCTCACAGCAACAAGCAGATGTTCCCACACTCCATAGCAAAACCACTTCATTGTTTCTGCATTGAAAATAGGAGCATCCTAACTCAACAGCAAACCGCTACAGAGGCTATGCTTCTGTCAGTTGAGAGCACAGGTCTGTCACATCTCCTATTTTATTTCAAGTTTTTCAGTCCTTTATGATGGTGCTTTCAAAGCAGCTTAAGGCAGAGAAAATCCTGTGACATCCTGCTGCAATTTAAAGGAACTACAGAGGCTTCCTCTATTGCGTTAGGAACAGATGGAGATTAAAGAAATTGACTCAACTCTTTCAGGTACCCCTATGAATTGTAGGCTCACACACTGCTCTGAAGCACAGAAAGACAAGTGCTTAAGATGCATGTTGGGCTAAAAATGCTAGAGCAGAGGAAGGGTGACAGACATTTGGTGAGGGAGGCACAGCTCCTTTATGAAGACCCAGTGTTCTGGCAGAAGTTGAATAAAACAAAATTGCTTAAAGGGACACATGTTCCTACACACATAGCAAATATTTTCGAGTATTAATGGAAAATTTCCATCACCTGATTTTCATTCTACTATTTCTACTTCAGGTTTTGTGTTTCTGCATTTGGATGGCATGAGAGAGAACAGTTTCAATTTTGGTCACAGCCTATTACTTTTAACATGTTCCTGTGTATTTCATAATGGTATCGCTACTGGTTTTCTGACATGCCACATCCACAACCCTGCATTTGGGGTTAGCTTCAACTATACAATTCCTCTTAAAAAAGAAATTTTAAAATTCCACTTTAGAATAATCTTTAATTTCCTTCAAAACAAATTTTCTGATGCTTTTAAATACTATGTCTACTGCTCTAAACATTGTTTTCAACTTTGAATAAAGAGTTAGTAAACATTTTAGTTATTATTTTCCTGTGGGATACTTGATCCATACCTACAGAATTCCAAATGGGCCCTGTAAAATTTATACAGATACATCCACAAAGTCTAAAACTTCCCTTCTACACATTTGGTTCATGTTCCTGCTTTAGGTTAGAGTATTTCAGTGAAATACAAACACTTTCTGGGACAAAGAAAGCATTCATTCTACTACAGAGGTAGTAGAGATATGTCTCCAAGTTAGAATTTTACTGAAACTGCCTTTGTGCTTTTTAAAGAAAAAAAATATTCTGCAGTTTCAATGACTCTGTATTACAGGCATAGTATATCAATTTAAATACCTACTTAGGAAGGGACACACAACCCATGTTCTCCTTTCACCGCTGAAGAGTAAGCTACCACTGTAGGAAAAGATGAGGCACTCACGTGGTGCTTCACGTGTGGTGTAAGAGAATAAGTGTAATGCCAATGGCCTGTCTGGTGCAAGATGATCTTTAATGATGCACCCAAGACCTTGGTGGTAACAGCACCCTTTGCACTGCAGTCTGCATTCAGTATTGCATGTGCCGTTACAGTGCTCTGCATTTTATGTATATCTACATGGACACTTTTAATATTTTTCTCCTTTGACAAGTTTCGGCAAGTTCCTTTATGAGACTCTATTCTGTTTATGCACAAATAGTCTGCAATACAGACAAATGCTTCATAATTTTATGTTCAGAGACCTAATGATTCGGTAAATGTTCTTCTTAATTCCATAATTAATTAGTACTGTAGTATCTTTGTAAAATCCCATTGAGCCTCCAAACCCATAGTAGCTTTACAGATTTTCTTGCATGTAAATGCTTAGTAGCACTGCAACTATAATATCTCATGTACCTAAGTTACATAACAGCATATATATATACACATTTATATTTCTGCTATATTTTGTGTATAAAAACAAAAGAAAAACATTTTAAAGTTGTCATACAGGAGTTCAATAATCTGTTTAACCTGATACATGTTTAGTCACTTAGAAAATAAAGGTTATGTATATTTATATACAACAATCTCTTAATTCTTCTTTACTTTTATAGGATGGGCAGAGAGAGAATCAATTCATTATTCATTATTTAGAGCTTGTAGAAGCCTATTTAGCCCACTGTAAGTAAATATGTGTGCTTCTGATGTGTCCAGAATGAAAAATCCCATGTTTAATTATTTTTAAAACACCCCCTCTTGCTCTGCTTCTTGGCAAGTTCAAGTGTCAGCCCATTAATAACATTTTGCATTGAACAACAGTCGTCTGACAGTTGTCTAGATGAAAGATTTGGGTTTGAAGTCTTTGATAGATGGTGCATAACTTTCCACCCTTGACCATGACCCTTTTCGTTATGTGTCCTTCGTATCTTTTAAAGTTAGTCTCAGAAGAGATTAGTGGACGGTTTCTCTGTTCTGAATGAAGCATTAGGATGAAAACAGTAGCCCTGCTGCCCTCAAACTGGGAGGATTACATTATTGTCGCAATTTATTAAACATTAGTCTCACTTATACCACTTACTCTGTACATAAACAACAAACAAGCACTTACACAAATGTTAAGAGCTTTGCGTTTAATGCCACTATTAGTGTAACAGTCATGAATTATCCCAGACCTCATTATCATTCATTCTGTTGAACAATAAGATGACCGTATTTCCATTACTGTCTGTCATTCATCTTTCCAGGTCTTCTTGTGCAGCTTCAAGTAAGTAACAACATCAAGAGAGCCACAATCCTCTCAAAACTTAGATTTCAGGTCTGACTGTTGTGCTCAGATTTTATCATGGCTCTAATGAAAACAATTTAAGAAGTGTTGCGAAGGAGAGGAACTATGTGTTGCTGTAATACTTACAAAGTTCCAAATTCTACATCACTACTGATGAATTCTTCCAACATACTTGTATCCACCATGGGATTCTCCAAGGCTCCATGGACATCTTGCCCTAAAATTAAAAACATCAAAAAGACTGAAATTATGAGAGTAGAATTTGGAGGAGTGGTCAGTACTTCAGGCTGAGTAGTGCTGCCCACTGTCCTACACAAAGGAAAACCAAACTTGCCCTGTCTCGCGTGTAACAGGTGGGTTACGCGTCTGGTTTTGGTCACTCTGGGAGAAAGTATGATGGGAAATGCAGAGTAAAAGAGGATGTGCAGGGGAAGGTGCAGATGACACAGCAGCACCAGGCAAACACCAGTTTACACATGGTGTTGAGGTTTCACTGAATTACCACAGCAAGAGGGTGAAGGGCCCCAGACTGCAACTGGAAAAAGGAGTTTTGAAGGTAACTTTTACTCTTTTACATTGGGATCAAAACAGGCAATTGGGTCAAAGCGCAGACATTGTCACACACAGATCCACTTTCTGCATTAGTACTGCAAGTGAGTTTGTGAAACAGTGTAAAAATCCACCATCCTGAGCTTAAAGAATGCAAAAATAGAGCTTTAGAAATGTTTGCTTGGCGGCTTCCTTTTATTCTCCCCAAAAAAACAGCCCACTAACACGTTAAATGTATTAATAAACAGAAAGATTCAGTACTTTGTCCTTTGTTGCTTGGTAACTGAAGGCTATAAACAGATTTTATGATTATAAACTCTCCGGCATTCATGACAACTTCTGTAGAAAGTCAGCCGGAACTCTAAAAAAGCCAAACAAACAGAACTGCTTTGTAGGCTCCCCACCTCTCCAGCAAGCCTTCCATAAATACGGGTGCGGCCAGTCAGAAAGCAAACAAGATAAGGACGTTTAAGTTACTGCTTTCTCCAGTGCGTGGCTGTGTCCCACTGCTGCATAAGGTAAAATGGAGCAGCCTACAGAGCAAGAACTGCGTGGCTCAGTCCCAAGCGGCCAACGCCAACCATTTCCCCTCAGCTCTGCAGCAGGGTGGGAGAATGCAGAAGGTTAATCACTGTTATTGGGCACAGGAGCAGTAGCTGCCTTTGGTGCTCTCACCCTTCTCGCTGTAGTAAGTATCAGATGTGCAGGCTAAGAAGTCATATTACAAGATTTCTTTTGTTCTTTTCCTGATATCTCTGTTCGACATGATTCCTTCTTGATCCAGTGTTTGGGCATTACTTCACTGCAAGCAACATCTAAAAATCCACTTCTACCACCTTGCACAAGAATTTCCTTGTGTGTCTGTCTCAATACATAAATACACATTGCTAATAAACATCTCCTGAATTGCTTTGTGATCTCAGATTAATCTAGGCATCGTTTGCTTCTTGCTGCTCCAGATTTAATTTTGGCTGCCTTTCACTGTGAGATAGCAACTTGCAGGTGTGCTAGTGATAGATCCTTGCATCCCAGCATATTGGCGTTCTACACCAACCTGTCCTCCGCACATCAGAGAAGAACAGATGCCATAGGTGCAGCATACTTCCTTGCCTCAGCAAAATTGTAACGGAAAAGTCTTGAAGTAGCAGCAAAGCACTTTGCAAAAACAGCTTGAGAGTATAAGAGCCTAGCTTTACTTAACAGCCCTCCTCAAACTTGTTTTTTGCTCTTCATCTCTGAATTTAGGATCTGCCCCCCTGAATCTCAAACACTTCTCCTTCTGCTAATGTAGTCCACAGGAAAATGACTCAATCACCTTCTCTTCCTTTTACCCCTCTATTCCTCATGTTCCAATTGCCTGTCCCTATACAGAATGACATAACTTTGTCATTAACACAAGGGTAGAGGTCAGATACAAAGTATTTTTTCTGTGCCACAAAACCAGGAATTCCCTATTTTGTCCAAGGTCAGAAATAAGCTCTTTGGAAGTACAGCTGTGAATCAAACATGGACAGGGCCTTCAATATGGATATCCTACAGTCCAGAGATTGGTTCTGTTGCTAAGTGATGACATTAGCATTATGCATCATCCCCTCTTAGTCTCTCCACTTTGCATGGACAGTTACATGGCTAGGGAGAAGAAAGAAGGAATAAGTGATGCTGTGCTGGGAGAGTGCACCAGGACAAAGACAGGCCACCGCTAACGAAAGCTTTGTGACGCACGGGCACAGAAGAGCCAGTACATTTGGCCGCCCTGTAGAACTTAACCATAATAACTTTCTTCCTTTCTGAATGTACTTCCCTAGCCTGTGGCATCATGTGCTTGCATTGGCATCTGTTTCAGCAGAGGAGGAGCTGTTGGATGACAGCCAAATTTATTTAACATCGTGACATCCATTTCATAGGCATGTGATCACAGTAAGTACCTAATAGATATGGGTAGTATGCAAGCCAGTCGCTCACCTGGACATCAGGTGGCTGCAAGAGCAGTGAACTGTGTGTATGTAGGTGGACAAGCCCTGCTGAGCAGCCCCTGTGAACACACAGCTTCCTGCGCAGAACCGCGTGCCTGGCTAAGAGCTGCCGGAGGATATGCGGAGTCAGCAGCCTTTATCAGCTCGAGCTCGGGGATCTCTGGTCCCGGTCCACACTCCATGCCACAGTGTGCCCAGGCATCTCTGGGAAGAGCCTGCACCAGGTGATACATGCAACTTGAGTGTCACTGTGCAGAGGACTGACAGCTACCCAAGAAACTGATGAAGATGAAAGGCCGAGGCAACGACTGGGGTTTCATAGGCAGTTGTCTGCAGAACAGAGACTGCAGTCATAGGCAGCATGTGACTATTTTTCCCATTTCTCCATAAACTTGGTATTCTGTTGTTATCTCTCCTTCAATCTGAAGCCTCAAACCTCTCAGTTCTATCACTGGCTTCTGCTTACCTGTCCATTCTCGCCTAGCCTGTCCCTATTCCCACCCGCAGGCCCCGAAGGAGTCACCCGAACTCCAGCCTCCTAATCTTGACAGTTGCTTGCTTCATCTCTATCTCTTTGGCAGGCATCCCCTCCCTTCCACTAGTCATGAGGACATACTCACTTGGCTCCTGAACTTCACTTTGTACTCTACACTTCTGTAGCCAACAGTCTCAATCCCTGAATTACCTGCCTCGATTAATTCTCCCAGCACTTCCATGTAGCGCTTACACATGACTGCATTTCAATCAATTGCCTCCTTTTTGGTAGCACCTAACGGCAGAGTGAAGGATGAGGGACAGGGAACGAGAAACTCCTTGCGGTAAGTTTTAGGTCTTTAACAGAGTAGCTGTTTCAGAGAAAGTCACTCACAGTTGTGAATTTGGCTTGAACCACAGCCATCACTTTCCAAAGGAGTACCCAAATAACCAGGCTGTTAGGGTGCTCTTTCTGCAAACAAAAATTCAGTCCACAACCAATAAAATATTGTCTCAAACTTTCTGTGTTGACAAAAAATCAGTACTAAACTGATCATTTCTTGACATTAAAAGAGGATGCCAAGAGGTTCCCAGCCAAGTCCAGCTATTTGAGGTAAAATCTGTGTTAAAACACCAGCTGTTCTACAGAGAGAACAATCCTTAAATAACAGCTTGAGATGTAAAAACTGCACACATTGCTCCTTAATACCTGCTCACTGAAAGGAGAAATTAATAATGTTTGCTACAAACTTGAGGGAAAAGGTTCTGCTTGAGAATTACTAACTGATTTTCATCTGAAGATAGTTTACCATTGAGCCAAACTGGCCTCAAAACCTTATGAGCTCCACTACACAGGCTCAGTGAAAAGTCCTGTTGAACTTCATGGACTTACACTAAGGTTAAGTCTTACTTAGAGGGCTGATAGTTTCATAAACTTCATTCACACTAAAGGACTCAGAGTACTGGTCACTATTTGAACTGTTCAAGATAGTCCAGTTCATTTTGACTGGAACAGACTTGGAGTCAGTGATAAAAGCTGCTGGGCCAGCAGAGCTCTGGACATGAACTGTGGACATACCACAGCCTATGGTTATGCAAAGGCAGGAAAACCTGTAACACTCCAGCTGGTAAGGAGTGATCTTGTCTCAAGATAGATGGCTTTTCCCCAAAGGAGCATTTTCCAGAGAAACAAATCTTATCATTAATATTTAAAATTCCTTGTTTCATCTTTTATTCCTGTTTCAATCTCCCATCCTTAAAATGGTATGAGATGCCTTTGGGGTTTTAAGTATCTTGTGTTTAATGGAATGTTTGTTCCGTAGCTTAATTTATTTACCAAGAGCTCTAAACTCTATTCCAGGAGCATGGCTATACAGAGATTCCACTAAGAGCCTGCTGTAGATCACAGAGAGCACTGAGACCAAACACACGCATTTCAGACACCTCAAAGTACCTTCCAACAATTAAAAAAAAAAAAAATAGAGAAGACTGAGTTTAATAGTGTAACTAGGTTGGTCTTCATTGAGTGTCTCAACCCATTGATAATGTCAGCAAGAACAGATTGCTCTGCTGCACACGGACAGGCACAAGAGCTCATCAGGAGCTCTGACCTTCCCCTGACAAATGGGAAGTTACTGATTAAAAACCCCAAGTATTTAATTAAAAAGTATTCATTTCAACAGAAATAATAGGAAAAACTGTTCAAAGAACTGTTCTAAGAGCTCCTCTAGTGTGAAAGGAGTGAAATGAGACAAAAAAAAAAACCAACAAAAAAAAAAGAGGTTCTCAGAACAGCCACACAACAAGAGAAAAGCCCTTTACTCTTGAGAAAAAGCCAAGGTCAAATCTCAGCTAGAGTCATATCTAATCTAAGGAGGTCTATTGACTATAGAAAGTAGCGATCAACAGGAAAACAAACATAATCTCATTTTCCTTGGAAAAAACCTCCTTTTTCAGATTGTCTCCTCTTAATATTGCAAAAGCGAGTTTATCTTACTAACAAGTATCAAAACAAATACGCACTGTAAGGAACTAAAGCAGTGGGGAAAATGGGATCCTTTTTGCTCATGAATTTCAACTAATCTTACAAAACAGATCTATACTTGTGCGTAGCTGCCAGCTGATGCATTTGGAAGCCAAAACTGAACCACTGACGAAGCAGAGAGACTTCCTCAGTGGTGGCATTCTCCACTTGGTATCGCAGGACTCAGCTTTTTTTGTAGCCTTGAAAGACAATGTTCTAGCGCTGTTATGACTGATCTCAGAGGCCACCAAGTTAGAACTAGCAGTTTATTGCTCTTGCTTCACAAGGTAAGGTTATAAAGCCAACCCACAAGCTGTAGGGCTAAGCTGGAGAGAGGCCATCAGTTAAAGCTGGCCTTGCATTCAGTGAAGGTCAGCCCCTACTCGAAGAGTGCAAACCTTGCTGTAAATCACTTTGCTCCCTTTTCAGATTTACCTGTGGTTTAACAGCAAGAGGAGCCTAGCTACTACATGAGGAAAGAATGATTACCTTTGTAGCCATGACGCATATCTAGTACGTCCAGATAATGAAATTCAGCCACCTAACAGCATCCCTGCGCACTCCACAGTGTTAGACCTCTGTTCTATTCTAGCACTACACAGCAGAACCACCCAACAATACTGAAGGAACATAACCTCCCAAGATGCTTTTTTTCCTGCAGTTAAGTGGACTTGACAGGGCTTCTCCTCACCGTGCTTGCCCAGACAGATGTTCTACCAAACTACCTTCTAAAAAGAGTTAAATTAGTAACTCTAGAATTACAATTAGTAATTCTGGTTAAAGAGCTCATACAGCTGAAATATCTGAGATACCTTCTACCATCAAAGTATCATTGTTGCAAAAACAAACTGAACTGATCCCAAACTCCCTAGAGTCCCATTTTTCAACTCAGTTCCTAAAAACTCTTCTGAGATGTTTTTAAATATAATTCATGTCCAGCACTATTTTAAGTATTTAACAGTGCAGTACTTGAAGAAATAGCTTGATAAAAACAAACATTTTGCTGAAAGCAAAGCCAAGGAAGTTTGTTGGCTTTTGATCTCCATGACTTAAAGTCAACTTAAAAAACATGGTATGAATTTCCTAACATCTATAAACAACACATTTGCTGGCTAGCAGCCCTAGTTTGTGGTTCACTAATGTAAATTTATTGGCCTAAATGCTGGAGAATCTTTAATTTCCTAGTTTGAAATTAAAACTCAAAAGTTAGAGTTTCCACCTCTCACCAAGGCCAACAGAGTGCCAGAAGGGAAAAAAAAAAA
>WHYT01016998.1:283045-301316 GCA_009806455.1 Tetrax tetrax
GAAAAAAAAAAGATGGAAATATTATTAAACATACTGAATTTGTATTTTTATTTCAATGGATGCATACAGGCTGCCTCACTGTACATCAGTTATGGGGAACTTCAGAAGTAACAAACATTTAGCAAAAACAGAATTAATGTGTGACAGCTATTTGTGCTTGCTTGTGACAAAATTTGTTAAAGTATTTATTTTTAAAATTCCCCAAATTTTAGATTATTTAGTTTTAAATTGGGGAACAAAAATACATCAGTACTTCTTGTCAGCTTCAATTAACTGCTGTTTCATTTTAATTGTCCTGCCCCTTGACTCATTTTCTGTAAAATTAAAAGACCGCAAGAACAAAAGTTTAATCACAGAATCTGCAATTTTGTTATAATTTTTACATTTTGCATCTTTCTCCCTCTTTTTTCTACCAGTAGTCTGCCAGCTACAATAAACTGGGGAGGAAAAAGACTTTAAATTTCATCTGTATTTTGCTAAATGTGATGAGCCTAGTGCACACCTTAAAAGCTTCTAAACGCCACAGCAATGCAAATCACAGTTATTGAGTGTACAATTATTCATAAATTCCATGCAGTCAAGATCATGATGTAGAATGACTACAAAGATTGTTAACTTGAGCAACAAGTACAAAGTCTTTATAGAATCACATAATAGTTTGGGTTAGAAGGGACCTTTAAAGGCCATCTAATCCAACCCCCCTGCAAGGAGCAGGGACATCTCCAACCACATCAGGTTGCTCAGAGCCCCGTCCAACCTGGCCTTCCTTACCATATTTCAAAAACTGCTTTTGTGAAAATGACCCATCTCAAAATTATACAGTGCATGAGCAGAAATACATGCAATGCCTTATGCAGACAATTATCTTGAGTGCCTACATTCTTCTAAAGGCATTTTAGAAATATTTACATAAAGCTACAAATGCAAATTCAATGTTTTTAATGGTAAAGATTACAACCGAGCTGAAACACCAAATTCAATTTTTTTTTCAAAACTTCTGGTGAAGAATAAATAATTCTGACAATGCTGAAAATACCTCATTGTTTGACAGAAAAATATATTAGCTTAATGTCTTTATTTCAATAGCAAAGTAAACAATTTTTAGTTGAAATTATATAGGTCCTATTGATCAAAGTAAAAGCCTTTTAAATGTAAACCAAAGTAAAACTTAAATAACTTTTCCAAGATCTTCTGCCATGCTAGTACAGTAAAAATTACCACCATCTGAAGGTTTTATTAAACATAATTTATTGTATGAATAAGTGAATTTCTGGTGAATGCCATGAAAATAGTTCGCTTTGACAGGGAAAGTTAATAGCATTTTTTTTTTAATAAGGAACAGTCTTTCTATTTATCACCTCAGGAATATTTCAGCTTAGAAGTGGAAACAAAAGATTTGGGTGTAGCTAAAATACTGAGCTCTTGAAATTGGGAAACATCAGAAGAGATGACTGTAGGTGAGGTAGATCAAAGTGAGGCTAATTCTAGCCAAATTCTGGATGAAGTCAATCCACACAGACTCAAAGACTGGAAGAATGAAAAGCACAGACATCCATAAACCTTACAATGGTGTTTTACCCTACTTTCAAAAATATAAGTAACCTAAAAAAAAAAAAAATTTGTAAAGTGAAAACAATCTTTTTTCATTAACTACTGACACAGGGCTAATGATACTTTTTCTGCTATCTGTGCTTAGCAAATCCAGAAGCCTAAGAGATTCAGTGTGTTCCAAAAATAAAATAAAAAAAAAACCCAACAAAAAACCTTGGACTGAAGGCTGTTGAGCAATATTCTTTGATCTGGACAGGAAATACAATCACATAAATTCTGTACAGCTTAAACACAATCAAATCATCACGATTTTCTTTTACAGTGATAAACAGGTAAAATAGCCTTGCAAAGGAAGACCAATAACTACAACTCCAACACACAATATATTTTAAAATTTCAGAGTTAAGTAACTAGGTGTACAGCGTATCTATTTCATAACCATCTTCTTTTATATGGACATATTAAAACTGAATAGCACATTTAAGCAAATTTCCAAATTACTGTGAACAGCTGAAATAGGCAGTTGCTGGATACGCTATTCTGACAGGAACAAAGTGACCACGTATCTCTAGCAGGGGCAAAAAAAAAAAAAAAAAAAAAAAAAAAAAAAAAAAAAAAAAGCACAACAGAAAAAACAAACCAACTTATTTAGCACAACGGAAATGAAATCTACAGAAACAAAAATTGTCCAAGTTATCTAAAACAGAAAAGGTAGTTTTCCAAGTTACTTTGAGATCAGTATCACGTTAGTACCTGCACAAGTAATAGAAGGAAAACAAAGACAGAATGAGAAGCTTGGAATAGAAAGGGAAAAAAATTGCGAAGTGTTAAGTGGAGGAAGGGGAAGAAAATATTTAGTAAAAAATACTTAAGCCTTTGAACAGCCATTTTGAATCACATTATGGCAGGGCCTGAGAAATGCAGTTTGATTATGGAATCTATTAGAAAGTAAATTTTGTGGTAAGAGAAAAGCAGGACACTAATGGGAGCTGCTTGAATGTAGGATGTCTTTGGGAAAAAGGCAGAAGGACAGATCCCAACCAAAAGACCAAAAAAAAAAAATATTAAAAAAAAATTCTGAGTTTAACTTCTCAAAATGATCCTGAGGATACTGCCATTTTACCAATTAGAATCAGTCTGGTTTAGAAGAATGATATGAGTGGGAAGAAAACCCTCTTTAACTTGACATGGTACAATAAGATCAGGGACGGAGCTCTCTAACCTCATGAAAATCACCAACATTTCAGAAGTAATAAATTGCCACAAGACCTCAGCCACTTCCCAGTTTTTCTTCCTGGCAATTACCACAGCAGTACTGCAGGCTCTGCTGGGTCCGCCTTCCCGTTGGTCTTCTGGCCAAAGTACAACGAAAAAGGCACTGCTGTCCATCCATACCATTTTTACTGTTTAATTCTGGTATCGCCTTACACTAAAGCTTTGGGGTTCTTTTTCTTCTTGCATTCTTCAATTGACCCTAAAAAGTTACTGTATTTTTGCTGCCACCAGAAATTGTTAAAATGCTCTCTTAAAACTTGACTCTTACCTTCAAAGAACTGCTGTAAGGCCTCATTTTCTCCCACCACATCCATGAAAAGTCAGTGGAAGTGTTTTGCTTTCCTCTTCCTGCTTGAAGAGTCCCAACTGAGAAAAACGCCCAGTCTCTCTTCCCGAGGATTACACACGTGCCGAGAACCACATCAGGTTTTTGTCAGAGGTTTCAATGACTTTGTCCCAGCTGATTTCATTCCTACAGAACTAGAGCCAGGGCTCTACCTAAACTCTGCTACACACAAAGGAGAATCTGACAAGGCTTTTGAGGCAAGATGAAGGTGATGTGTGTTCTTCTGTTCAGTATGTCTAATGTTCTTGTTTTAAGGACCTTTGGTCCCAGTACTAACTATAATTACCCATGCGCAAAAAAAAAAGCAGCAATAAAAATTACTTATCTTGTCTCTGTACTTTCACATAGGTGATGTAATTAATACTACTCATTAAAGCAATAGAAATCAGAAGTACAAGAGCAAAGCCATTACCAGCTTCACTGTATGTACTATCCCATTTAAGCAGCTGACTGTCAGACTATCCAACTGCTCTTAAAAAAAAAAAAATAAAAAAATTGTATTTCAGCAGTTTTATTACAGGGAAATAGAACTTTTACATCATTATCATTAACAAAACTACATTACAGATTAACTTGTTTGTCTAAGGTAGCACTGAAAAACATATGGGAAAGCTGAGTATTGAAGAAAGGTCTTTTAAGGCTAGTAGCAAATCCTTCACTTTCTTTACATTGATCTTTGTACAGTGCAAATTGCCCCTGTTCTGTCACCCAAATCAAATAGGAGAAAAATATTCAGACATTTTGAGCGGGCATCTGTAAGAAGCATTTGGTTGTGAACAAAAGTGTCAATGAAGTCAAGCAGTCTGGAATAAGGCCATTTTCTGAAGTAGTTCTATTCACCAGACCAGTAACCGTTGCACGATTTTTACAAGCCCCAGACACTCACAGTAAGAGAGGTTTCTCATGATAGGCAGCTTATATTAAAAATATAGAAAATAATTTCAGGGAAAGGACTTGAAGACAGAAGCAAGCCGATCAGTTTTTACAAGATGCTGATGTAATCAAGCCAGCCATCACCACAGAGATACCCTGGGTACATCTTTGTGGTCCCCAGTATGAGAAAAATCACCTCGACATAATAAATTTTAGATACCATTTATGTCGTTACACTGTCATGCATAGAAAGGACCCCTTCTCTCTGCTTGAACGAGCAACACTTGTAAAGGATTATTAAGTCAGAATAGCTACAGCTACCAGGTATCATTTAACTACTGTTAGCTAATCCTGGAAATGCTTTGATTTCATTATGTAAACTACGGATTAACAATCACTTAGGAAGCACTTATGAGCCTGACATAAAACAGAATACCAACAGTACAGTTCGCTTTCTAAGAGTGACTAAAATCAGACTTCCTTAGCATTACTGAAATAATAAACAACCCTTTAACAACCAAAAGTAGAATTCTTCCAGGTTTCTACAGTAGGAACTAGTATCCAGTAACAAGAGACTGATAAAAATATTTCATCAGTACTGAAATAGCCCAGGCTGGACATTCTCCCCTACTAGTAAAATATTTAGGTTCAATTATTTGCTTTAATGTTAACATTGAAATGCCTGATCAAGGCCAATGCTTGCAAAGTGTTTTCAGGCACATATACATGCAATCAACACAAGTATGGTATTACGTTTCACTGCTCATTCTAGTTACTTTTGTAAAAATGGAGAACATACCAGTAAGACAGTGATGAAGTGTTGTTTTTGTTCTGCATCAAACAAAATCTGTATCCACTGAGATGCTTCTTGTTGAAGAAACAACTACGTAAACTTGCCTTTACTTCTGTTTGTCAGTTTAGCTGGCAATGCTTTAATCTTATCTGTAATTGATAAACGGCTGTCATGATCAAGGACCTAGTTGGTTTTTTTTTTTTCCAAAAGGGCTTTTACATAGGAAGTCTACCACATATCCACAACTATATTCCTTGTAACCTAATCAACCATCAGCTTAGGCTATGCCAAGGGAAAAAGGACCACTTGAGCTTGAAGTGCAAAAGTAGCACTTGAACAGAAAAAGCATCTTCCTTAAGAAGCAATGATCCTTTTTTGGGTTCTCTTTGTAGCAAATTGTGTGTGTGAAGAAACTGCTAGTATTATATGGAAATTATAATCAGTATATTAAACAAATCACATAATGGATATTTTCCAGTTTCAAGGACAGCTGTGGGAAACTGATGCATGAAACACTGGAAACTGGAAATACAAAAAAATCAGGAGGAAAAGAAAAAAAAAAAACACATTTAAAGGAATGGAAAAAATTCTAATGAAAGAAAATTTAAGGTGAAGAGAAAGTTTTTAGCAGTCAGATAGGGGTCAGTATAGATTTCTGTTGACTCTTCACTACTTGTTTCTCTTACATAGTTTCAGAAAAAGAAAAATATAGCAAAGCAGCACTCCAAAGAATTCCAAGATTTTCTAACTGTCTCTTAACCGTATTGGCATACCTGCACAGAGAGAAATATACGCGTATCTAAACACTACAATGAAGAAAGTGTCAGACATTTATTCCCTCTTCATAAAATCATCTCAATTTTACATTTTGGAATGACTTATCAGGAAGGTTCAGATCACTCTGCATCACAAAGAACAGAAGACAGACACTGCTTCAGATTCACACTTTAATCAGAAGTTTTGTTTTTAAATGTAAATTACAATCACTAATACACCTGCAAGTGCTTACCACATTTGTTCAACTAATTATTATATGTATGCATATACAGCATAGGTCAGTTTAAAACAATCACAGTACTTCTTAGTGCAATCTGCAAAAGGAGAAAGATCTTGGACCCACTTTGTGGAAATAAATATCAAGTGACAAAAAAGATTCAGCAATTTTAGTTATGTATATTCCATGAAGTTCATGCATGTGCAGGAGTAAAAAGACTTAGAGCTCTTCCTTGTAATAGCCAAGTTTTGCTAGTGACATCTCTCTTCTCAGCTGCATAACTTCCCAGAACATCTGATCCACTAAAAAAAAAAAAAAAAAAAAAAAAAAGCCTGAAGCAAAGGCTGTAAAAAACACATCTCCCTTTTGGAGTGGGGGGTAATCAACTTTACATTGTCAGACACATTTATAACCAGAGCCCTAGTAAAGAGACTTTGCCATGCCACAGCAATGACCAACACCTCATTTCTCAGCTGCACTCAGATGAATGATTACAATAGTTTCCTATTTTTTACAATTTAACCCAAAATACTGCCATCCTTGCCAGTTCTCCCTGAAAGATAGCCTGAGAAAAAAGGCTGTCTGAATTCTCAATGCACAGAATGAGAAGACATATCAAAACGTTCAGCCAAAGAAGAAAAAATGGTCCAGATCAAAACCAAACGTAATATTTTTTTTTTGCTCTAAAATATCTCCATATTCTGTTAAAGAGCCTTTATTTTTTTAATACTGTGTGGAAAAACTGTGACTAACTCCTCTCATTACAGAATTTTTCATAACATTTATTACTGAATAACATAAGGGGTTTTTAGATGGACTAAAAATTACTGCTTTTTAATTTGTTGCTGCTAAAAAAAACTTTATTGGAGAGACTGGTATCACTAAATTCTCATAATTACAACGATGACTACCAACAGATAGCCTTCCTGTAATATCAGGTCACTGCTGTTGTGCACAGACAGCAAGTTTTAGGCACATGCACTATGTAAATTTCTATTCATATAGGCCAAATATGATTTCCTACTCACCATCTTGCTGCTTCAAGAGTCCTTGCTGGATGTATCGAATATATGTAAAGAAGTTACACACCGAAGTGATCTGAATCCATGTAAAAATAATGCTGGTTAATATCATCTTGTATAATGGTATGGAAAAATAACTAAATAACTACTACTCAAAATGAGACCACGGTAAATCTACTTACCCTGTAACGACAGAAAGGAGAAATGTAGTAATAACTGCTTGAATCTCCTAATTTGATTCTATGCTTGCATGACTTACTTTGTCCACTGAGAGCACATTTCCTACAAAATACAAAGGTTGTGCAATGTAATAAACAAATCTGACATTAACGTCTAAACACCTGCATGCGTTTAAGGAGTTCATGTAATTGCTTCATATTGGCACAGATACCCCAGTCTCTGCCTTCACTTCACAAGTTGCAATTATTGCACTATGCTATAAACTATTTTAGTTCAAGAAGAACTAATTTTGTTTCAATATCAGTACACCGTGATGCATTTCTGATTTTAAAAAGCTTTCTTCAGCTCTGGTCATATACTTCCATATTTACTAACTCAAGTTGGCTTGACAATTCTGGCACAGTGGGATTTCTTCCATTAACTCTTCATATGTGAAATAAACATTGTTTAAATTGTCAGCTGATGCCGACACTTAAACAGATTTTTTAAAAATTCTGCTTGATGTTGCATATCATCATAAAAAATATCAGCCCTATAGAATAGCAGTCAGTTCTCTAAAGCCTCTCTCAGATGCGTTCAAAGACTACTTTGCATTTATGCCCAAATTGAATTAGTATTTTATATTCAGAGTATAAAATATTTCGAGACAAAAGAAAACACACTGTCTGGCAATAATTCTTTTCATTACCATTATTAAAAGTGATGGTAAAATAATCAAGTTTCCTTCTGGTGTATTTCAAGTACGTTGTATTCAGGATAAAGGAAGAGTCAGTAGTCACCACAAATTATTCCCAAAAAACAATTCAGGAAAAGGCAAAGAATTTTTTAAAATTTCCTCCAATATTCTTTAGAAAAAGAAAGTTTGAATATCTTGAAGAAACTGCTATTAGTACAATCTTAAGAAATGTAAATAAAATGGGAATTTAATTTATTTTGAATTTCTATATTGCAGCATCTCAGATGAACAGGGTTGTCATGGCATCCACTGCTTCATTCATTTTAAAAGCTGCTGGCTCTTCTCCCTTCCATTTCTACCTCACAAAATTAGGGAGTCTAAGAACAAGCAGCCTTTCAGAAGTGAAACAAAAATTACTAAGCTTCTGTGGTTCTAAACAGTGGCTCAGAGGCCCCTTTAAATAGCCTGCAGCTGGTCCACAGAACCATGTAAGACAGGAGAAAATTGAAGAGTGTATGTGATTTTTCCATAGCAATTTATGAGGACTGACAGCAGTCCATTGATCCAAGAAATCCTATAGCAGCCAAAGGAAGCTGATCACAATTCCAGTTAAGCTTTTGTGAGAAGACAGACAGCCTTTCAGTGCTAGGAAAATAAAGCCCTTTTTTCCTTCTGGCTATAGAATTACCTTCTATATGTTATCTTCCATCACGCTAGGTTAAACGCTGGCATGATGGGTACTACTAATGACTCAGTTCTGCACTGTACAGCACACATGCAGCTTAGCGCTTTGTTCCCCACGGAGACAATTATTTGAATCCTGCGGGGAAACCCAGCTCTTACATTAAGGCAGCACTTTACTACACACCATGACAGGCACCATTCAATAACTCCTGTATATCAAGAATCTTTCCTCACTATTATCACAGCTCTCTGCCTTCCACTCCTTATTTTGCTGATGGGCTATTACCTGCTATTTTATGCATCTGTTCCCCCATCCCCCAGACAATTGTACAATAAAAGAATTCCTTTTAAAACCTTACTCTAGTTTTTGTTATTATTTATTTACAGCTTGTCTACATTTTGTTACCTATTTAAGAACATGGTTTCAATAAAAATAGCACTTTGCACCATATAAAAATAAAAAAAAAGTTAAAACTGCTACTCTGATGCAGTTAAAATTGGAACACCTGTTTCCCATTCAGTGCCAGTAATACAAAGCAAAGCACGTTTGCTGTCAAATTACACTTAAATACTGCATATTCCTTACCTATTACTTATCTACAAGCAATACTGCAAAAGTTTTTGTCACTACATGACAGCGGGAAAAGGGACAAAGAAGTATGCCTGGCCATTTGATACATCTAAAGTAACTAAATTACAGTTTGTCCACAGCAGATTCTAAATGTTAATATATACCTAGCCAACTATTTAAGGATTGCATAAATTCTAACTAAAAGTTTACCTTACACTGGAGAAAAAAGGTTATGAATCTCATGAAACTTCTGAATGATACAATTGAGTTTGCATCCTGTTTTTGAGTAAATATTTCATCCTGTCAAGACATAGGGAAGCTGCCTGAACCACAATTATTTCAAATTAGTTTGCCAATTGCTCTTTAATAACATGTGACTTGTTTCAGCAGCTTCTGGCTGTCCAGATTCTCTACTGCATTCATGTAACACAGCTCACAGTGGTGTGTCTTGGACTTGAAATCACCACCCCTTGCGCAGCACCATTATTGGTGGGAGGCCCTTCTGATGAGGGGCTGTTACAGCTCCAAAAGTGTGTTTTCTGGTGATAGGAGTAAGTTGAAGAATATATGAATCCCTGAATTGTACAGGCTAAAAAGGATCAAATACTAAGTCATAAACACCATTTTCATTTTATACAGCTTCTTTAAAGAGAAAGTAAAAAGTTTTCAAGTGATGTTAAATGTATTTTCTCTTTCACTCAAAAACAGAGGAAAAACAAGAACTAAAAACCAATAGTGATGAGAAAAAAAAAAACCTTAAGAGCCAGATGAAAACATTTTGATGCAAGTTTTCTATCAGAAAATTGAGCCCTGTCAAAACAAGTATTACAGAGAGAATTGTTACCTTGTCCAAAAGATCTCCAACAGAAAAGTCACGGTTTCACAAGATTCAAAAGGCTCCAGATTAACACTGACCTTGCTTGCTTAATCCTGACATACACCACAAATCCATTCCTTCTCCTTCACATCCATCAAAGCCCCAGTGCCTCAGGCAAGTCCCTCCCACCTAACTTTAATGTCTGTATCAGTACGTCACCACGACTCTTGCTTCAGATTCCTCTGGGATCATTCCAAAATTTCTAAAATAACCTTCCTGTCATTCAAGTATACTTCCTGCTTTAGGTTCAAACTCACCTTCACCTTCATTTCCACTTCATTACACTCCTCCTCAAATTCAGAGGATTTCCTCTATGTATCTCCTCTCAAATCCTACAGCTATCGTTGTCAGTGTGCTATGTTTGTCTTAGATTTCTTACATCACAAATACTCCAGATGTCAAATATTCAGCCTGTACTACTACAATACCCATTTCTTTCATTGTGCTTTCGAAGTGATAGCCCCTAATTCAAAAGCACCTATTTTAAATATCTGGATCGTCTTCTCCAAATAAGCGAATATTACTTTAGCAGTAAATGCATCGTAAGTGAAGTAAAACAGCTCTCTCAAAAATAGAATTTGTCATAAAGGTTTGTGTCATATTAGTCCTTTTAGAAGTCCAATTTATTAGTTGCTTACTTTCCCCATAAAATTTTGTAACACCAATCTTGCAATTTTAGGAAATAAAGATTAAGATACACAAATTTGACTGAGGTGATCAGTTGACAGCAGTTTTCTCAATCCAAGAGTTCTCAAATTAGTCAAGATTCCCCCTCTGTCTGTTAGCTTAACATACTTTGGTCCCCCACATTCAACTGCAGAAGCTTTCACAAATCGAACAGGTTGCAAGCCAACAGGTTCAATACTCAGAGTGTTGTTTTCAACAGCTTCCAGAACAGCTGAGGCCAACTGCAAGAGAAATTTAGAAAGCAGTTAAAAACAGCTCTGCATTATCCATTGCCTCAAAGCAGTGACATGTTTCCTCTTCTTTAAAGTTAAGAACACCCAAAAAATCAACTCACCAACAGAAATTCAACTACAAACGAGATTTTGCTTTCAGCATTAGCAAAAGGTCCCGTTTCCAGCTTCCATTTGAATTCTGCCCTCCAAATAACCCTGTCCTCCCTGAGGCAAGATAACTGCCTTTACAGCCAGGAATGTAGTCAAGCATGTTTAAAATGTTAACTGTATTTTCAGTCATTCCTCATACATACATTCGTACAGGCAGCGGTCTTGTCAGAGACTGGATGCAGCACAAACTTTGTTTATTTGAAAAAAATTGCTCTAATTTTATTGTGTTCTATGGAAACATAAAAGGACGCAGCACGCCTCCTTATCTTCCAAAAAACAAGTACATTCTATGTTACTGTTTTTCAGTCAAAGATAGCTTTAGAAAGGTGTTCAAACAAGTAAGACTGAACAATATATAGAAAAGCCAACATAACATATAGAATATATAGCCAGTTGCAACTTTCAAACACTAGTCTAGTTAAAACATCGTCGTCATGAAACAAAGTGCAACTCTGCTCAGGCTTTCTATGTTAATTCTTTACAAACACACAATCACAGGACACTAGAAATAGACTCATTTTGCTTGACGGGATTCAACGCTTGCCCAAGACTACTGCTTAAGTATGGACAAGTAATAGTCACTACTTGATTTAAAAGAAAGTGCAATTTACATTATTAAAGAAATAATTCCGTGCCAAGTTTCCTCCCTAGTGAGTAATAAAGATATTTTTCTATTGTACTTTGAATATTTTAAAAATTGAATGTTACTGTAAAAGGAGTTCATGTGAAATACCCTTTTTCTGACATCTCCCTGAATTAAAACACTACACACATACACAAGAGGCTATTGACACTTAATGTAACACTTAAACCGTTCAGATAACTGCATTCCCAATTACTCAAAACCACAAGACGTGTAGTTTATTATTTGGTTTCACTACAGATTAGTTTATCGACATTCAAGTGAAAACAGAAGTTGGTTTCTATGCACAGCATCTGGAAACAATAGCTGATATAACTGACAAGTGCTAGAAGCCTCATTCTTTCCTTAAGAGGAAATACAGATCTACAGTAATTCTATCACCACTGAAGAAGAAAAAAACAATATGAAGTTGCTAGGAAAGACAACAGCATAGCCTACTTATACATACTGCAGAAGCAACTTAGTTCCCATAGTAACCAAGTAAACTTTTTAGTGGGAGAGGTTCCTATGATGCTCTACAATAACCATAATGAACCAGTATACAATTAACTAAAAGAACGTGCATGCTTATGGCCAGTAAGTAGTAGATGAAAAGCATGGCAAAGGAACATAACATCACACGAAAACAAACAATAAACATTATGAAGAAAAGACAACATTTTCCATGTGAGGTGTTTAATTTTATTGGGGGAAAAAAAAATCAAGTCTGAGAGCTCTACAATTTGTTATTCTTATTTTAATAAAAATCTAAGAATCTGGTGCCTTTCCTGTAGAGACTGATACCACAACTATAGCCTGTAAATGCTGCTTAAGAATAAAAACTAAGCAGTTAGAATCAGTGGAATCAGTTCCATGTTATTCCCAAGATAGGTAAAAATCCAGTCTTCCCTCTTTTGGACAGTGTGCAGGGAAAACACAGGAAAAAAGTCTGTAATTCATTTCATCTAAAATCGTATTCACAAACCATCCCTGCTGAATCACATCAAATTGCAAAGCCTAATTTTTGTAACTCAAACATCTCTTAATAAAACACCCAGACTGTGCTTACAGCCTGCTCTGATTGATATGAGAGAAAATTGGTCCACAAAATTACATATATTGGTCTCTACTGCCCCCTATAAAAACAAGACAGTGACAGGACACTTTTTCTATAAAACAGGATCTTTGAAATATCAGGGGAAAAAACCACCGTCCATTCCTACAAACATCGGATTCTGCCAGACAGCAGTAACATCTGAAGGAGTAGAGCTAAAAAGGCTGTATCTGGAATAGCACAACAATGAAGAAAAGATGACCATTTCAATACTCCAGACTAGACTTCAGAACTTCACTGCAAACTGTCACACTCTGATGAAAGAAAAATGGTTAAACTTCACATGAAAACATTTTAATACAGTCTATTGGCTTCGTGTAACATATTTAAGGGAAAAGTGTCAGCAACCACATTTAGACTATTTCCATTACCTCACTTTTTGAGAAAGTTAAACATGGAAAAATATCTTCCCGATAAATTTTGTCCAAGAAAGGACATGTTCTGTCCATAGTAGGCTCATCTTTCCAAGATCTGAATTCATTGTACAAAGATAGGTCAGCCTAGAACACACACAAAGATTCACATATTTTAGTATTGCAGTCATCACACTAGTGTCTATCATTTGCAAATATCCACAGGTAAACAACGAGCAGTAAAACTAAATGCTTTCCATTGCACTGTGAAAGAATGCTGTCATGTCCCAGCTATGAACATCTTCTTAAATCCAATTTCCTAAGACTGTAAATATAAGCAAATCAAAGACACACTTTTCAAGACACAGAGGTAATGCATTCACCAGTCATCAAAATACCAAGGACAAGCTCCCCCTAAACTTCCAATACATTTTGAAAAACGTAACTGATTAACAGAAAAAAGAAAAAAAAAAAAATTTCTCCATGCATCTGCATTATTTTAGTCCATGTCCATTTCTGCAAGTTACAGAAAAGCATAAATCTAAAGAAAACACTGCAGTCCTAAACATCTTACACATTCACTCTGCATCTGAATGTAACACACTGCTATTCAAATGCTACAAGAAAACAGACACTTAACACATTGAACGTACCAGCATAGGAAGACAAAAATTCAATGTACAAATGAATTAAAACTATTCTCTTATTCTTCAATTTTAATCTTAATGCCCAAACTCCCTCCTACACCATGCTACAACAGGAAGGCACTGGGCATGATTTATGAGCCTGCTCCTCACAGCTCCTCTAGTCAACAGAGAAATACTAAAACAACCCATTAAATCACACTAGGAGTAAGCCTGCTCTGTGTTAGGAAGACATGGTTTTCCCTGCTTTGTCATCTCCATGTTGAGAACAATTTAGCAGTGGGAAGGCACCCATCCAGTCTGGCGTTCAGGAGACTGATACCAGGTCGCTATTAAAATCCACATTTGCATTACAGGACAGCCTGTCCCGTGGGCTGGCTACCCACTAACAGCTGGAGCACGCTGAGGTACCCCCAGAGCACATCATCTGGTTTAGGGTTACCTGAGAAGGATCTTGTTTCACGGGCACCAATGCTGCTCCAAGATGCGGACCAGAGTGGGGAGGAGCATTCTGACACATACTCCTAATCCAAAATAAAAAACTAATGCCAGTCCCCAACAGGATATGCAACACCACTCTGCTCCTCAGATACACCACCATCCTCACACTGGTTCTGACATTCTGCTGACACAGACTTCAGCACCTCTCCCCTCTGACTGGTTGTTAAATTCCTTTCTTGTGCTATAGCAGGTTTATACTCCTAAAGCCCAAACCTAAAGCTATACAAAAGAATGTATGCTGCAGGCCAAAGATAAGGCAGGATGTGATTCTAAAATTTTGTAATATTAAAAACAAATAATACAGATGAGATCAGGAAAGAGGAAAAATAATGTATGCTAAAATTTAAAATAATTTATTTTTAACCCTATTTACAGTGCTTTGAACCAACCTCTTTCATTCTTTTGTTCTTTCCCTATGCATTACCACTTCTCTGAACTCCCAGCACTTCACCATTCTTTTATATATATATTTTGGGGAGTTCTTTTGTCATTTTTGTTGGTTCTATTTCTTGAAAAATAACCTACCAAAAATTAGACTGGCAAATTTGTTTTCCATTAGAGCTACTTGCCTTACACTCACACACAATCAGAACAACCATCTTAATTAAGCTAGTCCACAAATGTTCTGGTTGCTAAGTCACCACCCTCATTGTACAAATGAAATTCAATAGGTGTAACTTGCTCCCCAAAGGAACATTTCCCATACCTTAAGATCCATCTCAGGTCTGGCCTTAAAATTAATACAATCAAGAGTTATCAACAGAAAAAAAGAAAAAAGAAAAAAAAAAAAAAAGACATTTTTGTTTGTGCTATATGATTCCAACAATTAAGATACACTTATTAACTCTGTTATTTTCTAGATTTAACTCAATTTCACCCAAACCTGCAATTTATAAAGAAGATGCCTTGAAAAAACTGTTCAGTGAATATAGCTTGATCCTCTTTGTTTCCAATCTACACTGTGTGCTACGTGTATCTCCTCCCTGCCTTTACTTGCGCTTTCACTAGATCAAAGTTTTGAATAGCTACAATTAAATGTACAGCCAATTGTAATAATAATTCTAGTTAAATTTTAATGCTTTCATTTTACACTAAAATAAAACATCTGAGAAATTTCAGCTCTTTGAACAACACTGATGCATTTATCAGCATTTATACTGAGTGGATGCGATATGCCTGCCTAAGATCCAGGCAGCTATTCAGCTTGCCTAAATCCTGTTAATATCTAAATTACATATGTCTGCTTATCTTAGAGGTCACTCCCACATGCTAGGAAGCATTTCTCTGGGATGTTAGCACCTTACTGACTCCACTGCAATTTTGGGTAGGCAGCAAATCTAACTCTGTCTATGTTCCACAAGGAAACCTGAGAGTTGACAGATATTCACACCCAGCTCCATCCAGCATCTTGAAATGCATATATCCGCGTGGCCGACTCCCCATAAGGGCCCAAAGCTATATTCCCCACACCACAAGGCCACTACATACCCCTGAACAAGGGTACTCTCGGCCCCCCTTTTGAAGCAGGGTCACTCAAAATCAGAAGAATGACATGCAAAGGGTAACCTAACTCAGTGGCAAGAATTTTTACCAAGAAGGGGACAGAACTATGGTTTCAGAACCAGCTCCCAGAAATGCAAAAACATTTAGACCAACAATAAAGAAAAGTAGTAAACAGAACCACATAACGAAAGGAGTAGGGAAGGGCATGTCTCCCCTGTTTAAAACAACGTCCTAACCACCACGCCAGAGGTGGCCTTGTTTTCTTCACCCCATGTTGCACTGCATTAAATATTCCTGCTCAGAAGAGAGAGAGAAAGACTCAAGTCCCAGCAGGTGGAAAATCCATGTTTCTTACTGATTCCCCAGGTTGCCACGGTAAGAAACAGTCACCTGTTTTGAGCGGCCTCGATCAGCCTCGAAGCATCTCCTTATGCAGTCAACAGAAAGGAGACTGAACTAACGAAAATTTTCAGGCAGACTGGACCTTCTGCAGCATATCCTCCGCATTCACCACTTTCTCTCCACGAGAAATTGAAGCAAAACAGATTTCTCCCCTTTCCCACTCTTGCCTGACACTTAAAAATCTCATTGAGTCATGACCTCAGTGTGATGCTTACAAAGTAACTGGACTCCATCTCAGCTCTCCCCATTTGTTCGCATCTTTCTGAAGAGCAACAAGGATTCAGTTTTAATAAGAAAAACATCCTGAATACCACTGGAAGCAGGCAGGATATAAAGCTTTTTTTTCTTTTAAGACCAACTATGAAACAAAAACTGGAAAATGCCTTTATTTTCTAGATTTTCAGTAAAAAGGTGTATAGTATAAATGCACTTAATGATAACTGGCAAAACAAAGCATAAAAATGGCCACTGTGAATCACGTTACAGTTCCAGTTCGCCTGTTAGCCCTCTGACAATGGACAGCAGTCACAGAGTTGACTGCAGAGCACTAAGAGAGGAAAGACAGTGACACGTCTTCACTTTACAGCCTCCCAACCTGTAGCAGTCTGTAGTTAAAAAAGCTTCCTAAGCCAAATGTCATCTCTATCTTCTATATCTACCTTGACAGGCTTTTCTTTTGTCACGTTGCATGACTACATTTTGAACCCATTTATATTTTTAATCTTGCTACCTCACGACAATGAGTCGCGAGGTTTCATTACGTATTTACTGACTGAAAATGGTTTTCCTTTTAGCTTCCAATTTTCTTATTACAAGAAATCATTAATATTTATTAATCTTCCCCGTGATACCTGTGATTGTATAGATTTTGTTCTATCTCAGGTGTCTATCTCAGGTGTCTCTCTACACAGAAATGTTTACATAGGTTTGACCACCTATGTCACACTTGCTCATATTTTCATTATGTCCTTTCTGAGATGAAGATATCATAGCTGCATGAATAGACACACATTTACTACATGTTCATTCAGCAGTACGATGCTTTTTTTTTGCTATTTATTCCTTTCCTCACAACTTCTAAGGCTCTGTGGGTCTTTCATCATCATCACCGAGATGCATTTATCCACAAATACATTAGTTTGTTGGTTTTTTTTTTCTCCAGCACAATGTAGCTATTTCTAAGTCCACAACCGCATGTTTGCTAGAGTTGCATTTTTAACTGGAGGTCTCATTTCTCATTTATTGATTTTGAACTTCATCTGCTGTTCTACTAACCGCTCAGTATCATAAGATTCTTCTCAACTCTTTGGTCACTTTTTACTACCATCATTTCAAGGACTTGACCACCAACTTGTTGCCTCATTATTTCCCCATTTTCAATTACCTGCGCAGATTACAAAAAAAAAAAAAAAAAAAAAAAAAAAAAAAAAGAAAAAAAAAAGATGGAAATATTATTAAACATACTGAATTTGTATTTTTATTTCAATGGATGCATACAGGCTGCCTCACTGTACATCAGTTATGGGGAACTTCAGAAGTAACAAACATTTAGCAAAAACAGAATTAATGTGTGACAGCTATTTGTGCTTGCTTGTGACAAAATTTGTTAAAGTATTTATTTTAAAAATTCCCCAAATTTTAGATTATTTAGTTTTAAATTGGGGAACAAAAATACATCAGTACTTCTTGTCAGCTTCAATTAACTGCTGTTTCATTTTAATTGTCCTGCCCCTTGACTTAAAAGACCGCAAGAACAAAAGTTTAATCACAGAATCTGCAATTTTGTTATAATTTTTACATTTTGCATCTTTCTCCCTCTTTTTTCTACCAGTAGTCTGCCAGCTACAATAAACTGGGGAGGAAAAAGACTTTAAATTTCATCTGTATTTTGCTAAATGTGATGAGCCTAGTGCACACCTTAAAAGCTTCTAAACGCCACAGCAATGCAAATCACAGTTATTGAGTGTACAATTATTCATAAATTCCATGCAGTCAAGATCATGATGTAGAATGACTACAAAGACTGTTAACTTGAGCAACAAGTACAAAGTCTTCATAGAATCATAGAACGGTTTGGGTTGGAAGGGACCTTTAAAGGCCATCTAGTCCAACCCCCCTGCAAGGAGCAGGGACATCTCCAACCAGATCAGGTTGCTCAGAGCCCCGTCCAACCTGGCCTTCCTTACCATATTTCAAAAACTGCTTTTGTGAAAATGACCC
>WHYT01016998.1:332253-365793 GCA_009806455.1 Tetrax tetrax
GGGTCGCCCCCTTCCCTACCGCCAGCGGAGCCGGAGCCGGGGCCGCGCCCCCCGCCGCCACGTACCTGCCGAGCCCAGGGAGACCGGACACCGCCGCACCGCGTCCCCTCAGCCAACCTGCGGGGGGGGGCGGGGCGCTGGGCAGCCGCCGCGCATGCGCTCGCCGAATGCACCGCCCGCAGCGGGAGGGGTGGGAGGGGCAGGTGAGCGCCCCCTAGCGGCGGTGCAGGGTGACCGCCCTCGGCCAGCAAGAGCAGCGTCCCGTCAGTAGGACGGCACCTGGCAGTAACCCAAAAATGCTCCTGAGGGACAGCATCAGGGAGGCCTTTCCTTCACGCTCCTGGTGGTCAGCCATGCTGCCTTACAGGCAGCTGGGTTTCAGGGGCCAGAAGGTCTGGCAAGAGGAGGCCCAAGGCTGAGAGCCAGACCCGCCTGTATGGGTCAGGGGCAGCCCCCACGCCTCAGCTACCGGTGGTGCCAGGGCAGCCCATGGCAAATGCTCTGACCACAAAATGTTGTCAGATCATTTCTTTAGGGCCTACTGGAGGCTCACAGCTGACCCAGCACAGGGCATGGGTGCTGTCAGGTGCCATGTTTCAGCAGAAGAGAGGCTGCAAAATGCTCCTGGCTTCAGGCGAGATCGGCCAATGTTTCCCTGCCTCCACTCCTCACCTGGAAGTGAGGGTTGAAACATTGCTTCTGTTCAAGGGCAGGCGAGGACAGGGCTATTAAAGTCTGAATGCTTTGTTACCATGAAAAACATGAGGAAGTTAATAATTCTGTATTTAATGGTATATATTAACAAAGGCACAGGATTACACAATTAAAATTGAGAAAATGAGACTTATGGCAGATCACTACCCAGTGATTTTCACTCATGGGGCATGCACTGCCCCAAATCAGGTGCTGAGCCTGGCTAATGTATGTAATAATTAAAAACTGAACTGTAATTTATATGCACAAGGCTTGTGCAATAAGGCCACATACAGAGCTAAAATAGGGCTTACCTGCTAAAGAGATGTGTTTTTCCAGCTCTACTAGTTTGTCTGATAAACAGATACTACTACTACCTCTCATCTTGGTTTGGTTATGTCCTTAAGCCATCATTACTGCCAGCCTAACACAACCCGGGTAGTTCAGGCAATTTTCCAGCTTTTCAGGAGATTAACATATAGCCTTCACTTCTTCCCTTTTGAAGTCCTGGTCTGGAATCTTTTGTGGGTTTTTTATGTCTTTAAAAGCAGTAGGCAAAATGTTGGAAAGCTACTATAAACAAGACTCCATTTTACCACTCTTCCACTTAGATTGCCTAAAAATATTCTTCAAATGACAGCAGCCTTGGCTGGACAATGTTCTTTCATCACTGTTAGAGCAGCTGAACTGAACCATGTGCTGCAATGGTGAGGAACTTTAGCAGGAAAAAAAAAAAAAAAAAAACCAAAAAAAAAAAACTAGAGTAAACAAGATCTTGTCCCACACATCAGTTAAGGAATCTAGGCCGCATTCCAGTCAATAATTGAAACCTTAATTATCTTGACAGCTTTCCACTGAATGTAAAAGAATCCTGTTTTGCCAGTCCAGTAGTACATAGCCACAGACAAATAATGTTCTGTGGCACATTCACCGTAGTATCCACCAAGCAAGAAGTTCATTGAAGGCAAATAAATACAACAAAGAGGATGCCAAAAGACAAATGTATCAATGTCATCCCTTGTAAAGTAAATATATTACCTATAATTAGTAATATCTTCTAAATTCTTTTTCAGTATGTAAATCTACACTGACTACAAGGGGGCTTAGGCAGCAAAAATTACTACAGAAAATAGTCATTTACAGCTTTTCTGGAAGCAATCTGAAAACCAAGCAGTGAAAAGAGTACAATATTCAAAGAGCAGTATAATTTTAAGTTTGTTGTGAAAAGTCTCATAGAGGTGTTCACTTTGAAGAGCTCCAACCTTTAAAGTTATTTAATTTGCTAATATTGACATGCAATAAAACCCAGGCAGTGCTATCAGAATACAGGTTTGCAAATTAGAAGATGCATCAGAAAGTTCATTAAAAACATTATTGCAAAAGAGACATGACAAGTGGAAAACAATGTACTGAGACATAGTAAACTGACAAGAGTCTATAATTAAGATCTGTAATCCTATAGTTTGTAATCCTGTACAATGACTGTACTTGGCATGACAATCTGCTCTCTTAACCAGATTAGACATCTTGCATTTCAAGAAATAAAAGCAATACTGTTCCATAGACATTTGACTGTGCTAAAATTAATCACCAACAGATTTATTTTGTCAAAGTAGTTCTGTATTTTGCTGTATGTAATACTTCAAAAAGTCAGGCAGCAATAAACCACAGAAAATATAACTTACATAGTTAAAATTAAAAGTTGAAACAATCTGGATTAAATCCAAAAAAAAGCAAGTCTTTTTTTTTTTTTTTTTTTTTGGGTGGGGGAGGCGGGGGGAATCTGTTTTAAGAGAGTACTTTTATCCAACCCTTTGTTCCTTCCCGAGCTGCACATCAGTGTCAGAGTGAGGCTGCTCCTCCATCAATCGTGAGCTGGGAGCTAAGGGTGACCCCACCAGTGAAGGCACAGTCAAGAGCAGGGCTAGGCTGAGTAACGGACTTTATCATATACCTAGTGACCACCACACAAGGTGAGATGTCAAATCAGGTCCAGGATCCATCCAGGAAGTCTTGTCAGGAAGAGCAAGAGACAAAACTAGAGATCTATACCTATGATGTAGGTCTGAGGCTCATCCAAGGAGGGAGCAACAAAGACAGGCTCTCCCAAGACACAGCACAGGCAAATCCTCATGGCCTGAGCTTAAATGGAGCCTTGGAGTCTCTTCCCACTATGGGAAGAAGGTGCCTGAGTAGGGGTCCCAGATGAAGCTGATCAGGGCAATTAAGGCCTTAGGTCCCTGTCAATCAGGAGAACTGAAGTCCTTTTAGAAACACCATGCATCACTGTTGTTCTAAGTGAGGAAAGTCACTGTTGTCAGTGGACAGTGATCTGTAGTTTACAGCTTTGGTGGAATAACATATGCCATGGGTTCTGTCTCTGATTAAATATATGTAATCTGACAGGACCATTCAACAAAACTGCACAATGTACGAAATCTGGAAGATGGACTTTGTTTCTAATGAACACTAGTATTTGCTGCTCCCATTAAATCTATTCACTGGGCATGTTAAATCAGTTCATCTGTTTCTTTTGAACTCCTCAGTGTGATCAAATGCCCCAAATCAGAAATTCCCATTGTCCAGCTAGACAGAAAGCTGAATAGATATCTCACCACAGATTTGGCCACATCTATATACTGACAACTATCTCACTTGCATAGGCTCTTGCTGGTCATGCTGGTGCAAAATGTGGTAAACATCCTTGCAAACAGTTCCCTCACTGCACAGAGCCCCCTGAACTGCATCTGTGTCTGCCCATGTCTTCTACTGCATTTGAAAAATCTATCTGAGAGTCTGTGTCTTCAAAGGTGGCTGTTTCCTTCACTAACAGTTACAATCCACTGGGCCCAAGAAATCTGTTTCAGGCAGGGAGAAGCACAAGGGACAAAGGTGTCTCACAGAAGGCAGCCCCAGGCCATGGCAGTCTTCTCTGTTGAAGGCAAGAATGGCTGCAGGACTTTAAAGAAGCCAGGTGCAGCATTTTTCTTTGATCTGACTTTAGTTAACGTTTCTCATCTATACACACAAATACAAATGCCAGCTAATCAATTTTTTCCTCCTACAGGTTGGGAGGAATAAAAGAATGAGATAGTTGTTCTCTTTCTAGATGTTCAAGTGAGTGGTGGGGGAGGATGTCCCAACAATTTCACAGATAAATAAAGCAAATAAACTTTGAAATCTTATTTTATACTTGCTTGTGGTACTTCCTACTTGTTTTTTTTTATTTAATATTTAAGATTTAATATTAAATATTAAATAAACTGTAATTATTACCTCCCTTTCAATGAAGATGTTATGAAACAATAAACTCGAGCAAACCGAAGGATTAATCTATTAATAGAAGTCACACATGCATTGCAACCTCATAGCACAGTGAAAAGAAATAAAGAATGATCCACTATGTACAAAAAAGATACAGAGACTGTAAATCTTAATGTTTTAGAGATTTTTCCGCTCTTTCCACTAGCTCAGCTGAACCAGTGCTAGGAGTTTGTGGAACCATAGTATAGACAAAAATTCCCCAGTCAGGCGTATTTCTTCAATGTTTAGCTAAGTGTTTGGAAAGGAAAACTAATTGGTACATTAGCATAAATAAGCACTCAGCTAATGGGAGTCCTAAAACTACAGCTCTTATCATTTTGCTACTTTTACTAATTCAACTGATATAATGTTAGAACCAGTGAGGTGTATGTTTTTCTTCAAATCTACCTACTAAAAACCCCCAAAATAATAGCAAATAGGCAGGATTGATGGTAACTACTCCTGAAGGTCTTTCTCAGAACTTCCAGTGGTGGAAAACAGCATGGCCTCCCTAAGTAGTGCATTCCAGTGCCAAATGAACCTTGGAGATAGAAATATTTTCCAAAGTCTAACCTAATCGCCTTTGCTGCAGTGTAGGACAAGAGGTAACGAGCTTATCTCAATGGATGCAGGAAGCAACGATGTTCAGGGTATTTGATGGCATCATCTATCCCCTCCATTTCTGAAAGACTAAACACAGTTATTTTAATCTTTTGTCATAGATGATGGTTTTTAGACCTCCAGTAAGTTTTTATTATTCTCTCTGGGCTTTTTCCTGCAGGTCCTCCCTTCCAACTTGTGTGTGACTTCACTTGTAAACTTTCTTCTATGTCCATTGATTCTTACTGAATTCTAATCTGGTTCTGGGAAAAAAAAAAATTATGTCCCTTCATATCTTGCAAATTTGATAAGTGCACTCCCTATTCCATCAGCCAAGTCATTAATTAAAGTATTGCACAGTGTAAGAATCAGAATGATCCTCTGAGATGAGATGCTTTACTTTAACAATTAGCCATCCAAAACTATGTTTTGAGCATGGTTTCCATATCAGTCTTTACTGTCTTTGCAGTAATTTATGCTATATAGTGTGTTCCTCCCTTTTTTTATGAGATGTCACAGGATGGAACTTCAGAAACCTTACCAAAGTCTATCGATATCACAAGTATTGCTTCTTTACTATTTGTCTTGGAATGGCTCAAATGATGTGCTCGAATTAACTACAAATCTATTGTAGCATCAAAACCTCAGACCGCCTCATAGTCCTTTCCTCTGTCAGACTTGCCAACATACTAAATCAGCATCAGAAATAAGAGCTTAAAATTATGTCTAAAAAGTGAACACTCATTAAAGTCCTGTATTCTTTCGTTAAAAGTCAAGGCTTGAATGCAAAAAAGTACAAATGGAAAAAAAAAATCCATTTACACTCAGCAGATACCTATGTACAACCTGCAGAACTTACTGACACAATATAACAAGAATGGCAAATTCTTTACCATGTGAAAAAGAACCCCAACCTTTATATGACTACACAGAACACAGCCTAATCAAGGAAGATACAAGTGAATAAGGAATATAAATTCTCTAAATGACAAGGATTAAAATTTCCCCTTTGAGTACATTAATTTACAGTTGTCCATTTTGACCCTGAGAATGATTCTGCAAACAAGCTGCCCAACTAGGCACATTCTGCTGTTACATATAAAATAAATAATGCTTCTAGGTTTTTTTTGTAGGTGCTTATAAATGTAACGTGATACTAAGCGGAAGAAACAAAAAACTGAAATGGCCTTACCAACTTATGTAAGGACTGACATGTGGTTTCATTTATCTTTAGAAGCAAGCCAGGGACGGATCCAGAGTGTGATTAAAAATAGTACAATATGCTCATCCCTAGTTGGAAGACGGCAGAGATGCCAAACCTGAACTCAGAAATCAGAAAAAAAATACAAAATACATTTTCACCTGAAAATTAACCCCCCCAAAAGCCAAACAAACTTGTAGCTCTGATAGATCTATAGTTAAAACTCAAGAATCCTTTAACCTGAAGAGACTCCAAAAATAACTCCACCAAATACTCCAAATAATAACAGTGAAAAGCGTACGTATTCAGGAATCCTATATTTTTTTCACAATTCTGCTTTAGACCTGGATACCCTCCCTGTGCCTTAATTTGTCCATCTTTAAACTGAAATTCATGGGACTTCTTCCTCCTTTGCCATAACGTGGTCACAAGATAAAGTTTAAATAACGACGTTTTCAAAGGTCTTCATTATTTCAGACTGAAGTTACTATAAAAATGGAAGATATGGCTTTAATGGACTGATTTTTCTTTATTTTTGCTCAGTGACACAGAGATTCAAAACCAGACTTCAATCAAGGCTGCCAGTTACTGCTACTTTCTGCTCTGCAAAGTGAAGCTGGTCTTACGGAAAACTTTTTGCAGGTACCAACCATTTCCTTGTGTGATAGAAATACCGTTTTATTCATCTTCTGTCTAGCATTATCTAGTTGGTACAGATGTCACTGCACTGGGCATAGGAATGCTTCTCAGTTTAGAGTGGCCTTTTCTTCTCCTTGTCTTCTGAGCTCATGGTGGCAATGCTCTTCAAGTTCAGCGCAGCAGAGGCATTTCTGAAAAGTAATCCAAATCCTTTACTCAGTTTAATAGATGGTAAAAAATGCTGAAGTAGTATTGAAACCAGAGCAGTTCCAGTTCCACAAGAGAGACATGACACTGTTACACCTCCCAAAGTGACCTTAAAAGTGCCAGGCCCCCCAGGAGTCTTGTCTCCGCTAGCATTTACATCTGTGTTACCTTGGTTGGAAATGTGCCTACATTCACCATGGCAAGAAAAGTTTTCCCTCACCTCACTGAAATAGTCAAAGCATGAATTTGCCCAGAGGAGCGTGAAGAATAAATTCCTCAACTCGCACTATTGGATGCCCGTGTGTGTTCTGGGCCATGTGCTGGCTCAGTGGCAACATGATGAGCACGGGGTTTGTTTCATCCACTCTTGGCTCACAGACTAAACCTCGTGTCTAGAGGAGCAATGAGACTTTCAATTTTGAACTAAGGTAAACAAACACAGCGTAGTGCATCTTTTGCAAAAGCTACCGAGGCTGTTTAGGCATTTTTTAAGTAAAAAGTTCCAGAAAACAGAGAACGAGAAGGTTTGTTGCAGTTCAGGTGGAAATGATTGGACTTCTTGTCCATAAGGAACAAGGAGTTGGAAAACTTTCCTTTTTCCTGAAAAAGGAAAGGCTGGAGTTTTTTCTCTGTTGGTTCACTAAACTCACTATTCTTTTTCCTGGATGCTACTTTCTCTTTTTATACTCTTCTTTTTTTTCTCCTCTTAATCAATATCTGCAAAGTGAACAAATGAAGTTCTGAGGAAAATGTTTAGCACTGAACTATGCAAGGGAGGAAAGCTAGAGCTACCTTTAATGCAGGACTGCAAGACCACCCAGGTCACCACAGTTTTATCCTTTCCCTGTGTGTATCGAGTTCCATTTTTCATAGCAGTAAGTGTTATTAGGGTTTTTTTGACTAAAACCAGCTAAATAAGAAAAAGAACTCATGTGAGTTGTTCCCTTTACAAGAAGACATTGATGATGGTCAGCTATCCTGATGGTAGCTAATCTTTTTTTATGCACAAATACCAACAATCCTGTTCTCACAAATGCAGCAACAACAACCGTTCCAAGTCCTTTCCAGAAAGTATCTAGCTCAAAATAACTTCCCTTTCCTAAACACTCTTCCCTGACAATGTTTTTCTGTCTGTTCTTAGTCTCCAGTTTGTTCTTTGAATCTCTTCTGTCTTATTTTTCCCTTTCTCTCTCATGCAAGCAGATACTCCCACAAATCTCTCTGCCCAAGACATAGCTCAAGAAAATCCTCCATCCTTACAGTCTCAGTTGCATTTGATGGTAACACATCTCCACATTTGGGTTTGAGGCCCTCTTTAGTTTGAATACAGATAACAAAGGGTATGGTTTCTTCCATTGGTTGCAGCATGGTTTAATCACGCCTCTAACACTGTCATATGTGGTAAACTGCACCACAGCTTTATGTCAGTCATTACTGCACAGTGTTAATCTTTTAAAGTCAGCCATTAATCTGGATTGCCATTCTTACAGGTGATTTTTCATATACACAAATCAAAATACATTCATACAGATAATTTCTTCAAGGAATAAGCAAAGCTGTCCTCATTAATTATTAAATGAGAGAAACAGAATTATTCTGCTCTACTGATATGTGTATTGTCCATTGTTACATATTATTATTATTACTACTACTACTATTCTATTTGTATGCAGAGAACAAGAGTTAACATTTGCTACTCTCAAAGATGTAACAGCACCCACTGAAAACCTAGCCTTGTAACCCATAAAGAACATGAGTTTATGATGTTGCTAGTGATACCTCAAAAATCTGGACTGAGAGCACACGCATCTGTTGTACAAACAAAGATGCATTATTAACTCTAACACGAATAAATACTTTCGGTATTCTTAGAAACATTCTGATGTGAGAAAAGATCCCTCTTTCTCAAATCTAACTCCCTAGGAAGTGCAGGAGACATTAATATACATTATAAAGCACAGACTATCAACCATCAATATTCTTTAATGTCTGCTACAATACAGAATTCTATTAACATAATTTCTTCATTAAAAAAGAAAATAAATTAGAGGTTTGCAGGATCCCACATGTACAAAAGGGTGATTATGCAAATGGCTGTGCAATCAGCTGCATTTTTAGGCAAGCAAGGAAATTATCTATTATTGAATGCTTGACATTGTACAAGAAGTTTTGAAACCCTGGTTGTCTTGCGAAGCTGGATGACACTGACTTCAGAAGAGCCAGTCCTTCGAGCCAAGTCAAGCATCTCTTCTGCCATTGCCCTTCTGACCATTTAGCTTTCACTTAAGCTGGATCTATGTTTGCATTTATTAACTAACCCACCCAGCCCGTTTCAGATGAACAGGATGAGCAGCACTTTGGAGAAGCAGGTCTTAGGTCAAGAGAAAGCTGTCCCAGTCAATCCAGGTGTTGGCTTTTGAGCCCCGTTCACAGTCACCTTATTCTTGATTGCTTTGTTGATCCCATCTTCCTGACAACTCCTGTGCTGACATCTGTTTAATTTTGTGTGTTTGTACCTTCCGGCAATAAAAGGATTGTTGAAGCTGATAACAGTCACAGTAATAATAATATTTCTAATACCAAACGCAGCACTACCACATAACAAATGATGTTTATTTCATTACAAGGAAGTTGCAAAGCAAAGTGTTTCTGAATACAGTTTTACAGCACTCAGAGAATTAATCTGTCAGGACAGCAGGCTTTATCCAGCAGACAAATTCATTTGTAATCCTCTGAAGTATTCTACCATGTGACTTCCAGAGATAAAAGAGCCTCCTTTAAAGTATATTTCCACAACCCACACTGAGCAATGCTAAGTACGGTGGTATCTCTCTCAGTAGATTAGCTTTTAATTATTGCAATTTCTCTCATGAAAGAGACTTTAAGATATCACAGCAGCTCTCTACACATTCATTCTATGGGCAGAGGACATTTTATGTTAATTTACTCATTTATTTAATACAAGAATTCCAGCAGTAAGTGACAGTAAGTAGGAAAGTAAAGCAAAACTCAATATATACTCATCTGAGAAAATCTGACAGCAGCTTCTTTAATATTGCCCTCTTCCCAACATTTTAATTATTCACTTCTTTTCAATAAGAAAATTCTTTCATGTTGTTCAGACCACATGTTACCCTAGTTATTATGGCATTTCTTTGGATATTGGCATTATCGGTTGTTGTTACAGATACTGAAGTGTTTGCTCGAAGCTTCACTAGCACACAATATGAATTAGAGTCTCTTCCAGTACTAATGGGCACAAAAATCTAGAGAAAAGAGGAGCAGGAAGCACAAATAAATGAAATAACTTGTATTTGATGGATTTCTACCATCTGTTGCACTGCAATGTCTTGTTCAACATCCGTGGATGATATTAGCAGAAACCTGTTTAGTTACACAGTGCTAAAATGTTTTTGTCTCTGTGTGACTGGTATGTGTCCGAAGCACATCAAGAGAACACGCATGCAAAATACACCATTAGCAGCAATCATTAGTAGAGCTGCATATACAGAGGAACTTCTGAAAACTGTTTTTGTAGATGAGATCTATCAAATTCTTATCTACTGGAATTCTGGCAACAGTTTCCACATACCTGCTCATTATAATGAGATTTTAAGAATTTGCTGTAAAACTTCATTTGCTGCAGTGGACTCAGTTGTGTTTAAAAATCTAATAAAAGTTCATCATTATCCATACATCTTATGGTAGAAACAGTCACACAGCAGAGGAGAGAAAATACAAAGACAAATCCTTACAGAAATTTTTCTCTTTTTTTCCTTCAAAACACATATTTATTTACTTCTTCTATTATGTTGTACTCATCAGCTGCCTATTAGCCAGTTAATCACTTGGTACCCTCTTTGAATGCACTTCTTCACTAAATGGTGTATTAAAGTGCTGGGAGATCATTCAGATTGCTCAAGTGGCTCTTTGTAGTGTAGATTTGTTCATTCAACAAACTTGGCAGAAATAGAGGGTTATGAGCAAGTATGAGAGAGGAGTTCCAGTTCTTAATAACAGGTCACAGACTGAAGGTCTCTCTGTTTTCAGTCTATTCCCAACCTCAGTGTTTGTTGGAGTACTCTTTACCATACCAGCTTGAAAGAAATAATCAGAATTATTTAAAAAATTATTTCTCTTGAATCTCTGGGAACTAATCCAGACTTGTTCCTTAATAACTCCAGGCAGCTAATGCTCCAGAAAATGATGGGGCCAGCAGGAGTAGGAAAACGATCGTGCCCCTGTACTCGGCACTGGTGAGGCCGCACCTCGAGTGCTGTGTTCAGTTTTGGGCCCCTCCATACAAGAAGGACACTGAGTTGCTGGAGTGTGTCCAGAGAAGGGCAATGAAGCTGGTGAAGGGTCTGGAGAAAAAAATCTTATAAGGAGCAGCTAAGGGGTCTGGGGTTGTTTAGTCTAGAGAAGAGAAGGCTAAGGGGAGACCTTACAACTCTCTACGCCTACCTGAAATGAGGTTGTAGTGAGGTGGGTGCTGGTCTCTTCTGAGTAACTAGCGATAGGATGAGAGGAAATGGCCTCAAGTTGCGGCAGGGGAGGTTTAGATTGGATATTAGGAAAAATGTCTTTAATGAAAGAGTGGTCAAGCATTGGAACAGGCTGCCCAGGAAAGTGGTGGAGTGGCCATCTCTGGAAGTGTTCAAAAAACATGTAGACGTGGCACTTCAGGACATGGTTTAGTAGGCATGGTGGTGTTGGATTGACAGTTGGACTTCATGCTTTTAGAGGTCTTCTGCAACCTTAATGATTCTATTTAATTTTTTCTAAAACCTGTGTCCGCTTTCCTGTCAAATTGTCCAGGGCTGCATTGCCCAGCTAATAAGTACTGGCACAACACAGCATGTCTATCTCAACCTTGTTGAAAGCTCATCAGCAATCAGCAGAATGCAGCAACAGGGATTTATTGCTAGGCAAGTTGGAGAGAGGCTCCATGAAAGAGCCCTGCTCTGGAGGGTGATTTGCCATAAGGGAGCAACATCACCCAACCTCAGTTGGTCACTGCTGCTACCCAGGAGGAGGACGGGAGATCAGCAGTGTCTGTGAAACTGCTCCCTTTGTCCTTCTGCCTGCCAGCTCCATCTCTTCTCCTCAGAGAGGCTGCTGGGCACCCTGCCACTGCAGACATGTTATCTCTGGCCACTGGCATGTAGTGGCCATGGCCCATGGCCGTGGGGGGATGAAAAGGAAGACGTGGGACAGTTTTGCCCAATGTCTCTCCATCCCCGTTGCTGTAAGACCCCCATGAGACTGCAGCCAAATGGTGGAGGGGCAGAGGAACAGATGCCACAGGCCTCCCTTTGCCCCGATGCTTCCCTACAGCTCTGCTTAGCTGTGTGCTCATTGCAGCGATGTCCTGTGCACAGCAAGGAGCCATCAGCCCTCTCAAAACTCCAGCAGGCATTTCTTATACAGCAGGACTGTCACAGCTGTGTCAACATCACCCAGAAGCAAAAGAGTGTGACTGTCATTATCCAATATTTTCTCAGTCCTTAGCCTTAGCTGACACTTTTGTCAGAGACTAGTAAAAGCATGTGCTGCTGTTTTTTCCCTCCTGAAGCTCCATTTTTATCCTCTGCCTCTAAAGCAGGAAGCAGCTTCTAATGTCTTGGAAAAAAAAGGGCTTTTGCAGAGCTCTGTAGCTAGTCCTTACTGAGACATTACTGAGACATTATTGTGATGGTTTTCACAGCCCTTCTGTAATAAACAAGCTTTTGGAGCCCACCACCAATGTGTTGTTAATGTTGTAGACTTGAAATATTGATATAAAGATAAACTGAAGAGCTGAATCAAAATGTAAGACTGCCTTAAAATTTACAGTAAAGGTCTCTACTCACTCATGCTAATACTGGTATTGGCGTCACCTAGAAAAGGTGGTAAGTTCATTAACTGGGGATGTTGCGGTAGCAGTTACAAGTTATCACTCTCTCTTCCCCCTTCCTCCCACATTCAGGTGAATCCAAGCAGCCTACAGCTCTGGAGAGTTTAAAATGGGAGGACCATTAGCTGGGAAAGGATATGCCCAGCCAAGTCAGAGGATGCAGTGTAGCAGCCTCCTTTAGCAAGGGCTTCAATCAAGTCTGCTTCTCTTGGGGAAGGGGGAAATGGAGGAGAGATGAAAACGTTGCCTGCCTTTGGAAAAAATCCAGCAAGGACTTAGGGGCACTTTTGTCCTAAAAAGAGGAGTTTTTCCTACAGAACTGGTTACAATGGAAGCCTGTATTTATTTCTGCCTATGAGCATGCAGGAGCTCTAAATCTCGTGCCTTCTGCAAAACAGATCTGAGCCAGTGGAGCAATCTCAGCTGCTTCAATCTGCAGGAAGACCAAAGAGCTGCCAGGAAAACCACCTGATACCCACTGTCTGACACACAGAAGTGCTATTATTTACTGCTCAGCGAGCCCAGAGAACGATTATACTTAGCAAAGAATAATGTTTTAGGTCTAAGTAATTATTTTACCAGTGACCTTAAAATATCCCTGTTGTTAGGAGTTTTCCTTGCAGAGGGCAGTGACTGTAATAGGATCAGGCAGTATGTTTCTTCATGCCAAGTCACTGAATGCTAAAATGATTTGTCATCTTTTGCCACAGGCCACTGCCTGACACACACATGCCACAGTCTAATGTCTTGCCTGCTTTGACATCAAAGTGTCTTCCTTCTGCCGTTGCCAAAGAGAAGAAAGGCAAACCATGGCAGCAACTCATTTTCTTTCCAAGAGAGTTTTAATTAAATAAGTGGTCTCAAATAGCTTCATGGAAATAAGGCAGGGGAAAAAACCTTTCATCATAAAATGTATTAAATCTATAAATCTTGCTTACTGTCTCTTCCGCAATTTTTTTTATTTACTTCACAGTTGCATTATTTCATTCTCCATGGAGATTTATGGCAACATTATATGACATCTCCTGGGCTTTCACAGTCTAACACCTTTTACAGCTCCCTCTTAGTGCTGTGGGTCATAAAAGACGGAGTTCCTCTATTTTTACAGAGAGAAAGGGAGGAAGTCCTGTGCAGATACTCCAGTTGCAGAAAGGCTTTCCTGTGCTGAAATGTATAGGTGAACCATGAATAGGTTCATTGAGTCTGATGGGACTTTTGGTAACAGCATCTCTGCCTATTTGGAGAGACAGGTGATTTCTGCAGTGTACTCTGAAGCCCTGATTTCCCAATTTGAATTAGCAATGTGGCGAAGGTGTGCTCCAGGGTGGGATGGAGGTGCAGCTGAGGCACAGTGCCAGGTTTGGTGGGGTTGTCTCTGGTCTTCCCATTGAGATGTAGTCAGTGCTATTCACTGATGTGTCTTCGCAGGGCTGGCTCAAAGAGGTCACTTTTTTCCAGAGAAAGTCTCAAGAGAAAAATCCTCCCTTCTTGTCTGTCCTGTTCAGGGGATGGGAAATAAAATGTAGAAAACTGGAAGTGCCAGCCAAACCCTCGCAAGATTCTTCATTCAAATGAAAGGGGTCCTTCCGATGGCAAGTGGCGTTATAATTATAGACTAGAAAAGAGCAAGATCAGCAGCTGCTGCTGCTGCTGCTGCTTGCGTTTGTTCCCTCTGTAACTGACAGGACGGAGTACTTGGCAAAAACAGACTTCCAGAAGTGGAAAGACATTTTAACCCCTGTTCTTGTCAGTCCACTCCTCCTGGGGCTCAGCAGCAGCAACCCCTTGCTTCAGGTTAAGGGAAGAGCAAGGTGACTATTGCAGACCCGAAGTTTGTTTGGGACGTCTGAGGAAGAGGAAGGGTCCAGGATTTGCCTTCAGGCTTGGATTGCCGAATCAAAATAGCAGGTCAGTGGCTATAGCGTGGGCTTAGTGTGCTTTTGTCGTTGGCTTAACTCAAATCTCTCTCGCTGGCTTTCTCTACTGTGCCACAAACCAAGAAATAAAGTGATACAATGACAAGGGGTAGTTCTGCGCAGAGGCTCTATTTATTTATACATTATGTAATGTGCCGTTCATGGCTGTTATTTTTTACTGCGGTTTGTCTCCAAATCCTAATGTATCCTGAAATTCTCAGCCAGGCAAAAATCGCATTTACAATTGGGCTCAATATTAATGGGAGGGGGGGAAAGTCTTTTACTTTTAGGTGTTTATGCCTAAAGGCTTCTGATGATCTTAGCAAAAGTGGAGTAATATATAACTCACATTTCAGCCTGTGCTTGAGAAAGTTTCAGAGAGGGAACAAACACTGAATAAGAGGAAAAGCAGTGTCATGAATATGAGCCAAACTCTCTGCAGGCATAAAATGGGTATAACTTGTGTTATATCCTCAAAACTTGCAAATCCATATCAGTAGAAAGCCTAGCCCTATATCAGCTAATGAAGTTAAGGGTCACACGATTAATAGGAAAGTTTTTCATGACACCAGTGCTTGTGGTATCTAATCTAACACTCTCTGTCCTTCTGCAGCCCTGGCCAAAACAGTGCTCAGGCAGGAATGTGCTGGGGGGCATCACTATCTTTTGCTCTTCCTGTCCGTCTCAGTTTTAGCTTTTTAATTTCCTGTGACCATGAGTAATGTTGGAAGGACTCTCAGTCAACATGCTGCCCATGAACCAAGGGCTTGGGACCATTGTGCAAGAGCAAGACCCAGCACAAGACTTTATGCCAAAACTTCCCGCTGGGGAGGGGGCTGTACCAAAGTGGTCGCAGTTGTTCCGAGAAAAAAAAAATGCAATTGCAGGTTTAAATCTGTGTTTGCTGTGTTGTGAAATCTAATCAGACAGACACACATCTCTCCTTCATAGCTTCATATAGTCTAAAGCGTTCTTAAATCACCTAGTCTGACCTATGTATATTTTAGGACATTAAATTGTATTACCCTGAAGTCCTTATATGAACTCAACAATAAATATTCAATAAAGCATTTGCTTAGCAGGAAGCTAAAACACAGCTTGGGCAGGGCAGGGCAAGGAAACCAAGGCACCAAAGCCTGAAATTGCTGTAACAGTCCCACTTTTCTTTGCCCCATTTCAGAGGCAGAAAGAAAAAGCTGCAGGCATCCAGTGCCTCCCAAGCTAATGTGAGGAGTTTCTCTGCAGAGCCAAGGGCATCAAGTAAAGTGCTAAGAGAGATGGCTGGAATCTGATTAAATGAAATATAGTTGCTTGAATCACTTCATGGAGAACGCTCTCCCCTCCCATTCTAATGAGGAGGGGAAAATATTCTTAATCCTGAATCCTACTATCATTACAGCTCTGCAGTTGTGGCCAAACCCCATCCACTGCGCCTTGCAAGGCTTCATAGAGGAGGTGGACCCCGTTTGTCCAGCTCAGCTGCTGGACAGTTTCTGGCACCGTCCAGTCACTGATGCCTAGGAGGACAACTCCCTCTTGAACCCCAAATGCAGAAACCGGGAGCCATGGATTTGAGACAAATCACTGCCTTCCTGCAGAGCAGCAGAGGCTGTGGGGGTGCTGCAAGCAATCTTGTTCCCTTCATAGCCCATGACAGAAGGGACTGGACAGAAAGTTTCACAGACGCCCAGATACCAGGGAAGACCTGAGTGACCAGCAGTCGCTCAGCCCCCACCCTGTTCATCCCAGTCATGTGAATTCTTCCTGAAGGTCATCTTTTGCCCCACTATCTGCTCTCATCTTAAAGATCCTAAGCCACAGAATGGCTATGTGGTTCCTTGTTTCAATGTTTGGTTGTCCCTCGTGGTTAGGAATTTATGTTTTACTTCAGACTGCATTTGTCTAACTTCATCTTCCAATCATTGCACTGTGTTCCTCTGGGGGTCTGGGTTCCCACCAGGCGATAAGCCCCCATGTTATCAGATCTCTCTTCTAGATCTGCGTCCCTACAGGCAGGCAGTCCCACTGGAGGTTTCCATTACCAATTGGATATTGCATTCTTGATGATATGGTTTGAATGCACATAACCCCCAGCATCAAGGGGCAACAACTAGAGCATCCTACAGCAATCCCAGGAAACACAGTAAATCGTTAAGAGTATTTTTTTACCCCATTCCTCCCCTATAGCCCAGCCACAGACTTCTCCTATTGTTTATAAAGCTCCGTCTCTGCTGGAGAATGGAAATCTCTGTTTCCATTTTTGTAAGCCTTGCATCCTAACCACAAGCTTTTTAGCAGACAGGACTGCATTTCTGCATGCCAGTCAGCCACTTTGGCTCCTGAATTGAACTTTTTAGAGTTCAACAACAACAATAAAAGATGTAAAAGCCTGTGTCAAGTCTCAGAAACAGCAAAACTATCATTTGGATGCTAAAGAATAAAACCCATGCATCTTAAAAAAAAAACACTAAAAAAATCTCCGAGCCTACACTGGCAAACCTCGAGCAACTGTTCTGCAGACGAGAAGAGACAGTCTGTCAGCAATAGAAGGCTTATGGTGTCTTTTCCCTGCTGATGCCTTTGGTGACACTTTATAGCTGAATGTTAATGGCTTACTTTATGCTCTGCATCAGAGACACAGACAAGTTGCGTAAAATACTATCAAGCCATTTATTAACTAGGGGTTCAGATTTTTTTCTGAGAGTAAATGACCTACAGCAGGATTAAGACAACATGTACAAGAATCATATTTGTATGATTCACAATAACTACCTTATGATACACAATAACTACCTTAAGGCTTTGTGCTTGTCTTCGTTACTCCCTTTCTTGCATGCTGTAGAAAATTGCTTTCATTCACATTTGGAGTCAGGTTTTTTTATTAAGCATATAAAAGTTCCTGTAGCACCTCCCTACAGTGGGTGAGCAAGTAACAAAACGCACGTGGAATATTTACCTATATGCTATTAGCACTGCTTTAATTACACCATGTCGCATGCTGTCTACCTGAGCAACCCCATGGTGTTTTTTGCATGGCCGTGCAATTCTGAAGTATTGGTGAGCGTGTCAAGCTGCCAAGGCGAGAAATAAGAGGGTTCCCCAGCTGATCTCAGCTGCTGTCGTAACCCTTAATGAAAGAGGCAGTCTCCAAATCTCATTTGGTTTTAGACTAGTATAATTACCAAAGACAAAAATATTAAAAATACTGGCTGGGGAGGAAGGTGCCTTTGTGGAATTTAGCTTTGCTTCTCTTCCTGGAGTGCTGACAAAGTTTTGAAAAAAAAATTTCCAAGCAAATTTACTTCCTTTTCTTTACTCACACCGGACTGGAGCAAGCTGGGAGTAGGCAGAAGCTTCAGCTGTGTAAGAAGGCCCTGCCACTGCCACCCAGGCGGGTGGCCACATTCGATGCTGGCTGTTGCTGGTTGGTGGTCTTTAAGGTAAAATCCAAACACAGCCCTGCATCAGTCAATCTGCAGGCCTCAATGGGGCTTGCAACGGCACGATTTTTATTTCTCTCTTTCTTTCTATATATATAAATGCTCACAGGACTTATGTATGTATACAGCTACTATTATATGCATATATGTGGGTGTATATCTATGTATCTATCTATACAAGGGTGCATTTGGGTTAGGATACGCTAAAATGTTGTTGGTTTTCTGCTTTTTTTCTGCTGTTTCTAGGCACGGCCTGCCAAGACGATGACAGTCACTTATTCCAGCAAAGTAGCAAATGCCACTTTCTTTGGATTTCACAGACTACTCCTAAAGTGGAAAGGCAGCATCTACAAATTGCTGTACAGAGAATTTATTGTTTTTGCTACTCTTTACACAGTGATAAGTGTGTTATACAGGTACACTCTTTCCAATTCACATCTCATTAAATGTTAAAAGTTTCACACTTTATCGTGTTAGGCTGATGAACAACGGTTGGGAGAGGAGGTTACTACATATGTAATTGTTGTCTTTTCATTGGACCTTTTCTAATGTTCTTTGCTTTCCACATTTAATTTAATGTTCCAGAGAAAGCATGTGGAATATAAATAAAATACTGTGTATTGTATTCATCCCAGTGTTGAGCAACTGTCCTACGGAAGTTAGGCTATACAAACACCCATAGCTAGCCTATGATATATCATTTTTATTGTTCTGATGTTGAGCTGATGGGGCAAGAGTGCCTCTCTGCTTTAAATGATAAGTGAAGACCTTTTGTTCTACTTACAGAAGCGTGTCTTCAGTTGCTCAGTGGTAATTTCTTTAAAAACCCTGAAAGGTAGTAGGTTGTCAGCCAGGTTATAGTCAGGAAAAGCAAAGTTTTGCTTCAAGTGAGGGTGGCATGGCAGACTTTATTTTTAAACTTGCAGAGGCCCAAGCAAAGCTCCATGGAAACCAGAGGGGTTATTATCTGTGTGTCACCCAGCACCTGAGGTGGGGGGGGGTCACATTAGGAGAGTTGCTTCTTCCACCAAACCGTGAATTAAACACTGATGTGACAGATGCAATGCATCAATTAATACAGTGAAGCTTTTAATTGATGAAGTACATTACACATAAGTATCAAAATCATGATTCAGCTCTTGCCTTGATCAGTAATTAGACCTCAGTATTTGCTTTTTATGTGAAACAAGGAGAAAATGAGCTTCAGTTTGTCTGTGATTAATCACTAATTTCCCAAAATGTTCAGTAATCTATACCTGTAAACTGAGAAAGAAAATTATAGCATTAATATACAAAGAAACACCAGAGTCTCACATTTATTTAAATTGATCTAGTTTTACTGAAATGTTAGGCAATTAAAGACCACGGTAAATACACCATGGAAAGCTTTCTATATGCACTCCAGGTTTTATTGCACAATTGTAAGCAAAACCCACCAAAAATTTGTCATGAGTTCCTTTTATATGAAATCAAAGAATAACTGTTATACTAATCTATACAAATAAAAAAGTTGTTTGCATTTAAGCTTCTTGTATTTCATTAGAAATCTTTTTCCATGGGCAGAAGCTGCCATGCTCCACTCATTTTCTATCATCTGGTGAATATTTTCCTCACTACAAAATAAATACAGTTGTTGTGTTTTTCATATTGTGGAAAGTAAAATCTTTGTAGGAGTAAGAGTAAAAAAAAAACCTGCTGCAACAACGTAGCATTTTCAAATTAGAGCAATTAGAGATTAGTAACTTTTTTAAATTCAAGCAGACCTGAGCATTTTTATTAAGTAGCCCTCTGAAAAAGGAGAGCAAGCTCTACTTACAGCCTTACGGCTTGCGATCATCCTTGGTGTGTGTGTGAGACAGCAAGCTAATTCTCCAGGTGTGTTGATCCTAATTAGTAGTGCCAGTCAAATTAGTCATGAGAAAACTGCAAAGATCAGGGAACAATATTGTCTTATCCTCCAGCTTCTTTATTGCAGGTCAAGTGTTCAGCACTTTACCTTTAAGAATTCACTTGAGGACGTTAGCCAAGGTTGCCCCTGGTTGCACATACCTGATTATTTATGCATATTTGCACTTTGTAGCGAGTGCCAGAATATTCTGAAAGGACAGATACATTTTATTTTTGCTGCAGATTTTTTCTTACAGGTAGCCAAAAACGGTTCTTTGAAAGATTATCACTTTACTGTGACAAATATGCTGAGCAAATCCCGGTAACTTTTGTGCTTGGTAAGTACCAGTTACATGTGAGATACTCTCCAACGCTGTCTCTGTTCGGGCATTTTGTGAATGTTTGTGCATGGAAGCATTTCAGAGCCTCCATAGGGGAGGCTCACAGTAAAATCGTCAGCTTCCAACTGATCTCCTTAAATTCAAGTCGCTTTTGTCACATCAACATCTATGCTCCTGTTCTTAATATACCAACAAAAAGTAAAGATCATATATCTATGTATATATTCATATATATATGTATATATATATATTGCCCACTAACACTGATACATTGTGCCTCATCTTGCAAAGCACTAAATCCACTCAAGGTTTACTACAGAAGAGGAACTCTGGAAGTTCATGAGTATGAGACACTCAGCTGGAACAGTTGCAGTGTTTATTGAATAATTAGCATTGATTGAGTCTTGGATTTTGAGGTGGCTTGCTGCATTTCTTCTGGGAAATGTAGCACCTTAGTGATGGGAATAACACTCTGCAAACTAAATCAAAACAGAAATCTTGATAAGCACTGGACTTTTTTTTTTTCCTTCTCACCCCCAGGTTTCTACGTGACTTTGGTGGTGAATCGCTGGTGGAACCAGTTTGTGAACTTGCCATGGCCAGATCGTCTGATGTTCCTCATCTCTAGCTGTGTTCAGGGCAGAGATGAATATGGGCGCTTGTTAAGGAGGACTCTCATGCGTTATGTGAATTTAACGTCTCTGCTGATCTTTCGCTCTGTGAGCACAGCTGTGTACAAGAGGTTCCCCACCATGGACCACGTGGTAGGAGCAGGTACTGGAGTCCTCCTCCGCAAAATGTCTTTCCTTTCCCTCAGAAATGGGGGCACAGGCAGAGAAGGAGCCAAACTCTTTTTTCTTTCCTCTTTGTCTTTATGTGTGCCTTATATTAACCCATGTCAAAGCTACCATGTTTTTGTCAGTGGCTTAGATTACGTACTTTTCAGCATGTGTCTTTAGTGCTCTTAAAGTCTTCATCTAGCCATACTTTAGAAATCAAACGAGTTTGAAGCTTTTATGTGGATCTGGTCTCAGACATCATGGAGGCAACAGGCCTGCCCCAAACGCACAGGCACAACATTCTCCAAAATGTGAAAAATAATTGTAGTATGGTGCAGTAGGAATGGTGACTTGTTATATGGCCTTGCCCCAATGTCTAGGATATAACTTTGCCTCGTGTATCAGAGACTGATCTCTGCAGGCACTTCACAAGTACACTTTTATCTCTATTTATTTTGAGTAGATTGCATTTTAAGTAGATTGCACATTTTAAGTGTTGTGATATATTTAAAACCCCCAGCCACAAGGGTTTTTTCTTGTACAACCTCACCTTAAGCTTAGCTTTTCAGGGATAAATATACTAAGTATTAAGCGTGCCTTTATCTTCCGTTTGATTTGATAACACAGGGAGTGTGATGGTAGGGAAGAGAGTTCAATCATGTAAGACTTTGCGTGTCTGTGAAGGACTGACTGCTGAGTATTTATTTAAAGGCAAGGTGTGATTCTGTGCCTTCTGACTGGTGTGGTCAGTGTCAGAGATGTGGGGATCTGTTACAAACAGGAGAAGTCATACATTTTTTAGTGAATGTCTTGCATTTCTTAAAATTATTCCTTTGGCAGAGATTAGTAAGCAAAGTTATAGCAAGTTAAAATATGCAGTGTGTGTATACATATACAAATTTCAAGTATGTATGAGAGGCTTTGGTTATAAAAAAAAAATAATCCAGGCAGGATGCACTGATCTCACTGAAAAAAAAATCATTTATGTTGGATTCAGTTGGATTTTGAAGTTCTCTTCCTTGTGCTGCTCAACAAAAGTGTTTACCTGTGCCTGTGAGAGGTCAAGGAAGCTTCTGTCACTCTCCCCAGCAATCTGCTTCTAGTACACACTGGAAAATTACAGCATTTCCAGCAGGCTAATCCAGCTCTGCCTCCCTATTGCTAAGGACAATCTGTTCCAAAAAAGACAAAATGTCGCAGCATTGTACACAAATTGTGGACTGGAAAACAAGTTTTGGGGTTTTCTGGTTTTGTTTTTGTTTTTTTTTAACAGCGGAAGATATTCTGCTATAAACTGTATAATTAAGTATTGCTAGTGTAGTCAGTTCTATGGATTTCAGTACTTATTCTGTAGGTTTTAATGCATATTCTGCCACAGGATTTTTGTTGATGCAGTGCTAAGCATCTGAGGGTATATTTTGCTCCTATTAACATCCAGTGATTAAGACAGTGCTCTGCAATTATCCCCTCCCTGGCTCCCTGTGGTGTTACATATCAGAGTGCATGGGAGTGCAGCATTTAATACAAACGTGAGCAGCAGAATCTGATACTTACAGCACAGTCATCGTTGAAACAACTTGTGCCGATTTTGCATTTCGCCGTCAAACCGGGAACTGCCACAGCGTGACCATTGCCACACGTTTCTCCTTTCAGCAAATGAACTGCTTAAATTCATAGATTTTAAATCTGAGAACAGTGTCATGATAATCTAGTCTGACTCATCCATAACACGAGGCATAAAAGCTTATTCACAACATTCTTTATCGTAGTTCAGTTTCTGACTGAGCTCTAATACCTTCCAGGAATATCACCAGCCCTGATTTAAAATTCAGCTGGGTATACTGGAGAGTACACCGCATCCTAGCTGAACTGACATTCACAACGGTGAACGCACTGTTGAAAAGTGAATTTTTCTTCTCAGTCTGAACCTACACAGAGTCATCTTCTAGTCACTGGTTTTTGTAATGGATTTGGGTTGTTCTTTTTCTAATTGGATGAAAACATCATTTTTTCTCTCAATAGTTAACCTGTTAGCAGAGTGCATAAGGGCTTGAATAAACTTAGGAGTCTCACCATCTCTAGTCTCTCCCTACAAGATACTATCTTCAGTGCTGGATCTTCCTCCTAACTCTTTTCTGAAGTCTTTTTCATTTTTTAGCATTCTTTATGGAGCTGTAGGCAGTAGATGCATGTAGATTCATGACATTATGATGCTTGCCGTAAGCATCAGAAGCCTAGCAGCAGTCCTGAGCATACCAATCCTGTTGGCTGCAAGGTGCAAGAGGGAAGCTGGATGCTCAATAACATGAGTCTTAAAAAACATGAGTAATAAGTCATGGGCTGGGCAGAGAGCAGCCCAAAACAGTCAAGAGGAAATGCTAAAGAGAAGCATGAGGTGTGAGACCAACTACATCGATATCTATGGACGGGTGAAGTTTGCATCCCAAACCCTCTACTGGACTGAAGTACCCCACACAACACAGAAGCAGAAAGTGAAACTTGTATCTACTTGACCAGTGTTAGTGCACGCTGGAGATGTGGGAGATGACCTCTTTTCAGTTCCTTCTTCTCTAACCAGTCTCCTTCAGAGTATTTGACATGGGTGCCATGAACCAATCTTCTCTCAAAACCATTCAGTTTTGACAGGAGAATTGAATACTCCTTGAATTGCTTGAGGAAGAGCACAAGTGACTTTTTCTAGCCAGGCTTGTGTTCTCATCAATAATTTTCCCATTAGACCACTTTGGTTGACACTGTTCACGATAGTGTCTTTTGATTCTTTATTGATTGCATCCCATGTCAAGCTTTTCATACTTTCACAAGTATTCAGTGCCCTATCATTCCTTAAGTCATCCTTTTCAAGATCTTGACATAGTATTTGCCAAATATTTCCAGTTTTCTGGAACTGCTCCAGTCTTCCAGTGCTTGTCAAAACCAGCATTCTTGTTTAGAGAGTTCCTTAGTTAATTCTCTGAATACTCTTGAATAAAAGTAGTATGACCATATTTAGAAATAATTTAATTTTAATAACTGAGGTTTGATATCCTCCCTTGTAGTTAATGGAATATAAAGTGTTTACCACTGCAATAACAGCAGCCAGTTCTGAACTGCATGTTGTTTTTATTGCCCTAACCTTCCCTAGCAGTAAGAGCAATCCAGAATTGTTTCATATTTTCTGTGATAAGAATACTAGGCATTATTAATAGCCATCATAGACAATATTTAATTTATATAAGCACGAACACCTTAACTTTAAAAATAATGACAATTGGAATGTCATTGTTAAAAGAACAAGGCTTTGTTGAGCTTTTCTAAACAAAAAGATACCCAGTTTAGTGGAGAGCTAAACGGGTACTTGGAGCTTTGCTGCTCTTTGTGACCCCCTCAGGCTGTGTCCTTCCAGATAATGACTTCCCAGAGCCTCTCAAGAGACGTGCATCCAGTGCTTACTCCAGACTGTCGATTTTCTGATATTCTGTCTGTCTGTTTCAGCCTGATTGATAGAAACATCTTCTCCTGGCCAGTAATAAGCAGGTTGGCCAGCCAAAAATCAAAGGCAGCCTGAAAAACTGGCTTTTAGGAGTCATGAGTCATAACTAGCCCGTCAATTTGTCTGGTTGCCTGATTATTTCTGCGCTGTTGATTAGGAGAGCTGGCTGCAAACTGCCCAGGGATTTTTCAAAAGCTGTATCTTATGCTGTTCTCACATTCCAGGGTACTGTGGGAGCACTGTGTCTTGCTGATGAACTTTTCCTCTTCCACAGAATGTTCTGTCCCGTCCTTGCATTCCTTCTCAGTAGTTGCAGTATTTCATACCTCCCGTGTTGACTTGTTGCAACTGTACAACAGTGGCATTTTCCTCAAAAACAGAATATTTGCGAAGATCTATGTTTAAAAAAATCTCCTTTTGCCTTATTAACATTTTTATGCGAAACAGAACTGAGTTTGTGTATATTGATTTTTTTGCTGCCTCATGTGTCATTAGCAACGTTTGTAACAACGGACTAATTCTTAGTTACTAGTTGGAGACTAGAAAAAAAATCCTATCTATTCTCAATTCCCGTACTGAATTTTCCACACTCAAATGTGTAATTATTAATTGGCTGAGTCCCTTATTTTGGGGCTGCCATGTTATTAACTTTATCCTAATGTCAACACAACAAAATAAGCCTTATACTCACCCTAGCAGCTGACACACACACCTGAGCAAAAACTAAGATCCCCTAAACCTGAAGATTGCTCCAATCCCAAAAAATCCAGGATTTGGACTGAGGAAAACATGAAGTTCTGCCTCATGAATTTTCTGTGGTTGTTTTTCTCGAATGCTGGGTGGAAGGAGGCCAGCAGAGCAGAGCTTTTTTACCCACAAAGCCCAAAGGGGATGGAGATGCTGCTCCAAAAATCAGCTGCTTCCATGCCAGTCCCAGGCAACGAGCTGCTCTGATGCCAGTTTTGTCACACACAGCCCTGGCAGCCCTGCTAGCTGACCTTGGACTTCCTTGCAGCAGGGGGAAAGCAGGGCTTCGCAAGGCCAGGAGAACTCTGCAGGAAACGTGATACCTTCCCAGCACCCCGGGAAAGGGAAAGGGCCAGGCCGAGAGCAGCTTCGGCCTGCAGCCCCTCAGCACGTCATCTGGCCCCGTGTCCGGCTAGCAGCGGGGTTTCTGCGCGTGATTCCTCATCCATCTCTTTGCACGCCTTTGTAACCCCAAAGAAAACATGACACACAATCTGGCAGGGAAGTGTTTCGCTGGCAGAAGGCACGTTCTCTGTTGAGCTCTGTTTCACACACGCACTTGTATCCTCTGTTGCATGCTCAATGCTTTGCAGATTTACTAAAAAATTATCAGAATCGGAAGGTCACGTAACTGCCCTTACAACATATGTTGAGACGCTGCTACAAAAACGTTATTGCTGAAAAGTGGTAGTTTCTTGACTGATATATCCAGTTCCTTATTTTTCTGAAGGAAGAATGTGAAACTGGAGAGTAATCCGTACAATTCTTAGTATTATGTGTATCTACAATCTGTCAGCAGCCAAATATGAGAACACAGTAATAGCAAATTATTGCATATATTGATCAAGAGGGATTTTGCGTAGGTAGTTATTGCAAAAAGAAGTTGTTTCAAGCAAGATCTATCCTCGCAAAAAATACAAAAATAAAAAAAAAAGGAAGATGCTACTATCTAGAATTATAAATAGTGTTTCACATACTTCTATGCAAATATCACATAAACAGATGTAAACATATTCAAAATTTGTAGCATCTGACTGCACAGAATAAATGAAGTCTTTTTTTTTTTTTATAAATAGGTTTTATGACAAGATATGAAAGAAAAATTTTTGATGATCTTAAGTCTCCCCACCTTAAATACTGGGTTCCTTTTGTCTGGTTTGGGAATTTGGCATCGAAGGCACGAAAAGAGGGAAGAATCCGAGACAGCGTAGATCTGCAGACACTGATGAACGTAAGTAGAAAAAGTAGATCTACAGGAAACTAACCTGAAACTGCTATATGGTAGCTTTTCACTTATACAACTTGATTTAGTGCACACAACTCTCCACTGTCATTTGAATGATCTTGCTCAAGATTTATACCACTTTGCTCTCTGTACCAACATCCACTCAAGCACCCACAGCAGCAGGTCGCTGAGATTGTATTTATATGACTAAGAAGGTATTAACTGAAGCAACAAATTGATGCGTAAAAAATTATTGTAACATCGCTGTAAATTCATACTTGTTTCATTGCTGTGGGGAAAAAAAAGACAATAGTTTGACATTTTGGAGATTTTAATATCAGTTTCAGGGAAGATAATCTCCATGAATATTTCATTAAGTGGTCAAACATCCTTTTTATGGTATAATCTATTCTCTTTCTTGTATCACTAGACTGTGGATAACATAGAAACAAAAGATAATTTGTGAAGAAATACATAATATACTAAGCATTCCAACTCCATAAACTAAATTAATATTCAAACATGACAATACGGTGATGGATATAGTTGTGCTATCAATTTGTATATACTTCACTTTTTTATCTCTCTTCTATGTGTGCAAAAATGAATTCTAACAAAATATTTGTCATTTAGAATTGAACCCCATGCAATTTTAGTAGTTTGTTGGGGTTTGGTTTTGTTTTTGTTTTTTTTTCCTTTTAGGAGATGAATAAGTACCGGTCTTGGTGTAGTCTTTTGTTTGGTTATGACTGGGTTGGAGTTCCACTGGTTTATACTCAGGTACTGAGACATTATCCTTTACAACATTCGAAATGCAATTTCCCTAAAAGGGAAGTTTGGTGCAAAACATCCATAGACTCGACCAGGGTCTTTGAGCTGTTGAGCACTTGTTGACTCCCATGGGATCATGGAGGCCTAGAGATGTTTTGAAGGCCTTGCATAATCTGGGAGAGAGGAGGGAAGCACTGGCATGTTTTTATGTTTTCTGGGTCTTCTTCCTGGCCATAATTATTCCTGTGGCCTCTCCATTTGAAATACCTCCCTATGGATTTGTAAAGTATATGGCAAAAGGCTCTCAGAGGCCTTTGTGTATGTGTTGCCTCATGCATAAGATTGTATTATTGCATGATTTCAGTGAAGTTTTGTTCTTTGCAGGTTGTTACTCTCGCAGTCTATACTTTTTTCTTTGCCTGCCTGATAGGGCGCCAATTTTTGGATACTGACCAAGGATATCAGGGACATGACTTAGATCTTTACATTCCAATCTTCACACTGTTACAGTTCTTCTTCTACGCAGGATGGCTCAAGGTAAACTAGCTTTCTGGAAAGGTCATGGGGGAACCCTCACTGGGAGGCTGAAGTCAGAGCTGAAGTCAAGGTGTCAGATTTGTGGCACACAGTAAAATCACCAAAGATTAATGAGGTTACACCAAAGCTGAATTCAGCCAAAAGTGTCCTGTGGTCATAAAGAAACATCATGCAATACGTTTTCAATTCCACCTGACAGATCTCACAGTAAGAAACAGTCAGGAACCTGAAATAGCCCATTTTAGCAGGACCAGTGCAGCCACAACTCCCCGAGGGAGTATTGCTCCAGCAAAGTCAGGTTCCAGGACTTAGACTATAAAATGACAGGTGAAAGATTTTAAAAAAAACCAAACCTTTCTCCCACTCCACTGTGCAATGGGGAAATACTGCTGCAGACCTGGCATGGGCTGAAAGGGACTGAATCATACTTTTTTCTTATGATCAAAGCCAGCCTTTAGCATCTGCTGTTAACTTAATCAGATGCAGTCAATTAAAGGTCTCCAGTTCCAGAGGGCTATCAAATGGTTACAGCCAATATTGGCTACAACCCCACCACATAAAAATGTCCATTAAAAAGAAGAGTTATAGAAGGAATTGGATGCTACCCATCAGCCCATTGATGCCTGCTCAATTAACACATCACCATTGATCTGATAGTTGAGTAATTAAGCCACGTACCTCATGGCAGTTCTCTCCTCTACAGTGAGTATCAAGGTAGACCAACTGGAAAAAAGTTTCAAATAAAAAGTAAATTGGTACATTAGGGTCTATGTGCATTAAGATTTCCTTTGGGGATTATTAATCATGGCTGGAAACTTAGACTTAACTTTTCTGTTAGAATATATATTGCATAGAATTGGCCAATTTTTCAGCCCCCTTCCCACAGCCAACTGCAAAGGGCAGAGTAGAGAAGGCAGCACACCGAGTTGGTGGATTGCAGGGGGAAGGAAAGTACTTGCAGGCAAGCTACTCTAGTCCTGTGTCCTAGAAAACTGTTGGGGAAAAGGGGTTTGCTGCATAGAGACCAGCCTGAAGGGGAGCGGGAGAGACAGGAGGGGAGGCTGGTGCAGCGGGGCCAACATGTGGCTCATGCAGAAATGTGAGGCTTTGTCCCTAGGCAATGTCTTCCAGGGTTTTACTAGCAGGTTACAAAACTATAAACTGTTCTTCTTGACCACCCTGCTGGTGCTCCAGGGGAGCAGGGAATGGTTTCCCCTTCATTGGCATCCAAGGCTCTTAGTAGCATCTCTTCCAGTTAGGCTTAGGGCTTCCAGCCAACTCCTGGCTGTGGCAGGTATGAGATGCCATTATAACTGAAAAATGTTCTACATAAGGAAATGAAAGGGAGGAGAAGCAGTTTTAAAAAGTAAATTTAATATCGACAGTGCTCCCTCAAACCGGAGGTTTGTCCAAACCTGCAGTGCCCTCGAGTCAGGATATTTCTGTCTTGAAGGTTATAGCCGGTTTCCTGCTGAGTGTGTTGGGCTTTGGCTGCCAGGCTGCAGAAAGGGCCCCGAGCTATTGACTTCCAGTAACTTGGCAATTCTACAGAAATAATGGCTAAACTGAGCTCATTCCTTGGCCTCGGGCCTGATTTGTTGTACCTACAATACAAGGGCAGTTTCCCCTTCACGTGAGACACTTCTAAATCCCCTTTTTGATTATGGAGATAGACCTTCCAAACACAGGGCTTAGTTGTCCAGCACTACATTCCTTTCTGGACAATAAAGTCATGTCTCACATGCCAGGATCAGGTCAGCCAAGCAAAAGGCCACCACCGCTGTTCCCTCTGTCCCAGCCCTACTCACTTTTTTTAGCTCATGTGACAGGATTTTTGGACGGTGATCCCCCAGTTTACACCGAGCTGATCCAGTGTCCTCCTTGGAGAGCTGCAACACAATCTGCGTTCTGACTCATTCCTGTTGCAGCACTTCCATAGCTATACCCGAAACACGATGCCACGGGACAGGCCAAAGAGCGTGACCAGGGGTGTCTCCGTCTCCTTTTCATTCCTCCTGCCTTACGGGTGTTTTTGTCATGTTAGTCTGCTCAGCAGTTCATTTTTGACTTCCATCTGGGAAGTGCTGGCCTAGGAGAGTCAGCAAGCGCTTACCCACTGGTACAGCCTAGAGGCACACAGTCATAAATAGCCAGGGAGTGACTGCTTTACTATAATAAGTTGTTTAGATCATAGCTGTCCATAGTGAGGTGCATAAGCAGGGCTGTTTAATCATCCAGTTGCTTCACCCATATCCACATTAAACTGAGGACCTGGCCACTGGTCCTGTGCACGGCACTGGTGACCACCAGGAAGGTTTGGGAGGGTCAGCAAGAATGTGATTGGCTTCAAAATCAGGGCTTAAAAAGACATACAGACGGAGAAAAGCATGAAGGGGAGAGGATATTTAACCTCAGTGTACCAGGGAACTGAGAAATAGAGAAGCAATCTGAATTTCCTAAAACTCTCAATTTTTTTTTTTTTTTAAATCCTATTTAATCTTTTTTTTCCTCCCCCAGCAGCTATGAGTTTTCTCCCCACAATGTACTTTGGTGATCATGGGGATGGGTGGGCAGCCTCTGGTTGTTTTTCCATTTATTTATTCCTTTGGAGGGCTACGGGCATCCAGAGGGGTTTCCTTTCCCAGCCTGGTTCCCAGGCTAAGGCACCTCACCACAAAGGTGTCTGAGCTCACTCTTTGGTTGTCTTCTCCACAGGATGGGCTTCCTGTAGTTAAAAGAGATTAAAATTCCCCTGCAGTTTTAATCACTTAATGTGCAGAAACCCAACACAGAACGCTGAATTAAAGAACAAACTCAGACTCTATGTATTGGCTTTGGCTAGCATGGTGCATGGCATCCACTTGACCAAGTCTTTTGGTGGGCTGCTTTTCCTGAAAAGCTTCATAGGAATGCTGTCAGCATCACCTCCAATAAGGAAGCAGAGACTGAGGGCTGAGCTGGAGAGATGAGCTGTATTCCCTCTGGCAGACTCCAGCTACGGGGCTCGGGAATAGCGACTCAATGGGCTGCTGGGGTATCGTAGACCATAATGCAATAATAGACCCTCTAACTGCTAAACCATTCATTTAAATCAGCCCAAGACAACAGTAAGGAAAGGTAATGACTATCTTATGGGACAATTACCGTGGCCCAGACATGTCTCAATTCCCAGTAGGTCCACTCCTACAATCATGATTGACAGCGCCAACGAGGCGCGGAGGCATGAATCTGTAGGGAAAGCAAGCTGTTCCCTCGCCTGGCTGGCAAAACCATCACACGGGAGCTCAAGCTATGATTGCAAGTGACAGGCAGCGAGAGAGGAATAAATCCGATTCTATTTTCTCTGCGGCAGCGGTCCTGACATGGCATGCCAACCTCTATTCACTACCTCATTTTCCTTTCAGGTTGCTGAGCAGCTTATTAATCCATTTGGAGAAGATGATGACGATTTTGAAACTAACTGGTGCATCGATAGAAATTTACAGGTTGCTGTTGTTATTTCTGCTTCCAGCTTTACTGTACCATAGGTTATCATTATATTTAATCCTATTTCTTATATTGAGGTACAAATTAAGAGCAACAAGTGTCAGCAAAACAAATTCTTTCCCTGAAGGAGTACCTATGGCTGCAATCCCCAGATTTTGTTTTTACGAGCTAATGCATCTTGATTTTGGTATTTGGCATTTATGATGCCTGACTGAACAAGCAAACAGCTGACCTCAAACTATAAGCTTACTTTATGCCTGGAAAAACATGTAATGTAGGTCAATCCTGCAAAATCCAGAAGCTGCCTATTCCCACATAGAAAAGAAGAGGCTTTGCTAGTCTGAATGTCGGAAGATTACAATATTGTATATGAAGCTTCCTTAAAAAAAAAACAACAACAGAAAAAAGATAGTGAAGATACCAAAAAGGCCAAGCAGGGCTCTGAACTGATAAGCAGGGCCCATACCATGATTCATGGTGTGATGCTGCTGCCCATGGCAGCATCTGTGCTTGATGCTTGGTCCTCAGGGGCAGGAACTGTGAGATGACTGGGGTACAAATTTATTGTAGTTATCCCCAAATCCCAAACAGCCCCTGTCTGTCATGCCATGAAGAAGCCCAAAGGCATACAGCAATCCCATGGCACCTGCTGCTCCACTTGCAGGTAGAGCCGAGGACAGGGTTTAGCTGCTGGCGGACTCGCCGTCTCATGGGGACCGCTGAGGCTGCAAAGCAGAGCCCAGGTGTCAGAAGCAGCGAGGGCAGGGCAAGCAAACCAGTGTATTAAGCAAAGCAAGCGATGCGGGTACGTGCAGGGGTGGGAAAGGCCTTCAGGCTGCCAAAGATGCTCTCTGGCTTAACACCACTTCAGGCTACTTGTGCTAAGGTGCCACAAAGACCTTTGTATAAGATGCATTGGAAGACTCAAGTTACGATGGAATTTATGCTTTCATGAGTACAGGAGGGTATAGGGCGTATGTTATATAATACTGAGTCTCTTCCCAGTGCCCAGGCCAGCATACACAGTTTTCTTTAAAGGGTTTCTGGAAGAAATGTTGACCCAGGGAGTACAAAGCAGATTATTTTGTTTACCATACTATGTTGAAAATTACCTGATTTATACCAAAAAAAAATCTAGGTCTCACTTCTGGCGGTGGACGAGATGCACATGAACTTACCCAGGATGGAGAAAGATATTTACTGGAACGATTCGTCTGCCCGGCCACCCTACACAAAAGCAGCTGCTGATTACTGTATTCCTTCATTCCTCGGATCGACGATTGAAATGGGGTGAGTGGCACTAAGGGTCCTTAATTGCATCAGAAAGATCACCACCCCTACAGCCCACGTTGACTGACGGGCAGTCAGTGCAGGGCTGTGGGCTGTGATGATACGGTGAGCAGGGAAGATGGAGATGGGAAATGATGTTAGGAGGGAGTGGACAGGCTGGATGAATTGTGTACCCATTGCTTAAATACTGTAATTAATAAATAGGGTATGTTTGCAGGGAGGGTTTGTTGATAGTCACTGAGCACAGGATGGTACCTGAAGACAGTGACTGACTTTTCATCATTATTTTTTATTTACTACAGCTTTTCATACACACCCCAGTTAGAAAAATAACAATTCCTTTGCTTGTTTAGTTAGTAGGTGATGGTTAAAATCAATCCAGACTTTTGTGAAGCTAAGAAATGATCTTAAACATTCTATGAATTTTATTGACTAATAATGTAAGCATGGAAATTGAAGCAGGCAGATTTTGAGAAGGGATAAAGGTGAGTTATTTGCAGAAATCAACACAAGAACCATCCTTATAAAGAAAGACATAGAGGACATAGGATTGCCCAGTGTTGTCAGCATCTATAAGAGAAATCAGTGGCAGACCAGTCAGCTTAGAAGCTGTTGAGTTGAAACACTCATGACATGCTGTAGTATAGAACAGGTCCATAAGTGTAAATACCACCGTGCTTGAACAAATACCAGGGCAAGAGGACATTTTTCTCTGAAAATCTTTTTTAAAATTTCATAGTAGCCATTTTTTAACTTTAAAACTTATCTTCAGATGTTTTCCATTTTCCCCAATTTTTCCAGCTTTTATAAAAATAAAATATGCTTAATTTTTTGCTTCTTTTGGCCTGGAAATTGGTGTTATCTCATTTTTATTACTCTTATTTTTTTCCTTTTTTGCATGCATTCTACTACAAAGAACAGTGGTTTCTATGAGTTCTTTTTATCTTATACAGCCTTTTCAGAATTTATTTCCTTCTGGAAAAACTATAAAATGTCCAAAAGAAAAGTAAAGAAGAAAGTAAAAAAGTAAACAAGAAAAACTCATAGAACAGAATTTATTTTACTGCAATTGCTGGGGGGGGGGGGGGGGGG
>WHYT01016998.1:365813-388540 GCA_009806455.1 Tetrax tetrax
AATCTGCAAACAATTTTTTAGTAAGAAGCACTTCACAAAAAAAAATGAAGGAGGGAGTGAATGAAAAATAACTCCATGTTAGCCCCTGTGAAATGCAAACAGCTCTGATGTGTTGACTTTTTTAATTAATTGTTTCCTCCTCTGAACTTTTTGTCTGTTCATCTCTCAAAAAAAAAATGGATACTTAGTATGCAGACTTCGAAAACAGGGTCTAAAGATTCATCCAAGTCCAAAGCAAACATGTAAAACTTGAGGCCACATCCAAAGTCTTCTCTGGTCCTCTCAAGCCAACACCTGCAGAAATCCCTCTGTCCCTCCAGGTCAGCATTGCCTCCCTGTGCTCCTCGCCTCAGATCTGGCCCAAGCCCCTTTGCCATCCTTGCCCTTAGGACAGGTAACTGGGGCAGTTCAACTTGTCTTCCGGGGCGCACTGGGTCAGTAATGTGTGCTGAGCGGCCTGGCAGACAAACCAGTAGTCATAGTCATGAACCAGTCAGGCTACGCAGGAGAAGAGTACCAGGTGTAGATGGGACTTTCAAACACACTGTTGTACCCTAGAGGTAAAGGAGATTTGGCCACCTCAGTCTTTCCAACACTTTTTTGAAACCATTGCGCTCTGCTCCCAACAAGTAGCCTTTTCACTGTTGTTATATTTGCCTGAAGGACTCTCCTGAAAAAGTAACAACAGCATTGAACAGGGTTTCTTTCTCCTCTTTCCCTCACCCTAAGCACAAGCCTAACTATGTGGAGCTGCTGCAGAGGGCCGTAGCCCAAATATGAAATGGGGCCAGGTGCCTGGCTAGATGACCTCCCAGCCTGGTCCTCAGGAGAAGAGACGCCCGGATGTGGAGAGCTTTCTGGGTGATCTGGCTGGTCCAAAGCCACGGGCACTATTTCCTGGCACCCTCCTCTCTTTTTCACCTCTTCTGTGCCCTTCCTTAGGGACACACTGGGGCTCTGGTTCCTGCTGAGACAGCAGGATATGTGTGCATGTAGACCGCATGCTTCCTAAATGTAAGTGACACCTACTACCTGGCTTTATTTGGCAGGCTGGCTGATACCGAATTCCTCTATGGGGAAGAGTGGCCCTGGGAAGAGGAGAAACACCGGAGACAACATTCAGTGCTGAGAAGAGTCAAGAGATTTCTCAGTGTGCATGAGGGCCCTTCGTCCCCGGCTCATAGGCGCTACAGTCGGCAGACAAGTGAGAATTCGGTGTTTTTCCCAGCAGATGAAAAGGGGCACATCAGACGGTTGCAGGAAATGCACACAAGAGGGAGACACTCTACCTCGAGCTTCAAGAAGAAACATGAAGGAGTTGACAAAAGTAACAGATTTCATAGTAGCAGAGATCTAGGACCTATAACTGAAACCACCAGGAGCGAGGCACAGTTTGGTGACAGTGACACCTCATCCGAGACAAACAAGCCCGTTCCTGAGGTCATCATCTCCGAAGATGAGGAGAAAGCACCTGATGTGCTGGGAAAACCAGATCTCCAAACAGAGAGCACCGCAAGCATGTCGGAAGAGAAGCTCCAAAGGAGCCTAGCTGAGGCAAATGTGACTCTTCTGGACCATCCTTTCCCCTCTCCAGAAATGACTACATACCTCACAGGCTCTGAGGTGCATCAGTCACTTCCTACTGTGATAGGGGAACCCAAACATGAACCCCATGGTAGTAACATAGCCGGTTTCATAACAGATCATGAGAGAAACCTTCAGCGATGGAGTTTACCAAGCTTCCATAGTCACAGTACAGTGTCAAATGCTGACACTGCACTGCCTTTAACAGATTCTGGGACAGCTTCCCAGCAAAGGGTCTTCAGTGATGGAAGAAATGTTACTTCTGCTGCTGCTCCAGAGACATTTGAGATGCAGCACTTATGGGAAAACCTAGATAGTAAAGAAACAGCCATAGTAGAATTTTCTAATGAGAAAAGTGAAAGAAAACTTTGACCATGCATCCCCTGGGTTTGACTGAACTTCTCGTTTTTTCTTGAAAGTGGTTCTCACGCAGATTTGCTGAAAGTGCAGAAGGGCAAACACGATGCTCAGACAGGTCCTAAGCAAGACCTCACAGAGGATTTGGGCACCTAAATATGAGCCATTGTGGTGACATGATTTAAGCCACTTGGTTGCTGGCTTGGAATCTGTGACTCTGTGGAGAAAACATTTACGGGGAGAAGTGGGAGCCTCAGGAGTGGATGCAAACCTGCCAGCGCCCACAGCATCGAGCTGTGTAGGCTCACCTAGAGGAAACACTAAGGTTATCGGAAGAGCAGAGGTGGCTCAGTCCACATTGGATCCACTCTGAACACTGCTACCTTTGGCCACCCCTTCAGATTAAGGTCCATGACATTTTTGTCAGACTCACCAACAGTTTTAGTTTCTACGGAACCGTCTAGTAGGGGAGGTGTGGGATCAGTTCCCTCCTCAGCCTGGAGAGTTGCAGCCCATCAGCTCTCACAGCCTGGAGGAACGCTTGAAAAATCAGGCTCCTCACTTGTGTGGGGCAAGAGCCTGCCCCGCTCCTGCTGAAGCAATACCACTAGAGGGGAAAAATAAAAGGATTGAATGTTTAACTTCGTTAAGAATAATGGAAGAGGCAAAACTGCTGATGAGCTGGGCATGAGAGGTCTGAGCATTGGTGTCTGTTCCTTGGAGCACATATGTGGCGTGCTTAGTGGCCGTTTATGGTAAAACACTGTTCTCAGGTGGCCCCCCTAGTGATGGCAGGGCTGTGCCGCCCTCTCAAGAGGTGATGGAGCTGCAGGGGCCACTGACCTTAGGCCTCCACTCTTGCAGAGCTCTTGAAGTGCACAGACTGCAGTTTAAACTGATATTATGGGTATTTCAGGTATGCAGAAAAGCCGAGCACAGATTTCCCAGGCACTCACGGAGGTGCTTCTTCACACCACGAGATGAGGTGATGCTGCTGTCTGACAGCAGCTGAGCAGTAAGGTTTGGTCACAGTTTTGGAGTAAGGCGTTCTGGTGCAACTCACCCTTGCCGCTTCGCAACTAGTCCTCAGGCAAAACAAGTTGCTATGTTCAGGTTTGACCTCAACAAAGTGAAATTACATTGAAAGAAGCAGTACCGTAGCCCACCAGTCCTGTTTCTGGATGGCCCTTACTCGGCCATACCCAGCTTCTGGCAGCATCCTCCAGCTTTTCAGTCATCTGAGCCCTGGACTGCTGACCCTCTCTGGGGAAGAGGACTCTACTGGCCTGTGGCAATGGTGGAAACACAGAGTTTTCCCTTCCCTGCATCAGCAGAGAAAAAAAAAAAGATTTTTCCTCCAGCATTCCCTCTTTGTTCCCTATTCTCTATTTCTTCTTCTAGTTGAAGCCTCAATTTTCAATTCAATATTTTCTCAATTTAATTCCAACTACAGCTGTCAAAGAACTCCATTTACCAACAAGCTTAACTTTAAAAACTGGCAAATTTTAAATATAAATGATGCATGGTAAGGATACCCAGACAGCTCCAGTCACACAGCTAGACACAAAGCCAAAGTGCTGCTCTCCTTGGGAGCCTGGAACACTCTTCTATAGCACTTTGTTAAAGTCAGGAGGGTGATAAAGGTTTTGGGGGAGTTTGGCTGCACTCCTCCCTGCTGTGCATGTATATTCAGCAGCTGTGGATGAAGTCTGGCCTATTATCTAGCTCCCTCCTCACAGTGCATAAGCTTGAGGAACTGTGCTTCTCTCTGTAAGGGAATTTAAGCCAGAAATTAGAGATGACTGTGAAATGCCCACTACAGATCTGTACCGAGGGTCCAGTCCCACCACACCTCCTCACTCTCCTCCTTCACATGGCTTCCACCAGGGCTTGAGGTGTGGGAGCACAGTGCTTATCCTCCCCAACCCAGACATCAGCATCTTTCATCCTGACACTGCTAAGCCTGGAGAAGCCTTCCCAGCTTCTCATCGTCCAGCTCTGCTCATCTTCCACCATCTTCTTCTCAGCCTGGCAACTGCCTAGGACATGCACTGCTGCTTTCCACCGGGACATTACACATCTCATGAGCAATGATTTCGCTACCTCTCCCACTCCCACTCTGCCAGCACTCTGTGTTCGTTCTTTGACAGAGGCTAAGGGTGGCCACACAGTAGCCATTAGATAGATAAAAGCTTCCATTAAGCCCCACAGAGGTGTCTATTAGACATGCAGACTCATGTTAAATTAGGGATGACAGCTCTGAGGTCTCACAATGCAATCTGCAATACACAAATAGCATTTCACACACAGGGGGCCAGCTCCAGGTTAGCTATAATATTCTGTTCATTGCTTGTAAAGGAGTTAGTGCTGGGATGAGCTACCAGAAAAATTTCCTCTCTTCGTTTAGTTTGTTATCTCACTTTTGCAAACATGGAATCATTGTGGTTGGAAAAGACCTCTAAGATCATCAAGTCCACATCTGTGGGCTCTGATTTATATTAAATTACCTTTAGGGAGTATGCGCTCTCCTAGGCACTTCTCTCGGTAAACTATTTGCCTTAGCACGGTAAATTCCCAACAATTTACAATTCCCGTTCACCGGTTCAACAATGTTGAATTATTGCATGAATAAAGGCACTTGGAAAAACACAGCTGTCTTGACCGTGTTGAACTGTCAAGAAGCACTTCTGGCAAAGGTTTGACCTACCACGCAGGTCAACTTACTGGCCACCAGAAACAGCGAGGCAGACCTACAGAAGCTGGCAAAGCTGGAGAAGACTGAGGAAAGAATAGGGCCAGGATAGACAAATAGGTCAGAACAGCAGCTTGCTCCCATCAAGTGGTGTTAATCTTGAGCAGGATGAGACATATCAGAACAAATAAAAGGCTGGTCCCTGCACGTGCAGCCTGACTTTCCACCTATTTCTAAGATGCATTCATGCTCTGTGCTGGAATTCATAGAGCTGGTGCAGGGACCAATGGGCTGCACATCCTACCACCCTTAAAACCCTCGGTCATAAATAACAGATCTCTAACTCTGACTGCAGTCTCATGTTTGAGGAATATTTATGCATTTGGGGAATAACAGAAATGAACTAGAGTGTTAAGTCAGGTACACAGTAGGAAAAAAAAAAGAAAAAGAAAAAAAGTAAAGAAAAAAGAAAAAGAAAAAAGAAAAAGAGAAAAGAAAAAAAGAAATGAAAAAAGAAAAAGATAAAAGAAAAAAAGAAAAGAAAAATATGCTGCTGCTGTTAAATGAGTGATAGGGGTTTTTAGAGATTTGTTTGTCTTGGTTCACAACCAAACAAATGACATTTCCTAGACAAATAAGTTTGTTCATGGTCGCTCTGTTCTTTAAGAACAATGTGGACAAAGGGGAAACAAGGCAAGACAGGCCTGAAATACAGGGTAACTTCATACAGCATGATCTTGTCTGCAGAAAGAGACAACTGGCAGCAGAGTCCCCGTTGCAGAGGTCGACAGCCTGGATGCCAAATGTGTAACACAACGTGGCTGCAAATAGAGAGTCATGAAAACGTGCACCAGAGCGAGGGAGTATTTCGTACTGGAAGGCAAGATCAGTGTTTCAGAGGTGCCTACAGGCAAACCATCTCGCTTTACTGATACTTATTGAGTCTCACAACAGAAACCTTAAAATCTAAGGGGCTGTGATCGTAATGCTGCCAAGGCCAGCAATGGATGTTGTGTTTGGTCTGTGCCAAGCACATCCAGACAGGTGGCAGGAGCAAGTCCCCCAGGGCCGCCAGCCCCTGCCCCAACAATGCCACAGCGGGGCTGGTCTCCAGTTCCCCACAGCCCTGTCCTCGTCCTCCCTGGGAGGTGCTCAGTGCCCAGGGCTGGGGCTGCAGACATTTCTTGCCTTTAGGGAGACATTAGCAGCCCCAACACCTCCCATCTCTCCCCTCCAAGCGCAGAGCAACCTGGATTTTCAATTGCTGTCGCACCCTCTCCTCTCCCTCCGCTCCAGCACTGGAACCGCTATAAGAAAACATAAAATGAAACTGAAACAGCACAAAGGCCAGAGAAAATTTTGCTTGGTTAAGTTTTATTCATGTGTACAGGAGCAGTATCAGCTTTAGCAATCCAAACAAATACCCCAATAGGTATAATTTAGGTGGATCTTCTTTTGCCAAACAGCACAGCGACCTGTGGCTGTTTCACACCTCCGCCAGCGCTGAAGTTGCTGCCGCTGCCCAGAATTGGCTGAGCAAGGGCCAGTTGATGTCTAGTGCTGGTGCACTGGTCCCATAACTCCTCCAAGGTGGAGAGGACACTGCGGTATCCCTTTGCAGCTCCCTTTACAAGGGTTGCGGTCTGGGTTTTGTCATGCAAACAGATGCTGCTCCCAGCTGCCCGAACCAACAAGGGGGCAGAGGCGTCAGCAGCTAAAAGCAGCATCCGACCGAAGACATGGACATTAAATGCTGAGACCCAAAAGAGGAATGGAAAAGTGTCGGGCAAGAATGAACACAAGGGGAAAAGCAGGTCTGAGAGACGGTGTAAGCAGCAGGAAATTGTGTGCAAGGAACAGTAGTGGAAATTATTGGTCACACAGGCATTTATACCCTTTGAATAAACCAGTCGGAACAAGTTCCTATAAAGAGAATTTACATGGCACTAAGGAAATGAGGTTGGACAAAACCTCAACCATGGAAAACAATGAGGAAAAAGAAAGCAGTAAGAAATGAGGTGGAAACTAGCACACGAGAAGAAAAAAAAAAAGATACCCAGAACAGACCAGACTGAGATTAGTTTCCCCCACTCATAACTGCTGTCTTGTCAGCCTGGCACTGTTCAGCATTTTTATCCTTTCCACTCTTCTGCAAATCTGAGTGCTGAGCTGTTTTCACTTCATCTTGAGAGCTGTGGTGTCTGTCAGTTATTGAGGAAAAATTGTTTCTTGGTTGTAAACATGCAGAGATTGAACCAAACTATATAATTTGGGACAAGGATCACCCCAAAGCCCTTAAACCCTGGGGAGGAGGGTGACACACAACTGCATTTAGGTCCAGAGTTTCTGTTAAAGCCCTTCTTCACATGTGCATTGAAGATCATTACATTAACATTCGCATTCAAGCAGAATAAATGTTATTACGGCTCAGTAGTAATCCTTCCTATGAACAGCTTTTGCAAATCCCACTCTGTCATTCCCACGGTCAAAAATGCAGTAGAACGCAGACATAAAGACATCTCCTAAAATCCAGAGCGGGCCGGTGCGAGTGGCAATGTCGAGAGCCTGGAAGCCACTCATGCAGAAAGTTTGGTCTTCAATGGACTCCTGGAAGGGAAAGCCCATGTCCTTGTGGCAGCCTGCTCCAGCCCTGGCTTGGGAAGCAGGGAGCAGGGAATGGGGAGCGGGGAGGCCACGGCTACGCACCTTTATGACGTATTGCTCCGCTGTCAGCTTGTACTCGTGGTGTCCGATTGTGAAGCTTATGCGAGGCAAGCTGGAGAGTCTTCTGCAGTCTACGAGAAACTGTATGCAAAGCACTGATTGAGACGGGGTTGGTTTGTCTTTTTTAAGTATTGCCCTTGGAATTTGAGATTTTTGTGGCCAGTAATAGTGAATTTACTCCAGAGAAACAGCACCAGGCTGACTTATGGCCCAACACTGCCCTCCGGCTTCCCAGCTCCTGCGCTGGGTCAAACCAGCCTAGCAGCCCAGACCGCTGCACCACAGCCCCTGGGGACCCAGGGCTGACAAAAATCCTTGCGAGCCCCAAAAGGAACGAGGTGAAGAGGGACTCTGATGACCCCCCCTGTACAACTCTGAAGCAAAACTGAGCATGTGAGCCCTAGTGAACCCACATTAGCAAGGTCTACTGAGATGCCTCCAGCCCACGCAGGGAGCACCCTCGGCTGCAGCTCACCCTGCTCCCTCTCTTAACATCACCATGAAAAAGATAGTGAGGAAAGAAAAGATAGTGAGGAATACAGCACTTTATACTTATACTCTGCCATGAAGTGGGATTTAAAGAGCAGAAGAAGGACTAAACTCTGGCATGGTTATTAATTTCAATCAATAATGTATTCACTTACAGTAACACAGAAGATTATTTCCTGGCCTTTCTAGTTATTTCATGAAATAACTGGCGTGTTAAATGGCACTGCAGAATGCTCCAAGCCCCAGAGGAATCTTTGCTGTAAACTGTAGCATTTAAAGTCATTGTTTTAGAAGCTTCCTATAAGGAAGAACCTACTTCTTTCGTCGTTGTTCAATCTGCTTTATGAAAACATAGCCCTAAATCTTGTGTGTACTCTCAGGTGTCATACCATTAGAATAAAATAAACCATGGGATACAGGAGACAAGAGTAAAAAAGCCAGTATAATGGTTTGTAGGATACAAGAAGCAAGACATAATTAATTTACATAGCTACTATGTCCAGAACAAATTAATCCTTGCTGGAAAGAGATAAAAGTTCTGGTAAAATCACTGATGGATGCAGCCACTTACACTGGGATAAATTTGAGTCAATATACTCAGCCTGTCTGCGGTTGCTACAAAAACAGTCATAGAAAGTCTTATTTTCAGTTTTTTTGCAGACTCCGAGGTGCCAGCTGAGTGCTCTTACGTCAGCACTGGAGCATATAAACTTATACTGCAACGACCTGTTTCTTGCTTATATTACACTAATATCAGTGCTCTGGAAATACATGTTTTATCTGTATGTATTAGTATGTGCCATTATAAAACCAATTTGCTATCAAAGCATACTGTTTGGGATGCATCCAAAAATTTGAATGACAATAAAATTTAAGGTTTAATTGGAAAAGAATCAGAAGCCTCAGGAGTTACATGGATGCAACTCCAGGTCCTCCTCCTACAAAAGGAGGCAGATTAAAGGTCCACTTTGTCTTTATCTTTGCCCAGAGCACTGGACAATCGTAATGCTCTTTATTTTCTTCCCAGTGCAGTTTTGGGTCAGCATCAAGACAACTGTAAAGTTAACAGCAACTGTAGGTGGCAGCTTTGCTCGGGGCACTAGAGCAGTGGCGATGTGGTAATTACCCGCGGGAACCAGCCAAGGGCCAGCAATCAGGCACGGTGAAAATAAGCTGCTCTCTCCCTGGAGGTTTACCCATCTTAGGCTTGTTATCTCAGTGCTTTAGACGTTACAAGGGTTCAGTCACGCCATCTGAAAATTGCCAGGGGGGCAATGTGAAGGCGAGCAGAGAGGCATCCCAGCTCATCCGATGGGAAAGGCAGTGGGAAAGCCTAACCTACCTTGAGCAACCTCAGCTCATGTAAGCCCCTCAGAGAGGCACGGGGAGCCAGGGATTGCAAGTGTGGGGCCAGAGGGGCTATCAAGTGGTATATCAAGGCTGTTTTGGCCCATTGGAGGTGGTGGAGGTGCTCCCCGGAGGGCAGGCAGGGATGGGGAGGAGTAACGGGGAGCGCCAGCAAGGGGGATGCAGGAGAGAGCAAACTGATGTCTCCGTTATTTCCTTACACGCCAGTACTGACGAGCACAGGAGAGGAGGTGGACATTCAGGAGGAGGGCTGGGGCAGCAAGGCAAATGAGTCAAAACCAGCACGGCTCTGCATTCAGTGCTGTCCTGGAAACAAGGCTTTCCCTGAGACCTTTCTGAACAATTATTTCGGTTATTTTCCCACCCTATAAGCTCTTTGCATCAAATACCATTTTCTCTTTCTCTTTGGCTGTTTTCTGGTTGTACGGTTTTTACCTCTCCAGTATGTGATGGACTTGCCCCAATATACTCCTGTAATCGCCTGATCTGTGAAGAGGGACCGGTGATAAGAGAAGTGCCCGAGTCAACGATGGCTTCGCAGCCATGGGCGCAAAATGCCACCTGGCCTTGGATCTTTATGCTGTGAGTGAAAAACAAAGAAACTTTAAACAAGTGGTATAGACACCATGTCTGAACCAAAGCATTATTGCTAGCTAAAGTCACAGAGTACAGTCTGAAGTTAAAACTAGCTGCCAAGCTTTCCTAGTCTTAAAAGAACATCTTTAAAAGACAAGAAAGCAATAAAAGGAAGTTGCATGAAGACGACTTCTCATTTGTGAACCCATTTTTCTTTCTCAGGACTCCTACAGCCCTAATAATTTGTGAACGAAGGGACACTGACTGCTTTGACCAAGGTTAACAGGAAAGGTGAGAGCAGGACCTGGAGCTGGATTCAGTTCCTGGGTGCCTTAACCTCTTAACTGAATAGTCCACCAAGAGCCAATTTGACCACTGGCGTATCACACTAAAACATATTAACATGCTCTCCCAGAACCCAGCTACCCATGTCACAGCTTGATTTAGAGAGCTAATAAACCCCAGTCTCATCCTGGCAAGCTTCCTCTTTGAGAGGCACAAGGGTAAAACACTGCAGCCGAGCCTTCCTGGAGCCCCCAACATAAGGAGGACGTGGACCTGTTGGAGTGAGTCCAGAGGAGGGCCATGAAGAAGATCAGAGGCCTGGAGCACCTCTCCTAGGAGGACAGGCTGAGAGAGTTGGGGCTGTTCAGCCTGGAGAAGAGGAGGCTCTGGGGAGACCTTATAGCCACCTTCCAGTACCTAAAGGGAGCTTATAAAAAAGATGAGGAGAAACTCTTCAGCAGGGCCTGTTGTGATAGGACAAGGGCTAATGGTTTTAAAATAGAGGAAGGTAGATTCAGACTGGACATCAGTAAATTTTTTTTTTTTACAATGAGGATGGTGGAACACTGGAACAGGTTGCCCAGAGAGGTGGTGGATGCCCCATCCCTGGAAACATTCAAGGCCAGGTTGGACAGGGCTCTGAGCAACCTGATCTGGTTGGAGATGTCCCTGCTCCTTGCAGGGGGGTTGGACTAGATGGCCTTTAAAGGTCCCTTCCAACCCAAACTATTCTATAATTCTGTCTGTATCACTAGGTGTTTCTGCCTCTGTGAGTTCTTCCTGGGGAGGTGAATTCCACCAGGTATTTCATACACACATACATACATACTTGTTCAGGTGTATTTGCCAGTAGCTTTTCTCAGTGACAGGGACCCAGTGGATTGAACCTTTGTAGAGGGAATGGTCTATCCCTCCCAGGATCAACTCACCACCGTTCTCAGTGTCATCTCCTCTGAAAGCAGAAGACAGGTTAACACTGACATGGGGGTGTGCCAGCCTGTGTCAATGAGATTACACTTAAAAAGCAAAAGACAAACCACAGTCCTTTCTTAATTCAGATATGGGTGGCTGAAAGGGATTATTTTTAAATTATAACTGCATATGTCCAAACTCAGAGCCTCCAAACAACCTCTGAGAAGACTTACTGTAGGCTGCCAAGGGCTAAGACAGGCATCAGGAGCAGGTTGAGCCAGTTGCTGCTCTCACCTCAGAATAAACACTAGATAAATTGATGGAGTTACAGCTGGGTCTAGATGAGGGAACAACATTTATTTCCTGAAATGTGACTACTTGGGTGTAGCACCACATTTCTGTTCATCATGGTGAGTCTGAGCTGGGAGCTTTTATTTTGTTTACGACCAGCTCCAACAAGAATAACTGTCTGTCCAAAAATTCATGGTCCTCCCCAGCATATTTTCTCTTTTCACTCCATATTTTTCAGTGTTAAATTGGAAAAAAAAAAAAGAAATGGGTAAAATTGCTTTCTAGAATTGAAAATTTATACAGATGCATGGTTGTCTCAACAATTAAAATAGATTTGCTTCTTTTTTTGGCAGTGTCACTTTAAAGGCTGACCTTTTCAGATAGAAAGAGAAGACCGGCTCCTCTACCAGCTCCTGGTTCATGATGCTGTCAAACACAGGCAGAGCATTGCCCACTGCTAAGGAGGGGTAGCCCAAGCCCAGCACACCATCAAAGTGGGCAAGGGCAAAGGTCATTCCTGGCTCAAACACCGACTCGCCAAAGTCCTGCCCCTTGATGGAGATGTTACTTATCTGTTTGGTACAAGTAAAAGTAAAGACACCATCAGTTACAAGAAATTAGCCACGTTTCAGATCCATATCAATAGATTCATGCAGTTTATAAAGCCTGAATATCCCTGCGTGACTTGCATCAATAAAGGAGGTGCCCATTTCGTGGGTAGGCTGCACCGATTCTTAATTCTGTGGATGTTTCTTCATAAACCCAAGACAGGACCCAAGGAGAGAAGCAGAAGTGCAAAATAAAATTTTAGGTATTCGTCTGGCTAGCCCAAAGCTGGAGCAGCACCCACACCTCTTAGCACCCGTCTTGGTGAGACCTTGCCCTGCCCTCGCCTAAACCAGGCAAGGTTTTCCAGGGCAAGGCCAGTATCTGAACTGTCCTGAGAACCTGGTTGACCTGGAGGCTGACACCCATTTTAGGTGGACGCTCACCTGCAGTGTGTCTTTGCCAGCAATGCCAAGAAGCTGTCCCGTGCCGTACTGCAAGGAGAAGGCTTCCCCTCCATGCTCGTACGAATCCGACATGAAGGACTTAAATTTCTGGTGCACCCCTACAGGAAACAAATTATATCTGTGCACCGAGGGGAGGTCCCAGCAATGTACCCACTCCCCAATGCAGAACACGATGAGAAGCAGGAGAGCCAGATTTTTGCTCGTCTTATGAGGAAGATGTCGATGGAGGTGCTCCTTCCTGCACAGGCACCCCAGTTTTTCTGTACCTGAGAGGTTATTTGGGGTTTTAAAGACAAGTTAAAACAAAAAATGGGCATTTTCACCACTATTTGTAGCTCTTCCAGGTTTATTTTCATGCCTTTCATCTCAGACACCTCATGGTGCAGAGGGATGACAGGCAGCTGCAGCTGGCACCTGCCCTGGCTGTGCGGCAGTGCAGAGGGGCAGAGATGGAGAAGCAAGCCAGGGAGGGAAGAGTGGCCCTCAAGGCTGCTCCAAATCCTCCCCTCCCAAATCCCTGCTGCAGGCGAGCTCCTTGGGAAAGAAGAAGTTACCAAAGTATCCAAGATATGAGGAACATAAGGGAGGGTAACGTTTCTTACTGCATGCTTCACTGATGCAATAAGCAGAAGGGACCCAAAAATTGGAAGAGCCAGTGTCAAACACGACCGTGAACCTCTGGGGTGGCGTGCCGACGCTCACAACTCCATAGTACTGCGCCTGTGGAAGGAAAAATGTGGTCATCCCCAGGCTGCCTCCTGGTGAGCTATTCCAGAGGAAAAGGCAGACTTGGGAGCATCACGCAAGGCTTTCTCAGGAGGTTCGGTGCAATTTCATCTAAACGTAAATGCACGTCACAGGGAAGCGTGTCTGGCTCCAGAAGTGGCATTTTTAAAGCCTTTTAAGCAAACGCTGGGTTGGGTTCCCCATGAAGTCAATGAACCGTCTTGCACCATCTTCCATGGGGGAAAGCTCAGCCCCAAGACAAAGCTCCCACACGAGCATGCGGGTTTTGGGCAGCTCCCTGCTGATGCCAGTAAGAAAGCAGTGATGCAAAGACGACACGACCTGCCCCCACCAGCATCAGAGGGCTCCCACCACAGTTGTTGTCACAGGTGGCCGGGCTTTTTCCTTTGTAATTAGCAGCTATTAGCAAGTTAAAAAATTAATTCTGTTGCAGAGACTGTATCTGATGTACTGAACAAAGTTCATCCAGAGGATAAAGAAACCACTGGCCGTCCTTGGATATCAATTGAGGCTAGAGATAATCTGCAAACACGTGAATGCTGGAGCAAAGAGCTTATCCACATCCCGAATGCAAGTGTCTAAGTGCCCCTATCTGGCCCTGGAAGAGCACTTCAGCATTAAGAGACCTATTTTTAGGGAAAGGCATTTCTGGAATTCAAACGCAGATAGAAAAGTAATACTCAGTGCCAAGTCTTTTGCAGCAATACAAATATTTGAATATGTATCTTCAAGTGCATGCTTGTTAATTAATACACTGAATATAGTTTCTGAATCTGGACGTTATGGTCTGTATGAGATAAATGGCAAGCATGCACACTGTTTAAGAGAATGTCCAGCTATCCAGCAGGATTTTTTTTCCTTACTGTATGAAACAAACCTTTATTGATTAATCTGTGAAGTCAGGCAGCTCTAAGACATGTTGATCCAAAAAAAAACCAAACCCCCAAAAACCTAAAATGCACCACAAAATTGTTCCTGGTGGTAGCTGGATATGCTAGCTATATGGCTTTTGTTTTGTTATTTTTATATTTATCCCCCTTTGACAAGCTTTAGAGCAGCTTGAAATGTTTCAGTCTCCTTTGTTCTTCACACACATGTTCTTAGCTCCTCTTGATGTATTTTTATATAGCCTTCAAGTGTCAGGAAGTTGTTGCTGATTTAATTTCCATTTCCCTTTCCCTTCTCCTTCCTCTTCCCTTCCCTGTTTAGATGGAGCCTGCACAACATTTCTGCAACTTAACTTTCCTTTAGGTAAGCATAACAGAAGAAACAAATAAAATAGAAAATAGACCAACCAAAAAGACAAAATGCTAAACCCAGGAAAAATGGTTTACAAAATGGTCGACCTGCTGACTTGCCTGTCTGAGATCCAGTGAAACTCCTATTTTTCTTTTCTCAGATTAGATGGTAAATTCAGTCAGGTTAGTGTGAGACGTGGGTCAGTCTCCGATAATTAATACACATTAAGCTCAGGAGATAAAAGCAGAAAAAGAAAAACTCTACTTGAGCCTTTGTTACCACTGATTTATGACTCCACGTGTTCAAATAAATGAGATTTGGAGGATTTTTTATAACATGCAAACATCTAAGTTTCTGATAAACAGAATACAGCTAAATGAAGTAATCAGAATCCGCTACTAAAAACCCAATCCTGAACCAAGATTGATACAGGCAAACCTCCCACATTCATTTGGAGATCCAACCAAGTCCAATACACATCTATACAGAAATAAAACTTGTCACAGGACTACCACTGCTAGGTTATAGCAGCTTTCTATCCGGGTCCAATGCTAAATACGTGCTCCATTTTGCAGACTGGTAAACTGATTTTTGATGATTTGCAAATTGATAAACTAATTTTTTATGACCTAGTATTTATAGCATAGAGCAATGAGCTATCTCAAGCCCTGTAATTTCCTTGAGAGACTAGGTTTCAAATGTGCTGGGAAAAAAAATCTGCCTTCAAGAGAACAATGAGTCCTTATGATTGCATTACCAGAACTGTACTTACGTTCATGTAATCATACAGCCTTTCTGAAGTGGTTCCTGCCGAAAAAGCAATATCTGCAGGGAAGCAATGCAGGTACCTCCGGGCAAAAACATCGGGGTGGTGATTTCTCCAAAATTCCTCTAATTCTCCCTTTTCCTTCAGCTGTTTCTTAATAGATTTGAATCGAACAAGGGGGATTCTATGCAAATAAAACAAACACACGAAAATTAATGGCTTTCCTTTCTAGAGCTCTCATATACTCTTTTTTTTTAAAAATGTTTCTTTTTTAAGACCTTGGGTAGTAACAAGCTCGGATCACCCTGGGAAGCCAGCTGAGACACACACCAGTGATGCCAGAAGTGTTTTCTTACCGTTCCACGGCCACGATGAACGGGATGTAAACCACAGCCAATAGTATCACCCTCATGGCTCCAAGCGGTTCCGAGTCTAACGACGCTCATTTACTCAGAAGTCCCTTTTTTATATCCCACTGAGAGCAGAGGGCCGTTCGCCAGGTCAATCAATCGCAGGAGGTCAGTGCTTTGGCAGAAAACCGATTCATTTGCTCTCAGAGTAACCGCTGGATTGTGCAAATAGCTATGTCCAGTGGAGCTACTAAGACATAGATAACCAGGGCACAGTCTAGACAAATGGACATTTTACCAACAATCCTTTTTACTAACAATCTTTTACATAAACACAATACATGGGGTGAGCTTGGCTCCCATTAGCACGGGAAAAAGGAGGTGGTCGAAGGTCTTGCCTGCTCCTCTCCAAGTAAGCCGCTTTTCAAGCTCGTGGTAGTGACAAGTGGCCCAGAAGTGTCCAACGCAGAGAAAGAAGATGCAATATATAACTCTTCCCCTTTCACATGGAGATGTTTCAGCAGCACTGAGCAGATGGATATTTGATAGGGTTGTGACAAGTCATCCCCTAACAACTGAAGATTAATTCTCTTTTTATGGGAGAGCTCCTGTCCAAACGGAAATATGATTGCCACCCCCAAAAAAAAGGAGTCTTAAAAGTCAAAGAGGTGACAACCTGTGACACACAGTAATGAACAGCCAGTGGTTTTGCACACATTTCAGCAAGACGTTTGGAAGTGCTCACTGGGATTTGTTTTCCTGCAAGCGTCCTGAGGTTGGCAGTTCCCACCCCTGCCTGACACTTGGGTTCAAGTCAAGCTGGCAGAACAATAATGGTGTCAAAAAGAGACTCCAATCTGACAGAGAGCAACCCCAAACCCATTAGATGCCTGAGAAGAAGCTCAGCACTGAGTCTGCACTTTACTTACAAGACTTTAAATCTTTCTTCTGCATGAGAAAGCGTGGTGAGAAATTACGTACTGCAGCCTAGCACACATTAAAGCTGAATTTGAATAATCAGCCATTTTTGTTCAAAAGACAATGCTAGGATGCTGGGAAAAGAGCAATAATGATTATACCCCTGCAAGACATGGCTTACTTAAAATACGCTGCTCACCACGTGGAGGTGGACTGGAACTAAGTAACCCCTCCAAAAGAGAGCAGATGTGTGACAGTGCGTAGCAAAGAATGAATGTCAAGAACATGGAGGAGGCAGCAGTCACCATCCGCTCTAGTGGCAATGCTCCAGTCAAAAAAAAACCCAAAAACCCAAAAACCAACAGAAAAAACCAAACACACAGTGAGTGAAGGAAGGGTCCAAACACGTCACAGACTTTATACAAATGTAAAGCAAATAATTATAAGCACATACTAAAGACATTCTTAAAAACTATTCCTTTAAGTCTCCTTTGCTATGTCAGGCTGATTGAGTAGTGGCATAAGAGGCTTAAAATCACTAATTTTACAGCTCTCTGCATTAGTCCCCTGGATTTTGAAATACATGGTTTGCTTTTTCAAACTTACCTCCAAAATTGTGAGGGCTACACCACCTGCTCTCAGCAAAAGCTGAGCCTCGTGTCATCATGCAGCTGCGTGCAGAGCTTTGCATCTGAAAAAGCACCAGTATCTCTATTCTAACATTCTAGTTTAAAAAACAAATCTCAGAAAAACGCAGGAATAATAACACACAGCTTTTATACTGATTTACATTTTATTGTGAATTTTTTGGTTTTTTTTTGTTTTTTTTTTTTTACTGTCTAGCTCTAAAGCAGTGCTCCCTGTTTCTTCTGGACTCAGAGATTTATTTTTTTTTTAACACATGTTTTCAGCAAGCAACCACATTTTCTATCCCGCAGTCTTCCCAGCCACTGAGCTGCAAAAGCCGGGTGCTGGAAATGAGAACGGTGAGCAATAACTGTGGTCATTTGTGAACTTTCAGAAAGCAAAGGCATTTCTCAAGGAGCCTTCACGCGCCACCTGACGCGTAGCAGAGCAGATGTCATGCCCTCTGGTAGGGCAGTGTTGCTTCGACACGAGCAAGACACTGCCTGTGCTGAACACTTTTATCGCTTGAACTTTTCCTCAAATGCCACAAATGCTTCTGGGAAGTCATGAACGCTCATGTTGGAGGGCATCTGGATAACTTTGAAGACGTGAAGTGGCTTTCAAAATACCACCTGGGGTCTACTAAGGGTACTGCCTTTGCCTTAGAGCCTCCACTGAGTCGCGGATTCTCGGAAGGATCAAGATTGTTCATTTTGTTGCAAATGTAGCCCTTTATTATCCCACCCCATGAGGGTTATTTTTTTCCCAAATACTCTGATCTCACAGTGTGTTCCAAGCAGACATTCACTTAGCCAACAGAGGTACAAAATACAGCCACAAAAGGTCATTGTGACTTTTTTTGATAAGCTGGAATAATGATTAAACTACTATGCAGAGGATCCCTAAGAAAGAGTTGTCTGCAGCTTGAAAGTTTCACTAAGTAGAAATAATTTAAGTAGAAAAAAATATATACATATTTGTTTCTAGAGACATAAGGTATATTGCAAGTTATTTTTCTCCACATGGATTATTACAAAAAATATGCCTAAACTATATTATTAATACACTCTTACCTAGCCTTCTATGTTGTTCTCATCAGCAGAATATCTGAAGAGATTTGTCTAATGGACATTTCTTTGCCAGGGATGGAAATTCATTATTATTTATATCAAACGCTTTTGTTCTTTCACACCTGTGGCCTGTGGTGCCATAGTGGGACAGGGAGCCTTTAGAAGGTGTCACAGCTGCTTAGAAATGGAAAGAAATACAAAATCCTGCTGAAGGCCATAGGAATATTTTCTTAAACGCCAGGGTAACTGCTTGGAAAATGATGCCCTGCGAAATCCAGGAGTGACACCTTTCCCACAGTGGTCCTCTCATGGCTTCTCCATCCAAAATCTATTTTATTGCCCTGAAGTCGCAGCGCTCACTGCCCTCCCTCCTGCTGCAATACTGGTCCCCAGATGCCCTCTCCATTGTTCTCCTGCCCCAGGAAACCCTCCGTACATTTCATAGCATCACTGTTGCATGGCACAGCCACTCATCTTGTGGTGAAGAGACCAGTAAACATCCTAGAGCCTATACTCAATTGATAACTGAGCTGCTTTACAATTGGAAGCAAGCGGGAGTAGAGAGCTCTCTATTGCCAGATTTGATCGGAGATCCAGAGGCCACCTTAACTGTTTGATACTGCCTTTTTCTCAATCTTCTGTTTGCTCTGCCTTTTGTTTTTCTAAGAATACGTGGCTCCCAGCAATCACGTATTTTGGTTGTACAGCACCTAATGCCCAGAAACTGCCTGCAGATTGAAGAACGTAGCCACCCTAAATTATGGTAAGCGTGGAAAATGACAGCAATGAGCTGTGGATATCAGAGAGCCAGCTGCCAGAAAGATTATTTCACCTTAAAATGCTCTGCCAGTTTTCACACCCAGAGATCATGGTAGAGCCATGGCCAACACACAGGCAGGACAATTCCCAAGAAAGCTTAAAACAGCAGCAGCTCAAGAAGCCCAAGTATGCAGAGACGCCTACACATGGGAAGGCTCCTCCTAGAAATGAAAGATGTTCCTGAGCAGAACAGCAATGGGTCTTGCTGAGAGGAGGAGAGGAACAGTTTACACTATCACATCTAAACTTTTAACATCATACTTATCTCACTCATAACAAGTGAGAATCTTGATGGAATTAAATCCATGGCAGTTTCTTGCCAGGTTTTGGTACAGACACAGGAACTGCAGTAGCACGGTCAGAGAACAGCATTGGCAGGTTGTGACAGTGAGCGCATTAAACAGGGACTCAGACAAGAAGCAAAACATAATGTAATGAAGAAGGCCCTACACAGTCAAGGGTGCCAGAGGCTATAGTAAACACCATTAAATTAGGAACATAAATAGTAGAACAGCTCAAGATAGCAGTCTGCCAAGTATTTGTGTTAAAGGTTTAAGATAAGTACTGGGTGGCAAGTTACACTCTAAAATTATGTATTTGGCACCTTGCAAAGTAAAACCCTAAAAGTGCCACTGATCTGGAAAGTCAGTCAAGTTTTGACAGGTTATTTTAAACAACAATTTGATTACATCTGACATTTCCGTTGCAAGTTTCGTGAAAGCTAAACATCAGAGTTTAAAATTTTGGTCTTCTGTGGTGTTTACTTTCCTGAGCCAATCCCCACAGCCAGCTCCGGCTGCACAGACAGCACAGCTGGAGTGAGAGGTGAAGGGCTGGGGCATCGGGGCAACAGTTTGGGGCAAATTTGTAGAACATCTATAGTGTGCAGGAAGAGGCAAGAAGGAATGTTTTTTGCAGGGGAACAAGCAGGAGTGTGGGCAGGAGAGGGAGACGTGTGCTATAAGTCGTCCTGTCCATAATTCCCATCACCAAACACTCATTCGGTTATCAGAAACATTTCAGAGCCCTTGAGATTAATGGCTGGTGCCATGTAAACAGAGCCTTATATTGGGAAGACAGAGTTACTGGCAGGCCAGTGCACAGAAGGAGAAGACCAAGGCAGGTCCCCGTCCCTTGCAGTCCCCAAAGAAAGAAAGTCCCAGAATGGGCAACAGTTTGAAAGCCATAGTTGCGTTTGTGCCCTCTGACGAGTGCCAGAAGTACCTTGTGGAAGACCTGGAAGAGATGCCAGTGGATAAAATGGTGGATCTGAGCGGCAGGCAGCTGAGGCGGCTGCCTCTGCACATTTGCTCTTTCAGGGAACTGGTCAAGCTGTACCTGAGCGACAACAACCTGAACCATCTGCCCCCCGAGCTGGAACAGCTGCAAAACCTGCAGATCCTGGCACTGGATTTCAACAACTTCAAATCACTGCCCCTGGTCGTGTGCACGCTGAAGCAGCTGTGCATCCTCTACCTGGGCAACAACAAGCTCTGCAGCCTGCCTCTCGAGCTCCGGCTCCTGCAGAACCTCAAGACCCTCTGGATTGAGTCAAACTGCCTGCAGTGCCTGCCTGAGGTGGTGTGCGAGCTCAGCCTGCTCAAGACTCTGCACGCTGGCTCCAACGCGCTGCGCACGCTCCCCGCCCAGCTGCGGTGCCTGCAGGAGCTGCGCACCATCTGGCTGTCAGGCAACCTGCTGTCTGAGTTCCCCTCCGTGCTCCTGGACATGCCTTTTCTGGAGGTGATCGACGTGGATCGCAACTCCATCCGTTTTTTCCCCAGTTTGGCTCACCTCCCCGGCCTGAAGCTGGTGATCTATGACCACAACCCCTGCAGGAATGCACCCAAAGTGGCCAAAGGGGTGCGCAGGGTGGGGAGGTGGTCAGAAGAGAGTCCTGAACCCCGCAAGCGGTCCGGGGCGGTGATAGAAATCACGCTCGATGAGAAACCATCACCACCTCCTGCCATCAAGCTGGAGCCAGAAGCGGAGCCCTGCTGATGCTCAGTTGCCCACTCTGGAGAAGATGGTAGTACACTCACAGCGCCGCCCAACCTCTACCTCTCCCTCGCTTTCTGGTGTCCAGGGAGCACCACGCCGCCTGGCTGGTCTTCAGGAGTAGGTGCACTGGTTTAGACCCAGGTGACAGCAAAACTCTCTTGTATAGACACCCCGTTTTGAGCAGTACCCAGCCTTCTCCCCAGAGTACAGACTTCTCCCTTTCCCCTCTCTTCCCATACAGGGACTACTCCGTTTGCAGCAGAGACGAAGACACAGTTTCGATGTTCTCCATGGGTGGACATATAGAGAGCACGTACGGACTTGCTGCTCTTCACCTATGGACTTGCTCTTCTCACCTTCACCTTGCTGAGGTGTCCGAGTCTCAGCTCTCAGGTGGGAGTCACAGCTCTAAAGCAACCCGCAGCATTTGTCTCAAGCAATACCTGAAACACAGGAGCAGCAGCTTGAAGGTTTCCCTGCCTGCTGTGTGGGAAGCTGTAGCGGAGCCCTGGCTGCGCTATCAAGGAAGCGGTGAGTATGTACCAGCAAGCTCTCCTCTTGCTGCTGCCGTCTTCTTCCTGGAAAATCAGCGACCAGCCTTGTTTTGTTACTGCCAAGCAGCATTTTAAATGACGGCAAGGAAAGCTAGAGGCTTTGCTGCTAGCCTTTATGTAATGGACAACCCTGCCTACCAAGGCAGCTGTACATGCTGAGTTTTCACGCAGTAGCAAAGAAGAAAATCATTCCTGACTGAAACAGAAAAACCACAAGAGCTGCAAAGGTACACTTGCGTGAATAAAACCCAGGGCTGGAAGCCTGCTGCTACAGGCTCACACAGAATTTGAAGCTGAGCTGAACTTTACTTAGCGAACTTCAGTTGGGTATTTTTCCAGCTTGCAGACCAGACTGGTTCAGCTTCCCTTGGAAACACACTGAAATATTTTTTTTTTTTTAAAGTATGTTTTGCTTTAATTGTGTAGCCCAGAAATCTGACTCAAAATGACATTTTTAGCCTTTGATTCCATTGAATGGATCACCAAGTTTGGTAAAAGACAACTTTTTTTAAAAGGGTAGTGAGCCCTTGGTGGCACAAAAGAGCCACTTCCCGCTCTGCCTCACTCGTCAGTGGCGCTGTCTCGCCAGCACAGCCCACAGAAGCGGCACTTGACTTCCCAGAAAAGGTTTGAGTCAATGCCAGTTCGTGACTGCTTAATGTCACTTGCATGCTTGAAAAATTATCTGGAAATATATAGGCTCTGCTAGCACTTGCTGTCTTGTTAAAAGAAGTCTGGATTAGGATCTGGCTGGCACCCATGTAGTGTGAAATTAAATGAAATAAAGTGTACTAGCATCTCGCCGAGTTAAACCATCCTTCTTTGGAATTAACTGAATTCTCTCTTACCAAATGCTTTATCTAACCTTGTTCCAACAAACTATTTCTTCCTACAAAACAAAATTATTCAGCAGGACAGAGTTTGGGACTTTTTTAAGATGCAAGTTCAATGTTTCATATCCTACGGAACTGACCTGGTATGCTATCTGAGGGGGTGGGGAGGAAGGTGCTTTCACCTGCTTGTCAATGGTTTGTATTTAACACCGCACTCTCTGCCCAGCACTGTCACTTTTGGAGATCTGATGTCTGTTTTGAGAGTTTGGAGGAGCATTCTGAAGCAGATCCCCTTCGTTTCAGGAAACCTAAGGGAGAAAAAACGTTTGCACAAATCTTTCTTGATTTCCAATTGATCTCCCCACTTAGGCAGCCTTTCCTTGGGGTTTGCCAAAGGGCTGCATCATACTTGCAAGGGCTCCACGCAGACGATGCGCCTCCTCTTGCCTCTGCTTACAGACATCAAGAACCTGCATGAAGACTGCTGCAGGCATCAGAGATTTGCGTACGAC
>WHYT01016998.1:399468-414172 GCA_009806455.1 Tetrax tetrax
GGAAAAAGGAAAGAAAGGAAACGCAATGCAGCCTGGCACATTTGCCACTAATTGCCCTCTATTACAATAATAATTGTAAAGTCATCTCAAATCCAGTACTTCATAGTCAAACACGCAGACTGTCTGGTCCACGATGTTGATACCTCTCCCAGACTGCATCTTCCTCTCACCACACCCTGAGTAGGACTCATCTCTATGTAAAATTTGTGGTGTAAAAAGCTGTAAAATCCCTTAAGTTGTAGTTCTGGGCATTGACCAAGGTTCCTCTTCAGCTTTTTCTCTTTGTTTCATCATCAAAAATGAGTAACACTCCAGTATCACTAGAAAAAGATAACACTTAACTTCAGGACCTGTTTCTAAGATCCCAACTCAAAACCTACACAGCCAGGACTGCAATAAACCACTCACACTGAACGCACAAGGTCACCCCAAACCAGCAAGCTACAAAGGCTTGAGAGGATATCCTTAGTGCTGACTGCCTGGTCACTGCCTGAAGCAACTGAGGATGTGCACCACTGCTCTTCTCATGAAGGTGCCCTTCTTGGTTCTACACAAAGACAAATACAACTTTGATGAATTTGAATTATTTTTTTTTTATTTCTGTATATTTTTAGTGGAACCTGGAGAGGAACAGAAGGAATAGGGTTGCATTAAGCCCTTGTTTCACTTGAAAGTCAATCTTCCCCGCAACACATACAAACCGAAATAAGTTAAAGCCAACTGAAGACAGGTATTTCATGCCACTGATGGAGATCTGCTCATCTCAAGCTTCTGTTCCATAACCTCACAAAAACTAGATCATTAAAAAAAATTACTAGGTGAGATCTGGTCCACGTATCCTCGGGTACAGAAGAAAATTTAACATGGGCGATGGTCTGGTACGCGTTTTCTGGGGAGAAAAAGAAAAATCAGAAAATTCCCTCCCAAGCTGATATCCACCATCCTCCCCACCCACCTTTACATTTAATTATTAGTTGATATTTTGTGTTCAGTGCTAGGTTCATCTCACAGCACAAAAGGCAGCATCACCTCAAAGCTAATGGTAAAAAAAAGACCATGGTAAAAAAAAGAGTCACTAAAGAGTGCAAACTGTGCCTGGTAGCAGGCACACATGGGATGCCTGCCTACAAGTGGCATTTCCTCCCAAACTTTTTAACAAACGTGTTTTTGTTTCAGCTGCAGATTTACTTCAGAAGCAGCTGGACATTTAACTATAATTCTTGCCAAAAAGAAAAAAAAAGCAGCATGATCCCTTACATTTTGGTCAGCCACTTTTGCAGATGTTTTAGTACTATATATGGCACATGAGTAGCTGGTGACCTCAGATTAACTAGGCATTGCTCAGGCACGCTAATTTAAGTGCGCTGACACCTCTAAAGGCCTGTTTGTGCTCATAATACCCAAAAAAATGTAACAAGAATGTCAGCATGTCAGATGTCAGTCTTCATTTCAAATAAAATATTTTTAGAACAAGACCCTTCTGCATAGCTCTCTTCCACAGAAGGAGGTTACTCTATAGCACTGTAATGGACCAGCGTAGATACTCAGACGATACCTTGGTGCTGCTTTAATAATGTCGTCTACACGAAGAATCATTTCTGCTGCTTCAGCTGCGCTCAGCAAAACTTGTCTCTTGACTTGGAAACTTTCCGTTACTCCCAAGACTGCCATGTCTCCAATGATACCCTCTTTCATATCTTGAAGAAGAGACACATTGAGAAGTCTGGGTTTGTTCTTGTTTTTGTTTTTTAAAAGGAAATTACAAGAAGCTGACAGTATGGTAACTTACCTGCTCAAATGAACCATACTGACAGTAAGGGAAGTATTAAATAAAGTCTTTCACTTCAAGGCTCCTGATTTAAGCCCAACATGTTGCAATTACACACAAAAAATTAATGGCAACGATTTTATACACTGGGAAGAGGAGACAAGATCCCAACAGGACTCTCAGCACTATTTCCTTACGTGTATCGACTTCTGAATTCTTCTCCACAACTCTTTACAAGTTTTTTTGAGGGGAGAGGAGGAGTTTGGTTGTATTGGTTTTTTGTTTGTTTTTAAAACAATGTCTTTCTTTTTAAGCTTCATATAATTAGACTCAATGTAAGTAAGGAAAGTGGTTTTCATAGGTGGAAAACATCCCCTTCAAAACCAGGGCTCTTCACTCTGCTCTGAAAAGCCTGCTAGAAGGATAAAGGAATGTAACATTGTCTGTCTACATTTCATGCAGAGCAAACAGAAAAAAGTACTCCGTTCTTCCAGCTGAATGTATCAGTGACAAACAGAAGTGACCAAGTTTAATATAATTCCCCTCCCAAACAGCAATCCAGTAACAGAGGTAACACCAAGCTCCTTACCAAGTCCATAAGTAGTCTTCCCTTCACTATGAGCAGCTCTGAGCTGAGCAACCAGATCTGCACTGTCATAGCCAGCATTATCAGCTATAATTGTTGGAATCTAAGGGGATAAACACAGGTTGTTTTTAGTTAAAGCAGGGACTGATCCCTAGTAAATATGAAACATACTTTGATATTACTAGTTTACTATTCACTTTCAAGAAGAGGAAGTTTCAAAATCATGGCAGATGATCTGTTACAGTGATCAGAAGACAGACAAAAAGAAAAAAAAAAAATCAAACTACCTTTCTAAGGATTTTGTTTAAGACCCTGTTAAGACAGTAGCTGAGAGGACAGAAGCATGTTAGCAGATGTGTCAGTTTATTTTACACTGACAGAAGGTAATCTGTCACTTTCTTATCATGCCAGACTACAACTGGAGAAATTGTTTCATTTTAAGAACATAATCTCACTAGTAAGCATTAACCACCAGATGATTCTGTTCACTGTTTAAGTCACAGCAGTGCAAATTACACATGCTGGCTGAAGAGGTAATGCCAAGTCTTGCCATGCCCTTAAATTTAATTTTCTGGGGAGAAATGTTGTCATTCCCTAACAAAGGTTTTCCCCTATTTAAAATACAGGAAGGTCATCTCTCTCAAATTGACAGTCTGTTAGCACAACAATAAATGTTTCTTGTGATACTCATTTCCTACTAAGATGCAACCTCCAATGCAAGTCTAGAAACTTCTAGACAGTACTAGATCATGAATACAAACAAACAGCACTAGAGTATCAACGGAACAGAAGGGTTGCTCGTTTGTAAACCAGCTGTCAACTGAATCAGCCGAGATTTTATGTGCTATTTCTGCTGTACTTCTAACCTTGTACGTAAGAGGAGCAAGAACCAATTAGAAGAAGCTAGCATATGAACACTCAGAATTCTTTAAGATGCAGAATTACTAATACACCAATATTTTTTTCTAAGAGAGAAACAGTAACTTTCTTCCCTTTGTTCATCCAAGGTACGCTGCTGAATTCTTGCTTTGCTAAATAAGCAAAAAATTGCTTTTTTACTTTTAGAAAACGAAAACTTTGAAAGAAAAGTAACTACCTGACATCAGAAGACAGTAAACTTATTGAAACTTTGTCTATTAATCCAGCAGTCTGATTAAACAAACTTACCATTCGTAAAGCCTTAGCAAAAGACTCCATTGCAACAGACTCTTTGCCAGGTGTTCTCATGGCAAGTTCGGCAACAGCGTTAGCCATCAGCATCTCTGAACAACCTATTCAGTGAAGACACATAAATGTTTTACATCTGACTCAAACAAGGATATGAAATGGGCACCATGTACAAAGGACCTAATACTCACCTCCACCGTACACAGTTCTAGTGTCCTTCACGGTCTGGGCAAGAACACAGAGAGCATCGTGCAAAGACCTCTCTGCTTCATCTAGAATCTGCTGTGTTGCTCCACGCAAAACTATGGTGCAAGCTTCACCTAAAAAGTGCAAACGTGAAAAGATTAAAAAACCAAACCAAAGACACAAAGAGAGGCTATCACAAAGCATTTGTAATGGTTTTGCTATCACTGCAGTCCAGTTTTACATAGATCAATTTTTGGGGGAAGAAAAAGCACGATGACGTTTCACAGGTAAAATGAAAAGATGCACGCTATGCTATTGCTTTTATCAATGAACTGTTCCACAACACCTTGTTTAATTTAATAGAAAACTAACGTTATCTCAAAACAACTCCTCAGAATCTTACAGTATTGGCATTTACTAGAACAAGCTCCCAAGTTCTTGAAGTATGACAGCTTGCTACTCTTCTTGTTAATTTAATCTCCCAAAGCAGAAATTTTGGTTCACATCCTTACAAACGTTTATGTGTATGTTTAATGTTACGGAGATGAACAATTTCAACCATGAACATACATCTTTGCAGGATTCTTATTGAAGAATAAGGCTTTAACAAAACTGGATACATGAATCATTACAAAATTCCTATGCCATCCTGGTAGCTGAACAGTGCTAGCAAAGGGCAAGCACAAATGTTACAACATACCATTAGTGGTAAAACACTTACCCATTGCCACTCCAGAGAAATGAATGAGTTTATCTTCTCCAATCATGACTTCTTCAATAAGCTTGCAGCTTCCTAGTTTTACTAGCTCGGGGTGATCAAAGGTTGATGCAATTTCACCACCTACAAATGTAAGATCATACAAAAGTCAAAGAGCTCATGATGAAAGCATCTATTCAGGCAAGGTCTAACCAAGGCAGAGGGAGGGAGAGACGGGGGGGGGGGGAGAAATCATCTTCATAACTGCCCCCAGATAAATGGAAATTAACAACACTGATACGCCAAATTTTTCCAATGTCAGCATACAGCACAAAAAACTTTCTACTGATGTTGGAAAGTCCTTAAAACACCAATATTTTGTTTCACATCACAAGAACTACAATAGCTCTAATGCTTTTGAGTACTGTCTGGGTAAGAGACTAAATGCTCATATTTGCCAGTATTAAAATGACTATCTGTTTAAAGTTTTAACAGTATTTACTGATGAAGTATTTATAAAATATTCAAGTTTGTAATGTTTTAAAACTTGAGCTTGTGCCTGTATTTATTTTGCCTGCCTGATGATGGCTGAGAACCACTGATCACCACTCTCTTTAATCACAAGCCCTGTGCTATGTCATAGCAGCAATATTGTGCGCTATTTGTAAACTCCCATATTGTAAACAAAACAGATATCACAAAGACCAAAATGTCTCTGAACAGAATACTGTTCTAGTACTTTGCTCTTCCCATTAGAAAATAATTTCCATTTATTCATTCACAACGTATGCTCAATTATTTCACATTAGCTCACAGCATTGCTGTAGTTGTAGCAGTACAAGGAAATACAAGATTTGTAGTAGAGTTTCTGCTTACTTGACATAAAATAGCTTGACTTTATTAAATTAAAAAAGCCTGTCTATTTTTTTCAGCTATACTACTTGATCCAGTGTGGTCTGATATGGTCCACTTGCTCTGCCTATAAAATTTGCTTTGCATTTGTTCCAGAACATAAGCAATGCTCCTCTCAGCCAAGTGTCTGCCTGTGTCAATGTTCCTACAGACAGTTATACACAATTGCTACTCCAGTTTTGCTAAGCTAAACAAGTCAGTACCATTTCCTTTTCCTTGGAAAGCAAACTCTCCATTCTCCTGATCACTTTCACAATCAACTTTTTATGATGTTCCAGTTAACCATATCTAACCTCAGCAATGAGAATCATCTGTAGCATTCCAGATATTTCATTTTCATTAGTTAGAGTCACATTTACGCTGACTACTACCAAACATATCCAGGTTGCTCGCGCTATTTGAGGTCCACCTCAAGTCAATGACTCGGGTCCACATTTTTAATAAAGAATGACTCTTTAGACTTCTCTAGTATTACAATCAAACAACAGCCATTAACAAGATGGTAAATTTATCATGTTATTCTTTCTATTGCTAAGTTTCATCTTTTCCCTAGAAAAAAAAAAAAGCATTTCAAAAGTTTATCAAAGAGGGACTTAACTGAAAATATTTTTTAAACATGAAGCAAAACTACTAATTGGCACTAACTGGCTACATTATATTCCACAGTTAGCATTATGATCCTTTGTTCACAGTTGCTAGAGGAAAAAAAAAAAAAAAAAACCTATGTTTGTATGATTATGTAGGGAGGACTCGAAATAAAAATAGACATTTTACACGTGAAGTATAATAGATAATAAAGATAGAAACTGAGTTACCTGCTTCTGAAAAAATACTGACAGCTATATAACACTTGCTAAATCAACAAAGTATTTTCAAAGTTACTTATGGCCAACTTCATAGAGTCCTCCATAAACATTTGTATTGAAGTACTGTAAAATAAAGCTTATTGGGAGTACTTTTCACATTCACAGACCTGATTAACAGTAACAAGTACAAACTCAGAGATCAAGTAATGTTAATGTACTAAGGATTAAACAAATAAAGTGACCCTTCAAGTTTCATACAACAAGGTACTCTACATACCTGTCACAAGAGCCAGGCGTTCTACACCAGCAAAATCTGCATGTTCGATAGCCATGACGCCAGCAGCTCCAAAGAGCTGTTCAGGGTAGTTGTAGATCAACTGTCTACAATTAAAAGACAGGCACATCTTCCCATTACACAAAGAACAAGCCTTTTGAATACCAGAGTAACAAAGGAGACTCAATTCTCAGTAGTATGGACATGGACAAATTTCTGAAAACTACAAAAGCAGTCAGTATGTGAGGCACCTACCATGTACAGAATGATACACCACACAGAAGCAAATGCAGTAACAGGAAAACATATGAAGCTAAAAAACAAAATAAAATTCAAACTATTATACCTCTTTGAAAAATACCCTTCCGCTGAAGACACACTATCAGTGCACAGGGATCCATGTGCTTTAAATTTTAAGTCCTTTGATCCTATGTGCCTACTGGGCACTTAACTGCCCATTCTAGCAAGGTGCACTGGAACAACATGTGAAGTAACGTCTTTAATTCTGTCACCAATACAAAATCCAAACAGTATACAACTCTGTGGGAACAACAAATGGCCAGTCTTGTATCATATACAAACAGCAGACCGCAGAGAAGAGCATGTGCTCCCTTATTAATAATGTTCTCTCTAGGACAAAGCAGTCACCTAAAGCTCAACAGTCACCGACCATTCAGGAGTGCTGTATCAAATTATTCTTCCCTTCCAAATTACAGATTGAGTGTTGTAGAGGTTCAGCATGAGCTGGGAGATGCCATCTCCATCAAAAAAAAAAAATCTGTTTCTAAACTACCTTCAAAGAGACAACTGGCACTGCTGGGTATGTGCAGAGAAGATTCTTCCAACTTTGGATCCGTTATCACTTTGACCCGTCAAGCATCTCCTCAGGGGTGTTTAACTGGCTAGCACTTACAGGATCAGATGTGAAGTGCATCTACAGCATGCCTATAAGCAGAAGTCAATTTTACCAGGGAATAAATCTGAAAGTCAAGAATCAATCTGACTCAAATACCACTAGCCTGGCTACCGTGACTGACTGCTACCCGAGCTTCCTTAGGACAAGGACCTGCATTACAGGCATACTGGATAGCAGCGATGGAGTTAAGGATTCCTTCATCAATTTCCCAACAGGACTCTTGACTCCAGGACTCTGTATTTGTACCACGTCCAGTGGACAGAGTACTCACGTTGCCTGCACTAGAACGCCATGCATGTGAAACATCACATCCATGGAGTGACTATGAGATTAATCAGTCTGTCAGTGGTTCTTAGAGATGCTTAACACAAATTTTGCAGGGGAGTTATAAGATGAACCACGTCTGGAAGAGTGAATCTTTGCCACTGTGGGCAAAGCAGTGCTACTCCTACAATTCCTATTCTTTGTAGTAGTAACTAATCAGCTTCCTAGCTGGTTACACAACGTGCTGAACCACCAGGTGTCAAGCTGCTCGTACGTACAGCAGTTTCACTCAAAATGAGAATTACTGAAAGACTGAAGCATTTTTCATCACTAAAAAACTGACTGCTTTTTTTGCACCGTGACAGTTTAAGAGAGAAGTGCACTGCTAACAAAAATAACTCAGATTGTGACATCTCAAACAAAAATGGTTATCTTGCATGCTTTCAAAGATGTGTATAAAAGGCTCACAACAAGGAGCAGAGGCCTCTCAAACACTCTTGAATTTGGAGCAGTACTCCAGCATCAGCATTTTAATGCAGGAAAAACATAGCTGGTTCAATGTGAACTAAATGCATTCAGCAGCACAGCACCAGTTTCCCCCAAAAAGGGGAACATGCATATGGACAATGCTGCTGGTATTCATACCTAAATAAAATCTGTTAGTATAAAAGCACAGTGACATTGCTTCAACTAGACTGAAACATTGATCCCTGATGAATTAACATAACTCTTTCCTCTTTAAAATAAAACAGCAAAACAGATGATGCATATGGGGAAGCACAAAAAAACCCAACACTGGCCTCACTGAAGTGAATAAATTAAGCATTAAACAGGATCATCTAATTTTACAGAAACAAACATAAATAATATTCTTCATACTCATATATTAACTGCATTATAAACTCTACCCCTTTTCCCAGAAAATACATACCTGTTAATAAAGCAGTTTATTCCATGCTTAAGAATACGTTCTACCTTCTCTTTCATTTTTTCTTTTTCTGCTTGTTCTATTTCTGCTACCTTTGCTGTAGAGTCCACTCTAACACGAGAGCCAAAAATCTAAATCAACAAAAAGGAAGAGTTCAGTCTAAAAAGGAATTCCATTTACAAAAACATGGTTTCACAACAGTAGCTCTGTCACATACCTTAATCTTGTCTGTATCCATACCAGTATTTGCAATAAGAATCTTTGCATTTTCAATTCTTTTTGGCTGATTTACACCAATCTTCTTGTCAAGCAAAAAGCCTGTAGTAATAGAAAGGTCTTGTAAGAATTCGTATTAAAAAAGGAGAACAATTTATTTACATTATTACAAAAACTCTTCATATTTATTAGTCAACTTAATAATAACATAGTAATGTTTCCTAGAACAAATTTGTATAGAGATGTATAACTTTTAACAGCTTCATACTTAGAGCCAAATACTTACCTTCATCTAAGTAGGAATCAGCCAAACTTCCACCAAGTTTCTTAATGACGTGGATGGCCTCCAAATTACCAGAACCTTTCAACCTGAGAACAGCTTCGACAGCTAGCTTGACAAAGTGATCCTTATGATGAGTAAGTAATTTTGATGAAAGAGTCGTTCCCGCAATGTTCATCAAGTCTTCACGGAACTTCACTTCATCATCACTAAAACAAAGTCAGTACAGTTCAAGTGGAAAGTCTGAAAACCTTAACGACCATTAACCTACCCCTATGAGTCTCTCCTCACTTCTTGCCTGATCTATGTGTACCAGAATACAACCTTGAAATGTAAGTTCAACTAGGAGAACCTTTGCATTCAGCTTTAGAGAGCCTGTGCTTTCAGTGTCGCATAAAGAAAACAGTCACACTAAAAATCAGAGTATTAAATTTGAAATAATAGCTCAGATTTTTGTTCTAGTGAGCATATTACTGCTCCTATTTTGTTTGTGCACATCATAACTAATTTTAAATAATTTCACAAAGCTTCTGTAGTTCATCTAAAGAAAAAGTAGTCTTTTTTTCTTAACTGTTAAAATTTATAAGTTACACTTAAGAGATTGAAGAACTTCCCAGTAGTATATCATTCTCACTGGTATCTTAATCTTGACTGGTTTATAAAGAGTTACTGCAAAAGTACACTACTAACCCATGATCCACAGCTGCTTTCAGAAGTGCCTCTCTTGAAGCTTTTGTGGCTGCTCTCCAGCCTGCAATGATGGTCTGAGGATGAATCTTCTTTGCAATAAGTAATTCTGCCTCCTATTTAAATGAAATTAATGATTAGGTTTTTTTCCCCTCAAAGGTACATTTACACTATCTAGGAAAGACACTTCAAGTAATCAAAAATTCTGAATGGCAGTAAAAGCCAGAGAGCTGTAACAATGAAATTAAAGTCACTCTACTGGCAGCTTTTCTATTCCAATCTAGGCAAATATGATTTGCCCTTGGAGTATCATCAAGGAATTTTGATTAATTAAAAAAAAAAAAAAATCCTAATTCTAATATGAACAGCAACCAGACACGTACTTCAAAATAGCAATCTTTCACTTCATGTTTGACATCAGTTTCCCGTTCACTTAGAGCTGCAACTTGAAGTGTAGTTGGAAAAAAAAAAAATCTCCAAACTCCCTTTTTGTGAGGAACTTGGCAAGCTGACGGATCGTTTTTCAGATGCTCTTGATCACAGTTCCTGGATCTGAGATTATATGATTTATTGGCACAGCTCTGCTAACAAGAGTTACTCACTTCTGAAGTCTCTTTCACAGTAATTTCAGATTTAGAGTTTGGCAGTGTAAACTCTGTATGCAGAGTTTAAAGGAACAGTATGAATTCAGGTCTTGTGCACACAAAAACAGAATTTAAGATGCCCTGGTTTTTTTCTCATTAACATTATGAAGAGGATTTCAGAGGACTGACCCTCACAACTAAGTAGTGCTGCAAGCTGCCCAGTGAACACCCAGAAAGTGACCTGTGAGAGAATGATACTTCCCTGTTTCACTTGCATAATGAAATAGGAGAAGACAATTTTTCAAAATGTAACAAATTAAAATACTTGTGAATTTATAAGTAACAAAAATCAGGAATATAGCTTTCAAAAAAAAAAAAAACCAAACAGATTATGCAATATCTAATGAGTTTTTTTTCCTATCAATTTCAACAGCAATGGAGCAAGGTATCCCTATGCTTTGGGAGCCACAAACATCAAATAACACACCCCCTACTGATATCACAGGAGTACACTGCCCAATAAAAACACGTCTGTAAAACTGTAATACATCACCCTCAGTAATTCAGCTGCCAACACTGTGACAGATGTAGTTCCATCACCAACTTCATCATCTTGAACCTTTGACATATCTAAAGAAAGAATTTGCTGTATTAGTGTTTTGATTCAAAATACCATGCTCACCAGTACCAGGTTTACATAAAAATATTTTTATCTCGCATTAGTTTGGAGAAGAAAAGAGAATCTTGCTCCTCAACAGTTTAAAGAAGTCACTCTAAGTCACAGAAAAACCTGAGACGCAAATCGAATTCAGCATCCTTCAACCTTCTGCTCTTCATTTGCAACTGAGACACCAGTTCCAGTCTGGTGATGGTCAAGAGCTACTCCTCTCTCTCCTAATTCCTAAAAATAGCCATCAAAAGGAAGCAGGGCTAGACAGAAACCCTAAGCTATACACACAGGATTAGGGAATATAAAAACCAAGTATGTCTTATCAACTGCTGATAAAGAAGGACCCAGCAAACATTAAATCATCAAAAAACTTAACACCAAATTGTCCAGGGTCCTGCTTGTCACTAGAACTGGACCATTTGCACACTGAGACAGTTGATCACAGAGACAAAAGCTGTCAGAGTACGATGTTGATTTAAACCGGGAAGAACCAGAGAGAATCTCTGTATCCCAGTAGATTTCTGTTCTGAATTTTCCTGGTGAAAAAAAGAAGGGCACACATTTGCCTTTTGCCCCTTCTGACTCCTGGGACAAACCAGGGTTGAGGGAAAATGAGCAGATACCAGAACAGTTTTGCAAGAGCAGCATATATCTCAATTTTACTTCTGCAGAATTCACAACTCCTGCAACACCATGCCCTCCTTACTTCAGGAATTCTGCTCCCTCTCCTTTCAATTTTTCACATTATTTGAAGAACACTTTTGTAAGAATAAATAAAAACTAGGCAATAAAGTTAAAAACGAAGAAATGCCAAGTACTGCGATGACAAGCTGTTAAAAACTCACCAACCAAGACCTTGGCCGCTGGGTTGTCAACTCCAATAGCTTTCAGGATGGTTGCACCATCATTGGTAACCGTTACTGTGCTATCTCTTCCAGTACTTAGAAGAATCTTGTCCTACAAGATAAAAAGATTTAGAATACTGCCTGAAAACATACTGTAACTATTAAAACTAAGTTAACAGGTATGACCACTGAGAACGTGCAGCTGTCTTACCATGCCTTTCGGCCCCAGAGTGCTCTTGACCAGGTCACCGATAGCAATGGCGCCAACAAAGGATGACTGAAATGAAAGCAAATATACTTTAGAAAATTATTTTTTTCTACTTTAATACAAGAATTTCACACTAGCCCATAACTTCCAAGGGGACATCTTAACCCAGCCCTTCCACTGTGACACTCCTTTCAGCAAAGTCTGTATCCAAGTTTCTTAACTGCTAGATTTTGATACACAGATCAAACATAATTAATTCTTGCAGAAATCATAAAAGCTTGTTTCACAGTCAAAAGAAATGCCTTCCCATGAACAATCTTCAAAGCCATGGTACTTAGTTTTCGAACACTTACAAAGACTTGATCTGATTGTTAGTGTATTCCCCCTACCTTCTGTCACAGACATGCAGTAAGAAAAACCAAGGAGACAGAAATTGTTCCACATCACCATGAACTGATACTACACTTAACAGCAGAAAAAAATCAAAGTTTAATTACCCCAAGTATTACCAGTTTCTCAGAGAATTAGACTTACCAATCGAGCTGTTTCAGCCTTTTCTTCATCTGCTCCTGCCTTGAAAATGTTCACAGGAGCAAGGGAAATGGATGCCTAGAAAGAGTTAACAGAAGCATATTCCCTTAGCTTCCCTTAATAGAACAATGCATCTGAAAAACAAATCCCTGACACTAACAAACTAAACAATGTTTCTATTATTGAAATTATTTGTTTCTATACTCCATTTGGTTTTGATAAAAACTATATTCAAGATGAATTCACCTTGATTCTTTCTTAAAAATCTATCGTGCAATCTCTTCATCATGTGAAGAGGTTACAAAATAGATTGCAATGTACTCCAAGGCACTGCATACCATATTCTCTGGTCAGACCGATGAGCCGGAAAGGCCGTTACCAGCACCTTACTTTATGGCAGGGTCTGTACTGCTGCTCTGCATGGCTAACCATCAGATCCAGACAACCCAAAGGTAGGTACAACCAGAACCTAAAAAAAAAAAATCTAGGTACTGGGCACGGTGGGGCTTTCGCATTATGATATTTGTGTTGAATTTTTTTTTTTTTTTGCATTTCCATGCAAATTAGTTACATCAGTAATGAATGTATGCCGCTAAAGACTAATGCTTGCAAAGAACTCAAGAACATACATGAATTAGGATCAAATCTCAAAAGAACAAAAGCATCAACTCTCTTAGGAGAGTTCTGTGACTTTCCACTTTGCTGCGTGACCAGCACAGTTTTTCTACCAGTTTCGCGTTCGTTCCATCATCGCTTTGACAAGAAAAAACCAGAAGGGTGCGGGGGGAGAAGCCAGAGAGCGGGCGGGTAGCTTCCAGGAGGCCATCACGAGCGGCCTTCCACGCCGGGGGTCTCGCCGCTGCCTCTCCAGCTCCTCTGGGAGACGAGAGGAGGGAAGGCGCGGCCTCCCGCCCGCCTCCATCGCGTCAGCCACGCTGCGGCCCGGCCGAGGCGGCCTCTCCTGCGGGGAGGGGAAGGCGGGGAACCGCCCAGGGCCGCCTGGCTGCGGGCTCAGCCGCTCCCACGCACCGGCCCGGCCGGGACCGGGCGGACCCTCCTCGCAAGCGCTCTAGAACCTTCCAGGCCCAACGCGCCGCCGCCCCCTCCTCCTCCTCCTCCCTCGGCCCGCCACGCGCGGGGCAGGGCGCAAGGCCGCCCCCACGCGAGCGCTGCAACCGGCACCGGCCAAAGCGCGGGAGAGGGGCCTTTGCACCGCTCTTCTACGGGGAGGGCGGCCGCGGCGCCGCTTACCATGATGCCGGTACCGGTACCGCCGCCGGGACCCCGCCAACCGCCGCTGGCAGGAAAGAAGCAGTGCGCGGCTCTACGGGCCCCCACGAGCTCCTGGCGGAAGTGGCGTCAGAGGAGCCGCCGCTTCCGGCGGCGCGGGGGGAGCCGCACTCCGTCCGTTCCGCGGGAGGAGGCGGCGCCCCGCTCCGGAAAGGTCGGGGGACGGAGGGGTCCCGGTTTATGCCGGGCCCGACTTCTTTACAGGCACGGCCCTGGGGCAGCGGCTTTCTCTGTTTGTTTTTTTTTTTTTAATGAGTTACGTGGCTTGGAGGCCCGTTGCGCCTTTCCCCGTGCTGTGTAATGGCGGCCTCTCGGACGGCAGCGCCTGATTTCGGGCCGCCCAGCGCAGCGCAGCCCACCCCACCAGCCGTCCGCTGTATTTCTATACCAAGTTATTTCTGCCTCAGCAAAGGAGGTTGCTGTTGCCCCAGTTTAATTTAACTATATTGCTGGAGGTCAGTTCTCCAAGCGGTCAAAAGCATTTAAAATTACCTCAGGGGGCCTGCCAGACCATCCCAGATCTCCGCTATTGTATCATCCACATCGCCCATTAAAAGCGCTGAACAGAAGATACCCTGGCACAATTCCACTCAATCCCCTCTTCATTTCAATATTTAAAAACTGATAACTGTGCTCGTGGTGGGATTTTGTTATTTAATCCCTGAGAAAGGAGCACATTAAAATTGCTGGCCTGTGATTCACTAGCCAACAGTTGATAACAACAGTACTACCAGAACAAAAAAAAATATCAATCTATGTACAAAAAAGGATGTGAGAGAACACTAGTAGAAATGACACAAAAGCTTGCAGGAAAAAAAAAAAAAAAATAAACAAAAAAACCAAAAACACAACAACAACAAAAAAAAAAAACCAAAAAACCAAACCAGAC
>WHYT01016998.1:414192-468197 GCA_009806455.1 Tetrax tetrax
TAATCATGTTGTTTAATTTTTTTTTTTTTTTTTTTACCAGAGTAATGAGTGGTATACAAGGGGGGAGGGGGAGAGCAGGCAGATACGTACCTGAAGCAACGATTTAAAGCAAAGCAAAAAAGGTTTTACTAACGAAATACAGCAACACTAACACTGGGAAATACTGAAGTAACTCACACACGATTTTCAATGTAAAATCAATAGTTTATTGCCATGCTACATTTTTTTTTTCCAAATGAAGTTGGCACTGGTAAAGGGGAAAAATGTTGTCATAATACACAATACATTTTATTTAAAATGCACATTTGGTAAGCTCTCTCAATAATGACAGCTTAAAACAAGTAAAATTAATTTTAAGATTAATGCGGAATGGCATAAAAATACACTCTTTCTGCATAGTATAATATTACTTTTTCCATAAAAGAAATACGGAATGTTTGTAAAAACAAATCCATTGAACAGGGCAAATTAACTGAGATTTTATAAACAATTTGGCAACGGTACTCCCACTGTTTAGACGTTTTTATATAAAAGAAATAAAAATCTAGAAAGCTACCTTTATACAAAGTTGCTATATTTATGCCTTTAAGTAGGAAAAAAACATTTTATAATGCAAATTAGGACATACAATAATCTTACAATATTATACAATGTAATGACAAGAAAGGAACATACAACATAAGATTTTGGCCTTTGTAGAAATGTCTATTACTGCATTTAATAAATGCATTTGTGGCACACTGGTGACTATTGTATTCTTACTACTACCAGTCAGCTTTCGTGCTAGAGCGGTATTCGGCTGAACTGTCATGGCAGGTCTGCAGTTTAGTTAAAAAAAAACACAGACTTTTTCAGGAGACGAAAGGTGATGCTGCAATGAAGCGAGACGTGAAAAAGGCAACGTGCCTGCTGGTTGAGACATCCGTATCGTGGGACACCATACAACACTCTTTCCTTTCATACCAGAGCATTTCTTATACATTCAGTTATTAAGTACCAAAGTCTTACAAGTGAGAACATCTGTGTTTGAGATTTGGCAAAATTTCAGGGAAAATGCAAAGTTAGTACCAAATATATAATATATTATATATAAACTGTAGGTGTATGATATACACACGCATCTAATGCAAAAAAACTGCATTAATATGGAGTTAAATTTGCTGACATCCATTCCTAAATAACATAACCATTAAAAAACAGGTGTAATCCTGATCTTTCACACACTTCAGAATCACTTCCTCTTTCATACATAACAGTTAAAGCAATATATATGCAAGTATGACTAAGAAATCAAAATTCACATAATAATCTGAACTCTGACCCCAACAAATAGGATTTTTTTTCAGTACATGTAATTAAATATATTTATATTTTTACAGTATTTTTAGACCATTTCTGAAGAACTTGACCAACCAGGTCCTCAGGTGTAACAGAGCTGTTACGTCAGCAGAACTTGATCTTGTAGGAACACATCCAGTGGCCCTTGAAGTCAACACGAATCATTGGCTTGGCTTCAAAGGACACTGCACGAGGCTCGAACAAGCTCCAGAAGGATCGCCCTGCAAGCAAGGAAAATTCCCTGATGGCATCGAAGCTCCTGCCTCAGACTTCCTTTCCTATTGGAGCAAAGGACACACGGACTCTTGGGCTCCCTAGGTTGTGGGCAGGTGGCATCGGGAACGACCACGTAGAGCACAGCCCCGGGACCAGGGACTGGCAAGGTGAGCTTCATGGCACCTTTTGTACTAAGGCTTCTCGTGGAAAGCAGAGGAGCTGCTCCTCCACACACACCGCTTGGCAATTCGGTCACCACGGGTCTCAGACGTGAGCTGTGGCTGGGACCCCGAGGCATGAAGTACTTTGCAGACACAGAGGAAGACGGTCCCTGTTCTGAAGGGCTCGAGCCCACTTCTTAATCATATCTTTTTACATAATCTCCTTTGTATGTACACATATTTGCTACATAAAATAGAATTACACCGAAGTAATGGATATAGCAGAAAACATCGTCACAATATATGTATATTACCACACTAAATAATTACTAAAACTGCAAGAAAAATTTCAAAATGCCCTTTGTAATATATAAAAATATAGAAATGTTCAACACTTGTTTCATCAACTTTACAGGTAACTTTATCTCTCATATTCTATTTCTATCTGTACACCTACATATTTCCAAACAAAATACTGCGTTAATCTGGAGTAAACACCTTGTTAGGAGAATATCCTCGTAAGACATCTGGCAGACTTAGTCACATACCTTACAGTACAGTATGACACGAAATAATGTATACATGGTCAGAGTTACAGCTTTTTTTTTTTCTCCTTATTCACTTATCTTGTCCAAAAGAGGGAGTAATTCCTAAAGATTGCCAAAGAACCTTAACTCATGGCTTCCTGTCTTTTTTATATATGCTCTGTAAGAAGGACATCAGCAACCTTGACTCCATCTTAACGCAGTTTTTTGTGGTGGAATTTCTTCTGATTTTTTTTTTTGGAGTGTATATGAATTTAAAATAAAGATATCATAAATGAACTTATGTTTATATTCAGTAAATACTGTCAAATATAAATGCCTGAATTACTACCTCAAGGAAAAGATGGAAAAGATCTTCTAATTAAATTCCAAAAAAACCCTAATTCTATCTATCAAACTGAAGGACCAAACTTCTTTAGAGGAAATAGGAGAATTTCAGATTTAAGTCCACCATTAGTTCCTACTAAATCAGTTTCATCTTATTTGCAGCCATTAAATAAATTACTACAGTGCAGAAATGGAATTTCACCATGATCCCACCTTACATGAAGAAGGGAATACTGTTAGAAAGAGACATCCAAATCAGATACATCATTATATGCTCAAAGTAGTAACCAACATCAATCAGAACTTGCATTTTCACTTCAGTGACAGCAAATAAAGACAATCTGCTCTCTCCGGACTGTCTCACTGAAAAGTGGTTAAATATAAAACAAAAACAAGGATAGCCAGATTTTGAGCCAATACACACAGTTAAAAAAACAGCAAAATCAACTGCTGGTCTGTCATCTGCAAAAGAGCAGCCCTCTTTTGACGGTAGTTTGGACCTTGTACAGCGTATACCTTTTCTACACTCAAGCTCTAGGGAGAGATGTAAACACACACACAAATATCCAAACATCTAGGGGGTGGAAATTAAGCAGTTTATGATATAAAATGTCTATTTGAACACTCAGTATTTCTATAAAAGTTCTGTAGACTTTAACAGGAACAGTGCTTCAACACGCACCATTACATTCAACCCCTGTCATATGTAAAATGTACTCTTGGGCGAAACAGAAGCTGTTCTAATGAGAGTTAAGGTTTTCAGAATGGTGTATTTTATATTGTATTGTGGCGTCACCAAGAAGCACCACAAAACTTTAAAAATTGGTCCTCCTCTTGACATCAGTTTGAGGAAAAAAAAAAAATAATTTCCTGATATAACCAATGGCTTAAATTCTCACTATTTCTAGTACAATCTTTATTAGGTGCTTTTGGTCGCTGTTTCATGTTTTTATCAACTCAATTTCCTTGTTTAAAAGATACATTAATGTCTGTCCCAAATTACTGCATTAAATGAATCCTACAGTTAAAGGCTTTCCCTCGTCAAATGTGCTTGAAGGGTAGCAGCCCAACTGCACAATATGGATGAAAAGTAGAACTGATGGAGATGCTGCCGTTTTCGCAGGACCTAGTTTATGTAAACTTAACATGTCTCCATTATTAAAGAAAAATGGTTACATATTTGTAATTTTTCAGTCTATAAACCTGTGGGCCCAAAATAAATATGATCTAAATACTGTGGAAAGAGTTCAGCTGAAAACGGAATCCTAGATTACAGACACTAAACCTAACATCACAGCCTTTAAAAGAGACTGAATTGAAAAAATATTTACCAAGTCTCAAAGGGTAAAGTGCATTGCAACTACATCTACTTCAAGGGGCAGAAAATAAGGAATGCTGAAGATGAGTAGCGTGAGTTAACAAGGACTACCCAGTATGTTTGCAGCATACACAAAACAAGAAAGCCTTATCCCACCTGTAAAATGTAAGACGGTAAAAAATAGCCCTGGAAAATACGTTGTCTGACTCGTTAATATAATTAAGGCTACAGAAAGTTGAAATTTCAGTATATTCTCAATTCTGGGGACCAGAGCTAAGAAAACACTCCCTATGAAGCACTGTGAAACTTGCGACAACATAAAAGAAATTACTCAGACCATCCCTTGTATCTGAGACTATTCAGGATAAACACACGGGACAGTGCACCAGAACTAACGAGGGATATGGTTGGTTATTGTAATTTTGGCAGGTCATTTAGGATATACCTGAAGCCTCTCTCTCCCTGTTTGTAAATTAAGAATATTACTTCCCTGCCTCACAGATGTGTTTTAAGGGTCCAGTTAACTAGTATTTCTGAAACACCCATACCACACAGATGAGGACCAAGTATTTATAAGCAGATGAAACACATTTGCCTCAAAACACATGCTGAAGCATTAGTTCGACTCACAAATTTAAGCGAGCTGTAAGTTAAGAACGAGAATCACACCAGTATCATGAACCCAGTAAGCATTTTGCAATACCTGGCAATTTCTCTTCAGTACAGACCAAGACTGGTCCATAGCATGGGGTGAGGCAATGGCAAAGATGTGAAGGAGCACCAACACTGCAGACCTGTAAAACGTCTAGCTCTAGGTAGTCGTTACCTTCTTGAGTACCAAGGTCTCCCCACAAGTCAACGGGTCTATCACAGTATGCATAGGTTGACCGTGAAATCATTACTGAGGTGGTTTGTTTTTTTTTAAATCTCATTTAAGTTCCTCATAATGGTCTCAACAACTCCCATCTTTTACATCTGCAAATTATGTTCTTTGTGCATCTGGTATTTCAGTACCATACAGTCTGTAAAGAATAATGAAAGTCAGAGTGAAAAGGTTGCCCAATATCCCTTAATGGTGCGTCAAGATGCGTGTATTTCAGGCACCACCACTGCTGCCAGTACTAAACTGAGAGAAGACCATAGTAAAAGTTATCAAAGGAACAGGAACACACTCCAATTTAAAAGACTGAAAGTTATTGTAGTCTGTTTTTTATAAAACTTCAATTAAAATATTGCATGAAGACCCTTAATTCATTTTTTAGATCTCCAAATGGCTTTTCTTGCACGTTTTTCCTCACTCACAGTTCAAGGGTTATTTTACATCACACCAGTTCACACAAATGTCAGTTCCTTTGCAATCACAGGCTCAAGACTAATCTCTGCTGCTGCTAGTACCAAGGTGCACCTGCAATATTGCCAGAATTCTAAAATCATTCAGAGTATTAAAAAAACAAACAAACAAAACAAAACAAACAAAAAGCAGCCACCCAACCAAAAACTTCTGCTAAGGGTGCATCTGGCATAGTCAACAAACAACATTCTACCTGGATGTACCTGTAACACTGAGCAGCCATCATTGTAACCAAGTTCACCAACTGCAAAAGGAAAAGAAGTATGCTCATAGATAATACCACCTTCAGATAATTTACTACATCTCTTTCTAAATTAAAGTATACTATCAACTATGGGTGCACATTGCTAGAATGTGCAATTTTCTATAAAGAACTATCAAGTCCAGTACCCTGCCTCCCGTGTAACCTGTGTCTGATACTTTAGAGGAAGACAATAACTGCATAATAAACCTTTCCAGTTGTGCAATAATGCATGCTGCTGGAGAGCTGGGATATTTCTGTCAGGCATAAGAAGTAGAACACTGGACAGAGACAACCATTTGACCTTCAAGAGTGTTTCTTTGTCAAATGCAGAGAGTAAGACAAACACATAAACAACCCTGAACAATAATTAAAGCTATGTACAAAATTTTGACTTTTAAAACAAGACATTATGGAACAGATAAAAAAGAAACACAGAAATGCAAAGAAAGGAAGGCACACTGAACTAAGAAATGACAAGAGAGCCTTAATTCATACAGCCAACCTGTGAATTTCTTCACAAAGAAAGCCCCAAACTCTAATGACAGTAAAATTCTGTCAGATTTCACAGGGAACTTGATAGGCCACTTGGAATTCTCTTCTAGAGAAAGGAGCTTAAGGTTGGGTTTAGATGCATTTACAGCTCTGACCAACAAACTTCGATGTGACCTCTCAAGTATTACACAAGTTAAGAAAACTATCAGGGAATTAGAGGCCTTCTTGCCCATGTAGTCTTAAAAAAAAAAAAAGCAACCCAGATAAAAAAGGTGTGATGTTTATATCCCTTGAGATGAACCAATATATCTTGTGTGTGTCACACTGAGTGAATTAATGCTTTACATACATTTCATTCTGGAGGAGCCACTTTAATGAGGAATGAACGCAAGATATGTATCTTGAAAGATTAGGTTTACCTGCTAATAATGCACATATCAAGAGGCTTTAAAAAGTGTTATAAATGCCATTAATGAGTATAGGCACCAGACCAGAATATTTATAAATTCAAAACTGGCACATCACTCAGACTCTAATCAATTTAAAGAGGCACTGTGAAAGGTGGTGATGCTGCTATGCAGTAATTACTACTACTGTAGAATGAAATAGTGTTACCTAAATGAATACTTGCTCTACATTAATTCCCTTTAGTTAGACAAGTACATGAAGTATGCAGAAAAAGTCCTATTAGTCTATAAAAGGCGTTAGTGTTAAGAAATTCAAAGTATTTGCATCTTCAATTTTATAAACTTCACAAAAGGTGCAAATGATTTAATGCTTTCCAGGCTCACATAGGCAGGTCAGTACTGTTATGTCTAGTTTTCCTAGAAGTACCGTCATCTCGGGGCAGTGCTTTTTGCAAGCTTGACATAGCAGCAGTTCTTTCAATGTCTATCACAGCATACAGCTCTGTGCGCCTGGTTGGAGTTTGCGGAAGTGGAGTGGTGGGGGTTTTTGGAGTCTGAGGGTTGTCGGAGTCACTACCACCTTCCAAGTCAACCTGTATATAGTTGAGCTGCCTGTGTTCTAAACTTGGACGCCTAATGTCAAAGTTAAAGACTGTTGGGGTACAGTCCCGACGTCGTGTGAATTCTACTTTATGAGCACTTGCTGGTACTGTTACATTCTCTGTATTGACATAATTATGCATTGGATCTAGGTTATTGTGGTAGCCATTCAGAGATGGGGTCTTTGGTCCTAAACTGTCATCTTCATCTCTACTCAGCTTGCGGGCTTCCCAAACAGGAGGCAAGGATGGCAAGTTCTCATAGTTCAACAGCGCAGTTCTCCTCTGAGCAGAGTTGTTAACGTTCTGGGTGTCTGAGGTACTGGTTGATGTCAAACGACCTCTCCTGACCCCTGAGGCACTAGGGATTGATAACCTATTTATATTTTCATACACCAATTTATTACCAGATGGTGTTTCTCTACGTTCATCACTGTCGTACCCAGTGTCCCATTCAGTGTTGTTTGTGCTGCTGCCGCTAACTTGGTCTCTCCCAAGTTGCTCCAGTTTCTCTCTTTCCATTAACTGCCTTTGAACAGGTGTTGGTCCCAAAACAAACTTGACTCCTTCAGGTTCCAGGAGAACCTGAGCATCTCTGTCATCAGTACACATCTGATCTTCTTTCACTTTAGTTGTTTCAGTGTTTGAAAGCTTTGATTCCAGTGGCGCATGCACACTTGATCGATTTTTTCTTTCCTCTTGTACCCCAGTAGTGTTCACGTAAGTGTGCACCTAGAAAGGGAAGAAAAAAAAAAAAATAAAAAAGGAAATTCAAATGCTATTTTTGTCTTCCCCCGCCCCCCTCCAAATTTATTTTCTCCCCTTTTTCTAATCAAAATACCTGAAACCCAAATATTGTGATAGCAGCTGTTTAAGAGCAAAGGGCATCTCTCTCACATTTTGCTGAACTGTGCTCAGTTTTGGTTTTTTCCCCCCCAAATTTTGTTGTTGGTTTTGTTAATGTTACTCTAACAAAATTTACATCCTACATTAATAATTATTTTGATTTGATGTTTTGTCTCTGTTACGCTCTAGTTAGAGCGTTTCAGGTTCTATTCCAGCTCTGCTCTGACCAGGGCAACCTTGGGCTGCTCCAACGTAGCTCGTTAATTAGTTCACTTGGACAGATCAGTGAAGCAGACCTCTACTTTGTTGTCCCCTACCATGACAGTGACCAAGAGCTCAACAGTTGCTTTGGCTAAATTTATCTCTGTAAGTTCCACACTGCAAAGGAAATTTACTAAAAACCCCAGGCTCTCACCTTGTGTACTACTAAAGCAATAAGAAAAGAGGTTGGCTCTACTGGAAGAATAGTTCATTCTTTTTTCAAGAGCCAACAGCCTTCTAATACCAGAAACTGAAGTAGAAACGTACACAATTCTGTATGTTTCGTATGTGTATTTGGAATTCAAAAGGAGCAGCAGTTGGCACCAGATTCCACTAAGAAAGGCGGGAATACACCACTAGGTTATCCCTCCAAGTTCCCACAGTGGATCAATGCAAGGCTAAATGGGAAACACTGGCATAATGGATTACTTCTCTAAATTTTAATTCTGTGTCTGGACACCCAAACTGTAAAAGCAGTATTTTACAGCAGTCATCTAGCCTTCCTAACTTCTCTGTCAAGCTCTACAAGCTGAAGTGTTATTTACAGCTCACTTGACTCCCACACTGATTCTTTAAACTCATTTACTTTTCAATAACTCCAACAATAATGCTTGGAGTCTTCTCCTAACAAATCCTTTCCCCCAGGACAGTTCACTGCACTTTACTGTGGTTACCTTCTCTGGTGTCCTACAGTTTCTCATCACACACGAGAGACTTTCTAAACTACATTACATTTTATTAAGCTTGACTAACATTTTCATCAGCAACCTGAATGATGAGATAGAACACACCCTCTGAAAGTGTCCAGTCTATCCCGGATTGGTACGGTTTCCACTGAGAGGAATCTCCGCAGCCTGGAGAATCAACCTCATAGAAACCTCATGAAGCTCAGCAACAGCAAATGCAAAGTCCACTGCCTGGCATGGAACAATACCAACAGGACAGGCTAGGCACCAACTGCTTGAAAACAGCTTTGCAGAAAAGCACGAGGGGTCCAGGTGGATGGTAAGCTGAATGTGAGTCAGCGCTGTGCACTTGTAGCAATGAAAACCATTGGTTTGTGTTAGCAAAAGCACAGACAGTAGGTTAAGGAAAAGTTCTTGTTACTGTCAATTTAGCTCTTGTGAGACTGAATTTGGGCTCCCTAGCACAAGACAAACATCACCATACTGGAGCAAGTCCAGTGGAGGACCATGATTAGAGAAGCTGGAGCATGTGACATACAAGGAGAGAGTGAGAGCACCATCCTTGTTCAGTCTCAAGAGAAGGCCAAGAAATCACCTAATGGATGTTTTCAACTACCTAACAGATAAAGACAGAACCAGACCCTTTTTGAAGATGTTCAGCTAAAAGGCTAAGGGGCAATGGATACTAGCTGTAACAGGAAAAAAAAAACTGATTACATATTAGGGAGAAATGCTTTCACAATAAAGGTGGTGAAACCCTGGAACACGTGGCTCAGAGACACTGTGGAATCTCCTTGTTTGGAGTATTCAAAGAACAACAGGACAAGGCTCTGTGCAGCTGCCTCTAACTTTAAAATTCGACCTCGAGGACTCTAGAGGTCCCTTCTAACCTAAATTATTCCATTACTTTTATTTGCCAAATAGAAGACTTACACGTAAATAAGCTTTTTAACTGCAATTTTTGGAAAGAGTATATGCAAATACATACTTTCTAGATCTTAAGTTGTATATAAATATGAAGAGCAACTTAAAACAGTTACTTTTCCTCAGGAAGCTATCCTACTAAGTGTCATTTTAAAGAGGCAAAACAAACACTTTTCTGAGGTAGTTAAACAGTAGAAATACATTACACCTGATATTGAAAAACACAAATCAAGGCCTACAGAACAAGCATTAGAAAAATCTGAACTCATGTAGAACCTAAGTTATAAGAGAAGAAAAAAATACCCACTTGCTCCTCTGCTACGAGTAAAGGATGTGTTGATTCTTCACCGACAGAGGGGAGGCGTGCACTTCCGACAGAAGGATGTCTGCTGGAAGGATGTGATGAAGCATCTCCAAAAGATGGGTATCTGGGATAGCCGTTAGGCAAACTTTGTGCACTGAACCCAGGAGCTGATTCAATTAGAAAACAAGCAAAACCATATTAAAATAGAACATTTTATGTATGAGTAAGATGCTTTATATCTTCATTTTCAATTTTCAAAGAAGAAATTAAAATACATGAAATTGTATTCAATATTCACAAGACTCAATTTTGCTTGGGGGAAAGGGAAAGCAAATTGCAGAGTATAGCATCCCAATACTTACTGGGAAACACGTCTGAAGCAACCACTGAAATCTAGGTGTTTTACACACTGCAGTTCTCCCAGTAAACTCCCTGTCCAATTTCCCTTTCTGCTGTTAAGAACATGTCTCCCTAACAAACAGGGACTTATTTACTTAAGCTTCTATTTCTCTGAAATCATCAGTAACCTGGAATTCCTAGTTTCAAATATCAAGCCATCTGCCTGAGATTACCTAAAATCCTCTGCCATTTTGAAAGGACTTCACCCTACCCATCCATCTACTCACAGCAAAAGAAAGATTCCAAACCCACTACAGATGTGATATTACCATTACTTTTTTCCCCCAATAAAAAGGTTGGAACATTGCCCAACATTAAAATTTCTCAAAAATGCTACAAGTAAAATACTATGATATATTATAAAGCAAGTTAGTAGGTGTATTCCTAAGTGTTCATAAGAACGCTGCTTCACTATGGCAGTTTTGCTCCCAAGACTTATGATTCTCGAAAGAGAATCATCAGCAAGTACTTCAAGAGAATGTGTTACTCATAATTAGCCTTGTAGCTTTAAATTAGCTTTCATTTTAATTACTTAAAGACTTAATGCAAATTAAATGCTATTTTCAGCTATGTACCACATTACATTCAGGTATGTCATCTGACAGTATAACTATACTTACTGGTAGGTGTCCGAGGGGTTCTTGGAGCTTCCAACTCAGTTTGATGATTATTCCTTTCTACTACTGGTTCTTCTACCACATTTATGCTATTATTCTGCATTATCTCTTGCAACATATTAAATAGCTCTTCTGCACGGGCACATTTAAAGGCAAAGATTCCTACAGATACACAAGAAAAAAAAAAAAAAAAATCAAAATCCTTTAACGTAAGAAACATGCCTTACAACGTATATAACTTTCAAAAAACAGAACTGGAATCCACATAATGAATACCTGTTAAAGAAGAAAAAATATTAAGAATTTTTTATTGCACCAAAACACACAAAATTACTGTGAGAACTTTTAAAGTGTTTATCTAATAGAAGAATAAGATTCCCATGCACCAAAAAGTGAAATTAGAACAGAAAACTGATTCAGATAAGAGCAAAACTCAGTTTTGAGTGCTAAATAAGGGGTTGAAAAAACCAAACAAACCACAAAACAGGGTAAGATTTTTTTTCTTTTTTTTTTTTTTAAGCTGATTAAAACAATATCTGTTAAATAATTTTTTTTTAAAAAAACACTAAATGAAACTACTGTGGTACTACAAGGGTGTATTTTTTAAACCAGACTTCTATTAAATTACCATACAAATAAGATACCTGCACAACAGGAAAGAAGGATTTAAACACCGGGTAAAAGTTTAGTGTCTTTAAGAAGATTAAAATGAAAAGCTAGGAAGACAAACTGTGGGAAACGGACAGTAACAAACCAATTGCTTTAGGCTAAAGGATAAGACACAGAACACAAAGTTAGCAGCAATACTGTGTGTTTTGCGGGTGTATTGTGCCACTTTGCCTTGAAACAGCAGGGAGAGCCCCAACTTACCCTCACCAGCAAAGTCGCGGCTTTGGATTATTCTTCCATTGAAAGCATGAAGTTAAAGTTGACATGCTTGTTAAACGTGGGTGCAGGTGCTCATTTTTTTCAAGTGAGCATTACAATCTTAAAACACTCTATACTAAAAACTACCTACCTATATAGCTAGTTCTCTAAGTGCAATTATGTTAATATGCTGGCAATTACTATCATCATTTAAGGATGCAGAACCGTGACAGATCACAACTACCAGAAACGCTCCGCATGGTAAGAAGTTAACAAAAGCTCAGCTGGGAATATAACAAATGGGCTAAAAGGAATGATGCTCAACAATTAATATTCAGCTGGTGCAGCAAATAAGCATCATGCTTGCAACACAGAAGCTGTAGAGCTGCTTCTACTATGTCTCCCCAACCCATGATCCAGCTCAAGTACAATAGTCTATGTTTAATTTTTTGTGTATTTCTCAAAATTCACACTGGATACTTAAATCTTAATGGACAAAAAATAAAATTAAACAATCTAGGTTCACAATCTTTAGAAAGCTCCCAGTATGTCTCTGAGAAAGCTAGCTGCCTTTACTCCTTTGTTTAAAAAAAGTGCTTCCAGATTAATGATTCCTTAAAATACAAGGTGAACCAAATTGGCACTGAAACTGCAAGCAAAAAGAACTTGATGAAACCTTGATTTTTACTAAATACATTCACATTAAATACAATGTGATCTGTCACTTACACAACATGGTGACATACCAGCTCCTCCAAGTTTTCTATCCTAAATTATCTATCAGCTGTGATCTCAAAACATGTCTTCAAGGTTTTTAATATCCAGCACAAACTCAATGTTTCACCATCAGTGCATCTTGACAGCTCATCAATAGATATAATTTGAGATTGAATGGAAAACACAAACAAGAATATTGACTAACACAATCAGTAGACGTTGCTGGGCAGTATTCAGGGTATTCTCAACTGAAAAACTTCTCTGTCATCTGGCCAAATGAAAATGAAGTTTTGCAATTGTGCCCACAAACCCAATGTAGGTCTAAGGAACAATGCTCCATGGCAAACAGGCAGCAGAGAGAATATTTTCTGCTGGATTTCTTTTTTCTCAGTATTCACAGTATTTTAATATTACGTAAGAAAGGCAAGAAACAAAAGAGGGAGGAAAGGGTTGCTGCTTACACAGCCTGCTTAATCTTCTCTAGTTAAAATAAATAAATTATTTGGCAGACTTGTTAATATGCTGTGGAGAAGAACCTTCAAAATAGTATTTTCAGTTGAATTTCATTACTATCTATTTTATATATTTAGAAGAAGCCATAAATTAAACCTGCAAAAAATCAATTAAAGTTATTTTCTTCAAAACAAAGTTTATTACTTTCTTCTTAGAGGTGTGAAAATTTAGTTTAGTATGGAGCATACTGTAACATTTGAAGACATCTCCATTTCTTATTAGGAGATGAATTGAGAATGCCTTCTAAACTCTTATTAAAAAAAAAACTAACAACCAATCAAACAAACAAACAAAAAAAGCTGTCTGCCCTTACCTCTGCTTGGACAATGAAGATTGACCAGACTTGTTTATTATCAAGTTATTTCATCTTCCTGATTTTTTACAGTGAAATTTTAAAAAAATTGCAATCGCTAAATACCATTATTGATAAAAACACTAGTAAATCCTAAAAATTTATGAGAAAATAAAAACGCAACTTATTTTCACAACGTATGAATATGTAAGAATTCCAACTAAACCCAGCTACATCACTGTAGAAAGATGCAAAATGAGGCTGAGACCTCAAAACAGCTATTATCTTGAGCACTGCTGCAGTGAAGAGAGAAAAAAGCCTAAATCTTCTCACTGGGAGCCAACCTTGGCCAGGGCAGGCACGATCTGGGAACTGGAAAGGTAACCATCTTTTTCCAATTAAAGCCACACAGAAAAATAACTGAGCAGTGCTGGATTTTACACACTTCATACAAAAATGTGTCAAAAATTGAGAATTATGTCACTGATATAAATGAAAGTGATATTTGGTTTAAGAACAGGATGAAACAAGTGCGTTACTGAAGACAGTAACAGGGTAGGGATATCCAATTCTTAATAGTGCCCTAGTCTATTAAAATCTAAAAATAGCAAATTCTTTGAATTCCAAGGAGACTTCTCCACAGTTCCAGGTTTCACTGCCCCTCCCTGAAAGTCAAATCAACCCCTGAGGTAGGAGAACTTCCCTGTCAAGACCAACTCCTAAGTTGACCAGAAGCATCCACACATACAAGCATGAAGTGCTCCAGACCTACAATGCTAAAAACTATGTGCAAGTCAAATCCTCATTTACCATAAGACCATTCCTCATAAGGTAACTTACTTTCTTTCCAGACATCACATTCACATATACATATTTTTTACTTAAAAAAAACCCAAACAAACAAAATTGTCTTCCAACATCAAATAGATTTCCAAAAAGCTTTACATACAAAAATTCCACATACCTTGTCCAGTTTGACACCTTCGGCCACTTTCAAAAGAGAAAAGATTTGAGTCATAGCCATAGCGACGGAGACAGAGGTAGTGCCATTTTACAGAGTCCCTTTTACGGGTGTACAATATTAGTTCTGTATCTGTAAGTTCCATTATGCCAGAACCCAGTTCATTGCCATCATCATCCACATTAATAACCTATAAAAAGTAGGTTAAATAACATTAGTTAAGTACTATTCTGAGCACTAATGTCACTCCTAATAATCTTAATGTTTCACTGATGCACTCTATCTGCTCTGTCATATTTGTTATGGTCCTTGAGGTAAAAGTTAAAAAAAAAAAAAAAAAACAACTCTAAAACCAGTTCCTTTGCTCCCCTAACCCAGAATTAAAGTAATACATATTTAAAAGCAATACGAATGAGACTGCATAACATTATTGTAAAATCTGATGAAAAATTTAAAATTGAAGTGATCAGTAAGTTAAATACTTATTTAAAAAAAAAAAAAATGGCTTTATGTACATATTCTATCCACACGGATAAGGCATACCACAGATAATGGAATCTTTCAGACCCCTGTTTTTTGCTTTGTCATATAACCCCACTTACACTTGGGAAAAGGAATGAAAAAGGATAAGGGACTCCAAGATAAAGCTTCCTTTATAGCTTTGCACTTGCTGAATCACCAGACTGTTTTAGATATTTTTTTTTTCCTTTGCCTTTTTAAAGTCAACAAATAATTCAAATAACCTATGGTTATCTTGCATGAAAACATGGGTATAAAGCTTAAACTCTTAATTCTTTCTGCTTTTAAACCAGTTTGAAGTCATCTGCATCCTTTTTGGAATTCAGAAAATATTCCTCTGCATGTATTTTATCTCATAATGCTGCTTTTAGTAGGATTCCTTCTTACTCAATAAAAAGGCTACCAAAAAAATCTTCCCTATGGTATCAATCAATGTTACTCCTTAAAGAGACATTTTCAGCTTGAAATCTAGTCAACTGAAAAGAATTAGGAATAGTTTCGTCTGCCACTGAGGCTTATGCCAACTTTCTTCATTTTGCAAATTACATTCTTTCATCTTCTCCCCCCTGCTGCTAAATCAGCGACCCACACAAACAATAGAGAAATTCTATGAGGAGAAAAATAGGAACTAGCTACACAAAATGATGTCACATGCATAAAAAGCAAGAAAACAGAAAAATATTTTATGCTTCAGCTTTTTGAACTGATAAGATTAATCATCCCCAGAAATTCTCATGGCTTTAAAGCTCATTTCAGTGTTGCCCTAAGGCAACGCATGAATCATTTTTCGCTATGGAAGCATTACATTCCTTTGCCAACTCAGAGACAGTTTGGAGCACAGAAGCAAATCTGACTTGTGTGACTACGCAAAGGTATGTTTACTTAAGAGTCACTGACTTCAGCAGCTTCACGTTAAGCATGTTAAGCACATGAACAAGTGTTCACAGGCTTAGAAATTCCAGGGATATAAGGGTCAGAAGCACGTTTATAAATAAAATTTCTTCAAGTAAGAGACAGAAGTCCTCAAAAATGCTATACTCAGTAGTGATCTTACTTAGTAGTAAGTAGTAGATCGCTTACTTGGGTCCTTCTAACTGAAATGGAGATGGATCTCCTTTCTGAAGATAAAAACCGTCACCAAAAAAGACTACTCTGCCTAGAGAATTCCTGTCATTGCTGGTAAGAGAGAATTTCTCAAAGGGGCTAGAGAAACCTGTAGCCACAGATACCTGCAACTCTGCAATGTTTTAACCATTCAGTGATTCTCACCCTATTTGCATTTAAATTTTTTCCATCACAGACCTACTCTGCAAGAAAGCAACAAAATAATTCACAGCATACCACATCAGTTGCTTACCTTAAACTTGTTTCGATGGTTATCTGGGACAGTTTCTTTATCTGGACAGCTACAACAGCTACCCATGACTTCTTTAGAAGACCATGTGATCTCTAAAGGGGGAAAAAAGAAACCAAAATGATAATACAGTTGAAGTAAAAATAGAGTATCATCAACAAAACAACCCAACACAAATTGCTCTCTGAATTTACACTTCTTCAGAATGACTATTGCAGTCGTAAGTAATAAAAAAAAAAAAAAAAAATCAACATATTACAAATATTTTTAAATAGTTAAATTAGATTTAGCATTAAGGAATGGCAACACCAAGCTGTTAAAGTCCTACCAATAATTCAATTTGAGGTTACTACCAAACAGACCCATTCGATTTGTCACCTTAATCCCCATGGTAGCAGCTTGAGGGAAAACAAAAACCAACTACTTACTGGTTGCGATTCTCATCTCCTAAACCAAGGCCTTTACACAAGGCAACTAACTACCTGGATTCCAGCTCCTTCTAAACGAGCACTCCCTGGCACAGCCTGCTCAGCACGGCCCTAGTGATGCCCATACAAGCCCTGGGCTGCAGGAGGTTACCAGGCACAGGCAACACAAAGAGCCCACATGGCAATAATCCTGAAAGGCTGCCCTGGCTTCAGCAGCTCCAGGGTTGGCTTGCAACAGAGGGTGGAGGTGTTCCAGGCCTGCAGGCAGCCCCGCGCTGGCAGCCGTGCAGTCAGGCTCTGTGCTTCCACTTTTAAATACTTCCCATATAGCAATGTACATAAAATTATGTAATCTAAGTCAAGGGAACGAAAAAAAAAAAATCCACGTTCAATGCAAATATATTAAAACCTGGGGGTTTGTTTCTATTAAGTTCCTTTGGATTAAGTAGTGTTACACAGTCTACTTCATTTGCTACAAAACAGTAAAATAGTCAACTAACAGAACAGCATGGGTAAATTAAGGAAAAAAAAAAAATCATAGAATCATAGAATGGTTAGAGTTGGAAGGGACCAACTGCAGTGCAGATTAACAATCAAAACATTTGCAGCAAAGGTTTTCAAGGTCTGGTCCATACAGCAGTCATAGTTGCAGACACTTCTAGCAGCCTCCAGGCACAGATGCTTGCACTTAAGCCCAGTCTTAGACCTCTCCAAATATTTTGACAAAGTGGAAACAGAACTAGAGAGCAGCATGCTGTTACACTATCATGACTTTCTTTGCATTCAGCATAAAATAACCAATTAAAATCTGCTGGAGGCAGGTGCCTGCAAACTTAAAAACAATTAAAAAACCTCAACTGCAAAGTAGTTTGGGAAAAATCACTACAGTTGCAAGAAGAAAGCTGTAGTATATAAAGATGTATGAAGTATAGCCACTGTATCTCAAGAACAACAACAAAAGAGTACGTAATCAGTAATCATGTAAGCTTTTTATTTTGTCTCCAATATATTCTAATATTAATACTTCAGAAAACCAAGAACTGCAATGTTGCTTCAAAGGAAAGGAGTGAACCAAGGCTATGAGGAAGAAATGAAACAGCTACAGAACTGGCAGAATTTAAAAAATCACTCACCTAGATTTGGCCATTAATATTCCCAGCCTCTGCTGCAGCATCAGGGCTTCTGTCATACTCAAAGTGTCATGATGTCTTGTCACAGAGCTAATCATTTGACCTAGAACTAGAAGAGTACATAAAAATATAAGTTTTCTTGGGCTTAAGATGACAGTAAACTAACTAAAATACATAGTTTTTAAAAAATCATTTTGACAGTATTATGTCAAGTGAACTCTTCATAGCTAGGATGCATCTTAAGTGGAGTTTTAGACAAGAGATCGATCTCTTAGAGCTTCCCCAGCACTTCTGTGCCTAGCTGAGTCTTGGAAGAAAATAAGCTGGTGTCCCCTTCTGCAGTGTAGCGTGTCACACTGGGGACTCCACCATTCTCCACTCACTCCTTACCCAATTTAGCATGTGCAAATGACAGATGCAGAGCTCCCGTTACCCTTAGCCCATACTGAACCAAACCACAGCAGACAAACAGAAGAACACATACAACTCTGCTTAACTCCCTCCTGCTTATCCTACTGAACATACACAAATGCTGACTTGTATGATTAACACATCACTCTTTCTCCGTTTCCCTCATGATTCTTGCTGCATGACATTAACCATAAATTGCTTGCTTTCACTTCCCTCCCTCCCCCCGGATTACTCTCATACTAGCCATCCACTCACATTTAACACCAAAAGCTCAACTGCTGCTTCCACCAGACTAACAGTTGGCAGCCTCCATACTCTGTAAAATTGCCAAACGAGCATTTGAGGTTTCCTTTGATGCTGCTTCTTGAACTCAAGAGAAGGGCTAAATTCTCAGAAAACTGCTTTATTATTAGCCTTTCTTATCAGCCGTGCAGGATGTCTATGCAAACTTGTTTGAGACCATTGCACAGCTGCTTATCAGTACTGCTGCGATCTTTGTATTCATCTGCTGTCCTCTGCCTTGTGCCTGATTTAAAAGCATTTTGGGAACCCAAAGTACTCTTCTTTTTTTTGTATAGCATCAAGAGTAATGTATTCCCAAACTGGTAACAGTTGCAGAACACACTGTGGAGGGATTGTGCAAGAGAACAACAGAAATTCAATACCAGTAAATACAAAATAACGCGCCTAGCAACAGAGCTCTCTACCCGTTAGGAAAGATCAGTCAGGTAGTCAGGCAGTTCAATTAAAACACTAGCTCAATAGCTATCATAAAGCAAGTGAAACAATTGCTTGGAAAGAACTAAGACAGCCAAAACAAAAATACAATTCTATTTTATGAATCCTGCAGCCACAGATGTAGTAAAGCACGCTATCATGCCTCCTCTGGTCAAAAAAGACAGAGTAAAACCAGAAATATGCTATTTGGACTGCTCAGCCTGGAAAAGGGGACCACACAAGACAGAAAAGTAAAGAATCATAGGTGTCATGGAAAAGATAAATAAAGCACAACTGTTTTCCAAATTCAAGCATTAGGGAGAAGCAGTTGACATTATTAAGGTTCAAAAAACTACACAAAAGTACTTTTTGCACGTGGTATGTAGTTAAACTTCATGATCCACAATGTCTTGTGGGAATGAGTTCCAAAAATTTAAAGATTCATAAAGGAACTGGGCAAATGCAAGCTCCATGAAGAGCTTTTAAACTCAAGGATGTCATATTGGGCTCAAAAAGTCTCCAACCTGCAAGTATGTAGAAGGGTGTTACCGAATGATCATAAAATGCTCCTTTTTACTATTCCCTTCCCTATATATTTACTACTGTCTCTCAGAATTTACTATTTACTGTCAGAAACAGGATACTGGACAAACTGACACTTCAAGTCTGACCCAGTAAAGCCATTCTAGTGAACATAAAACAATGAGTTGGACTTGATACAAATTTTTGAGTGCACTGTCACAATTATCTCCTTTTTTTTAATGTCTTAATAATTTGTATTTAACTTAAAACTGAAATTTCACAAAGATACAGAAGGAAAAACTTATTCAACTGCTTGATAGATACATATTTGCATACACATACTAAACAGAGATTCTCTGCTGTGCCTAAGTGGCATTTAGTATCAGGAGCTTGCAGCAAGTCACATTCTTTTCCTATAATTTATTTTCTCTTTAGCCATAAGCTTTCTTGATCTTGGACAAAATTGTACACAGTTGTATTTAAGACCTACTCCTCTGCAACACACACAGGCTCTGGTTCTGTGACGGCCCTACCCATTCTAGCTGGCATTATTTAACTATGTTTCTTGGTCAGGTTAGGTTTTTGTTGGCTTAGCACACCAAACCTGCTCAGCAGAAAGCCTAGCAAAGTGCCAGAGCCAGCTGGGGACAGAATCACAGCCTTAGTCACCTCTGCCCAGTCTTCAGAAAACTTAGCCCTTTCACTAATTACTGGGATTTACTTAATTTACCAAATTCTCTGCTAAAATATTCCAGATGGGAGAAAGGAAAGTGGGAGCAGAAAGCTTACCCACCCGCTCTGGCTGAATCTTACAGGTAGTCATTAGAAAAATAATAAAATTTAAAAATTTCACAGGCAAGCTACACTAATGCAGGTGTGTTTGCACTGGTATTTATTCTGATATTTTTTCTAGCAAAGTTTTAAAGTCTTCACATGATTTGGCTAACATGAAATAGTCTAGTCTACCTAAAGCAGACTAGCCTATTTCAGTTACCTAAGAATGATTCTTAAATGATCTAAAGAGAGTTTTAATGGATTAAAAAAAGCATACAAATTCACAGGACTTAGCTTCTTTTAAATGTAAAGCAATAACAAAATTCTCCAATCAGTTGTTTCCAATTACAAGTTGGCTATTTACTCTGTTTGGGACTTTCTTAAATCTTCCCCGATTGCAAAATATTTACCCAAACTTAAACATACAAAGAGAAGTAGACATTTTCACAGTCACAACCCTAGAAGTTAATCTTTTCAGTTATGTCTACAGTGTCAAATTTAGGACCTGTAATTTCCCATTCATGAACCATCAGCGGTGGTTGGGTGCTGAAGGGGAAGGGGATGGAGAGTATTTGCTGCTTCTCCCTAACACATTCATTACAGCACTGCAAGGTAAAAATCCCAGGCAAGACAAACCAGCACCAGCACTTATCTAAACCTTGTTAACAGGAGTGAAAGTTGGGAACTGCCATAACTTCAGTAAGATTTATTACCTGGCTTTGTAAAGTAAAACATATCTCTCTCCCTCATAGACTAAGCAGTGGCAATAAGTTACGGTAATCTCTCAAAAGTCAATGAAGATGAAGACATCATGTAAACACAGGAGATTTTTTTTTTTTAAAAACAAAAAGTCACAGTCAAAAGTTTGTAAAACTTCTAACATTCGCAATTCTGCAATCTCCCCAAGTTGGGAATGGTCTGAACAACGCGTGTTCCACTGTTTAAGAAAGGCCACATGGACAAGCTGCAATCATACTCCTCCTTTCGCTGATGGTAACTGAGAGAAACTTTCTGTATGCATTCTTCTGCACATCTTTAAAAATACAGGGAAGGAAAAACCCCAAACCATAGCATGCCTCGGAACAGGTAGGGAGAAGCAAGGATGCCTTGTCTGTAAAGCAATCTTTTGCACATATGCTTTTCAAATGGAAAAGTGGCTTTTCAAACCGCTAGCTGCCGCAATGCTAGATCCTCTCTGTGTCTTGCTCTCAGACCTACGAACAGAGAGCAGAAAACAACTAAAGTGCATTAACAGAAATTTAAGGCATTTCATACCACAAAACTGTATTTTAAAAAATAAAATAAAATAATGACTAAAGCTTTTTCTTCCTTCAGAAATTTTAATACCTAGAAAAAACAATGAATATAATGAAGTAACTGGAGAAAGGTGTCTGTGTACTCAGGTTGACAAGCACTTCAATATATACATTCTCAAATTATCAAGAACTTGATAATATTTTGATCACAACTAAGCAATATGAACACACCCTTATCCTATCATTTTTGCCTAAACATTCTAAATCGGCCAATTTAGAAGACTACATAGACTTTAAATTTAAAGTGTCAGCACTGACCATTTTCAAAGACTTTCTTCTTTGGCCTATGCCAAAAAGAAAAAAAAAAAAGAAAAAAAAATTAAAAGGACATAGTCCCAACCACTAGAACACAGAACTTCCCTGTACTTTTATCTCCTATTCTTATTTTAAATATTTGCTTAAAAAGGTAGAGTAAAAAAGTATTATCAAACCCTCTACATTTAACATCAATTTCTGTGGAAATAAAGTAGTTCTGATAAAAACCAAACCCACAAAAATGTTGAGTTTTGGAGCTATATTAAATGTCAAACTTGGTGACAGATGGATAAATCAAAATCAGGAGTATTTCACCTTTTTAATTGATTTTTTTTTAGACAAGCCTATTCAGCATAACACCGGTAGGGACCAGACCTTCCAGGAAAATCCGGAGGCCCTTGGGAAGTTTGCCTGAAGCCTTTCAGTTGCCTTGGTTTGGACCTAAGATATATGCCAGATCAGAGCCACATTTTCCTGTGACGTGGTTGAATCTCCCTACATAAACTGCATCACAGGCAAGCTGTGAGTGTTTAGGTTTTTTCTTCTCGACACCTGACCTGTTGTATGAGCCCTTCTGAAATGGGATGGCTTGAGTGCCTCCCCTTAGCCTCCTCTCAGGTAAGAGGATGTAGATGTAGCCTCCAACTAGAGAAGCAAGTGGGAGACAACAAAATTATTTCTTTTTCTGAAAACCCATGTCTCTTAGTGGAGACTTCATGAAGTCTGTTGTATCTGCAGCTTACAGGTAGAATTAGCACTCCACAGAGGATCATCCCAAGCTCGGAAAAAGCTCTCTCTCCCAATGTCTTGGAGTTCAGGAATTATCAGAAGTTATTGCAATGGCAAATCTTTTACATCTATATAAAAAAATGCACAAATTGCTCAGTAATACATAAAACTTCCTCTTCTCCCTTCCTCCAAGTATGTTAATGTTGTCATCTCTTACAAAACTCCTTAAAAAAACCCCATTATTCTCCTCAAAACTATTACTTAAGACAACTAACACTTAAAATACTTTGTGCAGGAATAGACTCATCACATTTCCAGATTTTTGCCTCTTACAGGTCCATTTTTGTCCTACGTCACCTAGGGTTAAAAAAAAAAAAAAAAAACAAGTAAATTCTTTACTTCAAGTGGAAAGTTGGAAAGCAAAACCCAGGAAGCATGGAGGAAAGGTTTTCATTATTAACATATGACACCAGATTGATCCTGTATTTTAGGCCACTAACCTGAATGCTGTCAATCAATTCCTTTGCCCCACAGAGACTCACCTCTTCCTGTTTAACGTGTAAGAAATAGAGTCCAAATTCTGTTTCTCTAAACTGCATCTAAACTAGACGTTAGGAGTAAGCATTACAAATAATTTGCTAGGCAACTGAACACTCTGAAATAGGAAAAAAAAAAACCAACTTTGATTATTTCCTCTCAAAGTTCAAAATTTGTGGCCCCCAGGTGTTTGGATGTCTATGTTTCCACAGGGATTCAGAAAAGAAGCATCCTCAGTTCAGAGCAGGTATTACAGCCACCGTCAGTATACCTGCCCAGTACATGCTGCAAGACGAACCTCACAACAAAATGCTTGGGTGACAGAGATGACCTATTCAAAACAAGAAATCTAATTTCATTACAGTTGGATGAGTGGCTTCTTATAGGAATGTTACAGATGTCTTATGTTTTAGAAGAAATCAGTGCTATTTTATTTTTAATCTTTTTTTTATGGCTTTCAGTATATGGAAACAAAATGACTCTGAAACATTTACAGATACAAACCGCTCTGCAACTTACTTTTTCTCTCTCTCCTTCATTTTTCTCTTAAGGACTTATTTTTCCTTACAAACTTTACAGAATTATACTAAATATATATTGATTTATTTAAGATTTGACATCCTTCATGTTTCATCATTTCCACCCTTGTTAAACACCATGTTAAACATTGCTTGATATTTTATTACAACTGGTGTATTTAGATTTAACAGTGAGTTTTCACCCTGCAAAAATACAAGCAGCAAAGATGGGATGGAATTTATAAAGCAACCTATTTTTCTAGGTCCTTCATAAAGAATACTGAGGACATAACATGTCAAAGGGAAAACACGCTCTAAGAGATAATCCACAACTCATGTAGTAAATCCTCTAAAAATTCACCCTAAACAATGGCAAAATTTGCATTACCTTTACCAGTCCAAAATCTTATGATAGAACCTAAAGTTTACATACTTGATTCCTTTGAAAGCTAGCAACTCCACTCAACTTCTGTTTTCTGTTTTTCTGTTTGCCCTATGATGAGCCACACAGCACAGAACCTGCCTCTCCCTGAAGCTCATTCCAGTACATCTTCCCCCTCCTTTAAATTCTCACCATTGGAAATACTTGAAGAAATCACAACCAAATCCCTATGGATACATTACAAGTAATTTTCTCAGCTCAGAGCTTTTGAGCATTGTTGATGCTAATGTTTTTTTTTACAGCATGGATTCATTTTCACCTGGATACTGTTACCTCAGAGATTAAGTACAAACTGAGACTATAAATCTGAATATTTCAGATTATACATAAACAATTTCTAAGTAACTCATTACACCCTCTGCTCATTAACCAGAGTTGTCACTACAGCAAAGCAGCTTGAATTTTTCAACACAAAACAAATTTTGCGTGCAAGTCGAAGTCTTACAGGCATGTGAGACAGCAAACAGACTAATGAACAGAGGAATCAACTTACCACGTAGAAAAAAAAATGTTACTGAGTAAAACAATGGTTATTTTATTGCCATTTTATTCCTTCCAGAAGATAGATGAAGAAAGCTGAAGTGGTACCGCAGTCAGTCCCTTGAGTTTTGCTGGTAGCCGAACACTGGCTAATACAACAGACCAAATGGATAACCAGCTTATCTGATGTGGCAAATCCTGCGTCTTCAAAGCCGTGACGTAATCCATGGTGGCAAATTCTATATGATTTAAGAATCCTGGTATCCTACTTAGGACTTAAAATAGCCCATACTTTGGCCTTCTATTTATTTTGGCTAGTATATCTTCACTACCATGAGGCCAAGTTCTTTCAACAGGAAAACAAAACTCAGGTTTCTGGAACACGAGACTCCCACGTACCAGACCTCACATGCACATAAGAGACAGCACCAAACTAAAGCATTTGTCCTGAACTCGTAATTTCTGAGTGTGGTCAGCTCCAAGAACCTCGTTCCCCTAATGGTTACAAAAAGGACCTCTTCACTTTATAATTATTTGGAAAAAAAAAAAAATGAAAGAAATTATTTCTGTACATCAGCAACGACTGATTAATTTGCTTTAATGTTTGGAGACAGAAGAGATGTAAGAGGTGCCAGACCTGGAATGTTCTCCTGTGGAAACACAGCGGTTTAAAGGGATATGAGTGTTTAGCAGGACAGGAAGAAACCCCTGAGAAAGATGGCAAAAAGGGCATAAAACACTCTCCTTGCCTGCCCATGCGTGCTGCCATCCTCCAAATCAATTCCTCTTCTTTCAGGTACCCTGGAAGGCCCTTGTCTTGCACAGGCTGACGAATGATGATGTAACAACAATTCACCCCCCAAACAGTGAATGCATTTTCGGGAGAAGGCATTTTAATAGTAAAGCAAGCTGAACCAAGGTCAGACATAATCCCTGCCCTTCATCCACTTGGCAACGATTATTAAGAAAATTAATATTGAAGGTGCTTTAAGTACTAGAAGGATGAAAAACTAGCAGTGCTAACAAACCATAACAGAGTTAAAAATGACAATGAGAGATCCAAGAAGAAACTAAACATGCTGAGAAAGAGTTTGGTGCCGCTGGCTGCAATTAGGGAAAACAAACTATGAATGGTAGAGCTGAAGTTGCAGAATCTCGTTTATAACTTTGCTTATGCTAACAGGTGGAGTTTTACCTCAACATTTTTATTAAATGTGCATGTTGTCAGACTTATGATTAAAATACAGTAATAAATGCACACTCATTTTTTTCTCTTTAGCCCTTTCCAAAGGCAAAAAAAAAACAAAGGCAAAAAACAAATTTGGCAAAATCCAAACTCAACTATAAAGCTTTTTGGCTCCTATGAAAACAAAATTACTACACCACACACAAGCTTCAGCACACAAGTTTGCTGTTCCTTTGGCACATTGCCCTCAGAGCCCTCTTTGAACACGCGGCGAGGAGGCTGATGCAGGATCATACTGGGAACTCGCTCTCTCAGCAGCATTCCTCCATCGGTACCTCCTGCCACTGCCAATCCTCTGCTCCTCAACTCACAGGAGCTTTTCTTTTCTCTTCTTCCTCCTCCTTTTTAACACCTAGATCCTCACAACTCAATCTGTTTTGCTGTATATGTGTTAGCATATTTGGATTCAAACTGATCACCAACTTTTTACTTCTTCCCTCTCACCCTACTCTGATGCTATATAAAAATACCCAATACCATTTAAAAAACAGAAAAAAAAAAACATAAAGAACAGAAAATTAGGAGCATTGTTTGTTTGCTTAAGTTCAGGACTGTCAACTGACCCTGAATAGTCCTTACATAAAATTTTGAAATGGCATGTTAGTATTGAATTAATTCTCTATGGTTCTCCTTAAAAGTGATCATTTCAGCAAAAGGCTCAAATTTACCTAAGTTAAACATCTGCTGGAACACCGTTCATCACTAACTCCTTAAAAAACCCACTCATTCTGACAGAAAAGCTCTTATATTTACCACAATTACAGTAGAACTGAAGATTAAAGACCAGTTCAAACAGCTGAGTTAGACGAACAGAGAGAACTGCAGCAGGCAGCAATGTTGTGCCAACACTTAAATACTTCATGATGTTTCAGAGTGATTTATGTGACAGTGACCCTACACCTCTCCACTTTGCTCTAGCCTGACATTTTAACATCGACATTCCCTTATCCTCAGGTGTGGCACCCCATATTTTGGCCTATCCTAATGCGATATAAAAAGTAATCCTACCTTTCATCCAAGTATTAGGTTGATACAACTGTTCTATTCCATAGGTGCACACATACACAGACACAGCATTAAATAGTTTCAAATCTTCACCTCAGCACATTTTGAAAACTCTAGGTCTTTAATGAACATGCATCTTGAACAGGAGCACACAAGCTGTTTGCTCCACCATCCCCATTAATCCTCCTGAGGATATCGGACAACATTCCTTGTTTTATTCTTTAATCACTCTCCAAAAACAATCCTCTTACTCTAAACTTCCAGAGAAACAAGACTTCTATTTTACTTGGTATAATTTTAAAACAACTTACACACGTGCAAATATTTTTCAATTTCTTATTAAAACAATTTCTCCAGATCCACACCACCATATTGTTTTCTGTGAATGTCTGCCAGACTAACTACATCCTTTTAAAAGAAACAGCTAAACATCAAGCTCTAAACCACGACATCAGGTTAAACAAGCAAGCACTACTAAATTATTTTATTCTTGGAAATTCTGAATCTCTGTAAAAATATCCTCTGAGGAACAGCATATACAAAAAGCATCATTTTTACACAACAATAAAACAGCAGAAAGAGGACTGAAGTTTTAAGCTCAGTGCTACGGAAAAGCTTTTTGGATATAGGATCAAGGAGAAAGGCTAAGAGATGGGAAAATAAAGTAGAAGCCTACAACAATTAAGTCAAGTATTGGGGCCTAAGAGGAAGACAGAATCTAGCTTAATTCTTGAAAAGGACGCCTGGCTTGAAACTGTTTAAATAGTGAGTCAGCTCTCCAATATTTAACCACAAATGCCTCCTAAAACCTGAGGCCCAAAGCTCTTGCCAAGTCTTCAAAGTCAGTAAAGTGCCAAATTTAATTATTAAAATAAATGGCATTGAGTTTACAGTTTGGAATATGATAATCTCTGAAATACTGTTCATTCAAACATTTCAGGAAAGGTTAAGTTTTGCTTTTATGTTTTTAACACACATTGCACACAGTCCTCTATTACATGAATAGAAAAAATGCTGAAAAGCCTGCAAGGTCTTGCTTACCAAAATGTTAAGCAGATTCAGTTAAGATGTTATCAAAACTAAGACCAAGTCACCATGTTTTATAAAAATAAATAAATAAATAAATACCCTTTCAGTATGTATTCTTGATATGTGCCCTCCTTCCTCAATCCATTAGTTTCTCTTTGGCTATCAGCAAGTTCTTAGCACTTTATACAAGGAACCTAGACTTACTCAAATATCTAGCTTTTATAGATGGCTTTTGTTTCTTGGAAAACTGACAATCCCATACTCCCTAGATATCATTAAATTTGGTTTCTTTTAAAAATAGTTTGCCTTCTGTATTTACCATTTCTCCCTTTTCTGCATAGAACTCTTCATCACATACAATGATTTTCTTAGTTCTGTTTACATGCCTCCTCTCATGCTTCTCATACATTTTTTTCTTCCACTTTAAGGAGAAATTCTAATAATCATTTACCTTTACCTCCCCTGTGACCCTAATTCATTGTATAAAAGGAGGAGAATAAAAATATCTAGTTACTCCTCTAAATCAAAACCACATACTCTTCACTGGTAGCTGACGAGAAGTAAGATCTGCAGTCCTGGGATACTATTTGTCACCACTGAACTCCATCTGCCAAAAAGCTGGTCTAGGTTCAAATTTTTTTTTATTTGCATTTACAATGAAAAAGAGCATAAGCACATTTAATTTATGTGGCTGATTTGTTAAACCACGGTAACCTGACTGTGTAGATGCCTGTCCGTGCTATGGGCTACACCAACCGATTAAAATTCTGATTATTAGGATCTGCCCAGCAGATACAAGTAAAACCCAAGAATAATCATATTTGTGCATCCAAGCAACCCTTTTCTTCTTTTCATTGCTGAATTTCTTACAGTCAACTTCTATCCAATTAAATAACTACATCATCTCTAGTTTTGAGTACTCCTTTGTCAGTGATTTAATACACTCCCTATTAGTCTATTGATCCATGCTCTAAAAAGTATTTTCCTATCTGAGATGAAAGGTACTGAAAACTGCAGTTTGATCTACCTGTACAGCAGAGAGCAAAGTTCCATTAAGTGAAAAATCTTTATTCATAGTGCTTTACAACTAACACAGCTAAAAGGTCCATTTCCTTGTATTATTATTCTTGGTTTTTTAAAAAGTTCCTTTCTGGGTCTTATAAAATGTTTCCCTCTTGAACACTACTGAAATGCTACAGAAATTTCTGTAGCGACGTAAGATCTCTCAACACAGAGTCCTACAAAGCTTTATTCTGTTTGATTACTATTATACCACATTAGACAACCGTTGTCCAACGTTAATGTCAGGCAGCATTTTCTTTTTAGCAAAGAATCAGCATACCTTTCTACAGAATCCATAATGAATTGTCCGCTTTGTATAAATCTCTTCCTAATATTGTAAAGATCCGTAAGAGTAATATTAGAAGGATACGCAACACGAACGGAAATGTGGGTGTTTGTGTGCGTGTCAGTGTCTACACATCAGAACAAGCAGCAGAACAACAATTAAAGCTTAGCTTGTCCTGATAAAGAAAAGCATGGTTCCCACACCAGTGCTCCCAGCAGCGAGGCCTGTTCTCTGATCAGACCCAGCACAGACCACTCGCCCGTGGAAGAGCCTGCAGCCTAAGACAAGGCAGATAGCGACTGAGGTTGCATCACACTGCATGTATCATCCTCTTTCTTGTTTGTGCATCCTCAAAACAGACCACTGACACATATTTAAAACATATATATATATTAAAAAAAAAAAAAAAAAAAAAAAAAAAAGGAAAACCAGAATGAACAGTTGCCCCTCCTAAGATTTATGGAAGTTGAAGATGGAGAAATCTACACCACAATACCTGATGATGGTTAGAACATATAAAAGATCACCCAAAAATTAGTTTGGTATCACCAGTTGATAAGGACCTCAGATGTCACGAGGATTTGGGAGCTTTTCTCTTGTGTCACTAGGCAGGGGGATCTGTGTCACTCACAGGGATCCTATGTAAAATACTTGGGCACGTGTCTTGCTGCTTGTTGAGCAAATGGACACGAGAGTGGAAGCAAGTGAAATCTGCCAGAGAATGAGTGTCAAGTAACTTAGAGATCAGAGAAACAAATACCACCTTGCCCTTCTGTACGATCTTCACTGAATTTAGTTACATCACTCTTCCTGAAAAGATAAACTAATTTTATCTTTAATTAGTATTGTAAAATAATTGTCACAGATCTTTGTAATGATTTCATTACAAAGTTAGCTTGAGTAACCATTCGCTCTCTTTTACTTTTCAAAATAATGGATTGTAACGGAAGAGTGCACACATGGCTTGCAAACCCAGCCACATTTTAAAATTCCTCAGTATCATTAGTTGCGGACCTCATCATTTTTTACTATTTACATAATTATTTTTTTCCCTGGGACACCTTTCTACATCTCTGTTACCAACTACATTTTTATTACCTGGAAAAGCATGGCCTGGGGTGGGATGATTTGAGATGGTGAGATGGTGAGAAAAGAAAAAAAATCTGATTTTATTCTTCTTTTTGTAAGACTTAACTCTTACCAAGACATTTACTGAAGCCTGTTGTTCAGGCATCTTATTGTCCCAGATTTGAAAGACTGTTTGGACACTGAAGGTGTCCATTTTAAAGAACAGAAATTTACAATAAAATGAAGCTTCTCTCGCCAAAAAAAAAGTTGCATATACTTGTATTTAAACAAGTCCTTCCATAAGATTCCTTCCATCAACAAGTTTGACTATCTGTCATTTAGAAAATAAAGACTGTGGAAGGTTTTCAGGATTAAACTGTCAACTTTGTGTGTCACATGACATTTATAAGCAGTGGTACCTTCAACTACACAGAAAAGTAATATTCACCTTTTTGTAAATAAATCATAGAATCATAGAATGGTTTGGGTTGGAAGGGACCTTCAAAAGTCATCCAGTCCAACCCCCCTGCAAAAAGCAGGGACATCTTTGACTAGATCAGGTTTCATCCTCCATTATCTTAAGTGGCAGATAATCTTTGACAAAAAATAATCTTTCTGGATTCTTGTCTTGAGTACACATGTATGTTTTCTAATCAACAGCGATGATGCTTTAATATGTGCAGCACATGCTCTCACACAGCAGCCATACAAGATTGAAATTCGTAAGTGGATACGAAGACTCAGCTATAATCCCCTCTGAATGAGCAAGAGTGACACAACCCAGTTTTAAAAAAAAATTAAAAAATAAAAATCCTAAATGAAAGGCCTAAGAAGCACACGAAACTTTCCTGGTGCTGGGACAGTAGCCTTAATTTTCAGTCTCAGAGAAACCTCACACACCTTCACTGCTCCTTGGCTACAGGGAATTCTGAGTACTGTACAGTGTCAAATATTACCTGAAATACTGTAGCCCTCAAAGTCTTCATATAAATTTTGTGTTTCTCAGATTACCACTGAATCTCTACACACAAGTTCACGCTGGCTTTATGTTTCTGTATTATTCTGTGAGCAAATTTTTTGTGCTGGAAACTTCTGCAACTTCTAGATATTAAGAATGAGGTTGATGTAGTTTAAAATACCACACTAAAGCTTCAAACACTCTTGCATATAGAAAATAAGCTGATTTGGTTTACAGCTAGCATGGACAAGCTTGTCCTTGCCCACCCATTTTGCTAGCATCTGATGGCTATATTGAGTGCCCATTTTGTCTCATAAAGGATTAATTCTAGAGACTGCTGAAGATGCCAAGACTTTATTACTACTACTGCTAGCCATGACTACATCAAAACGGCACCCATAGCACCCTTTGAAAACAGTTATCACTTTCACAGCAGGGTCTTGTCTTTACTTGGGACTAAAGCTTCAAAAAATTTACCCTCCACAAATTTCTAATTATACTTTCTTTCATCAATAACACTACCCAAACAGATCGCACTCTTGTTATTCTGAGGCAGCTGTGCTATTCACTGGGTACTGAAGTAGCATCACTTGGCAGAGGAGACTGGCTTAAAAGGTACAATCAGTAGCTCTTCTGTTACATTTTTTATTACTAAACTTCCAAAAGGCCTTGCAAACAAGGAACCAAAATAAATGCACTATCAGTGCTCTGAAAGGTCTGCAGACCTCCATGGGAGCTGTCAGTTCTGAAGTATTCTTGATGTTAACTGCTTTACTGGCTAAAGTAGACAAGTTGTCTCCTTTATGAAGAGTCCCTACTCATAGGCCAGCTACCACATCTCCTAAACCAGCATTCTTCAGATTGAAGTCTACAAGCTCAAGGCTCATTTCACCTTCCCATCCCTCCTCCTCTCCCCTCCAGTTTGCGCAGCATTTTGCAGGAGGCAATGGAGAACTGCAAGGGTACCAGGGAAGCAGAGGGGAAAGGTGATAGCTGAAACCAGACAGGGATCATGCATTAGTAGTGTGGAGGGACAGGCAGGCGGTGCAGAAAGCAGAAGGATGGCAGGGCTGCTTAGAAATACATGCAGCCACCTTTCAGCAGGTCACGCTCCTGGTGTCTGGAGGCTACACAGTAATGCGTCGGAGATACAGGGATGGACTGTCCTGCTGCTCCTGGCCACAGGTGAGGTCTGACTTCGTGGTGAGCTGCTTCATGGAGCAAAGCCAGCAGAAAACACATTTTTGGAAGGTTACATTTCAGCCAGTTTAGCTTCCTGAGCTGCCTCCCTGCTGGCCTAGTGACAGAGCTGGCACAACCAAGAGAAGGCAGGAATGTGCAGGGGAGAGCAGGACTATGACCAGCTGTGCGGCTGGCTCAGCTGGGACTTCAAGCCATACCCAGACCACAGCTTCGTTCGCAAAACCTGACCAGAGATAAACTGACTAATGGTCGTCCTCCAGCCAATATGTACATATGCACCTAAATGTATACAAAAATATCATTTACTGCTACTGAGAAATAAAATACAAACAAAAAACTAATAAGAAAACCCCATACCCATCTGAATTTCAGCTGTCTCACGTTTAACTTTCTAGAAACATTTCTTCAGTTACCCATCACTTCTAAACATCAGTATGTCACTCGTAACTGATCTGGGTTTAAAATAATCATTATTTTCCTTGCTCAGCTATTTTTTAATCTGGACCAGCTTCCTGATCAGGTTCGCCACGTGAACATCCAAGTACAAATAAGGGGGTGGCACTGTTTATACCAACAGCACCACAAAGAGAAATGCTCTTTGAAACTACGCCCACAGAGACACCTTTGTAGTTACTCTGTGCTGCACTTAAATAATCAATTGCACCTTATTGTCAAGGAAAAGTCACAGAAAACCTGAAAGAAAGGACAGAAGATAGAAGAACTCAGATTTAGGCAGGTTTTTTGTTTTAACAGAAGCATTTTAAAAGTTACGATTCTGACCCATCCATGGGACTTGCAGCTTGATTTTAAAGCAGGTGCAACAAGCAAAGCAGATACCACCCCAAACCAACTATTTTCTAGAGGAGGACAGGTAACTTCAGTTACACAGTTTAAACAGCCAATTTGCTGCTTCAGGGTATTAGAAGTCTGCCCAAAGATGATACAAAAACCAATCGTTCACAGATTCTACAACTACAGCATTTTGTTGGTGAAAACTCAATTGTCTCTAGCAAAACAGCACAATTTATTTAAAAATATGGGATGTAAGATGTTTTGGCACAAAAACTGTTTAAATAACAAGCTTTAAAAGCTTGCTGGTACTTACTTAGATAAGAATGGGAAGATGACAAATCTAATTTGTTCAATTTTAAGAACCAGATTCATATTTTAAATTCAATATAATCTATATGATTCAGTATCTTAAACGAGACTTCAGGTACAGGCGAATGCAAGTTAAAAACTCAAAGCAGTAAAGTATCTACGTACATACCGACTTCCCTTGCTATGTTTCTCTACTCAAGCTTATTAGCATTTCTGCAGTGAATTATACATTTTAATGAATCCTTTTTTTTTTTTTAAGTAAGGGAAATTGCTTGTTACCATTGTTAATATTCCAACTCCTGTAAAGTAGTTAAAGGATCTTCTCACTCCCTAGAATAAATTTGAACTGCTTAGAAAAGGCTGGGAAATGATATACAAAAAGTCTAAACCAGCTAAACTGAACCACCACTGTCCATACAGAGGACTTGTTTTTATGAGTTATCATAACAAAACACAGTAATTTAAAGGTAATTTCTGAGAGGCTATGTATGTTTTATTAGCTGAACACTCTATCACCCACTACCCCTGTATGGTCCTTTATTCTGTGAAGAAATGGAGTAATGATTTTTGAGGTGCTCTCTTGTGTTCAAGGGATGTGGGATATTGCCAGATACCTGAGCTGTTCTATCCTAAGCAATTAATTACAAATGGATTAAGATGCAACTTCTAGATTTGGAAGTTACAATTTAATAAATACTTACACCCAGAAATCATTGGTTAATTGGAAAAAAAAAAAATTACACTTCAAGATGAGATAATGTGACAGAACTTTTGAGAATTAAAAAAAAAAGTTTTAAAAAAACATTAAGTACAAAAACCACCAAATAATTAAACATATAATACATATACAGTAATTCACGTCTGTAATAAGCTGACAAGAAAACTGGTAGAGCTCTGATGTCTTGACTAGCTTTGACATCAAGGTCAGAAACCTTTCTGGAACACATTATTTAGGTAGAAAGTTAACTGCTTTCAATTCAGAAGACAAAGGAGTCAGACTAGGTTCCTCCATTCTAGCCTTAAGCAACTTATAACTAAGAATAAATGTTGGAGTTAAAAAAACCCAACCAAACAAAAACCAACCACTTTCTCCAATATTTAAAGATTTTCAAAAGCAGTTTTAGAATAAAAACCTACACTTGAACTTGGTGTTGAAGTACATTCCTGCCAAGGACTACACTTTAGCATATCATGGCGTTACATGCAAGATTGACATAAATTACAAAAGCGATTATAGAGTATCTTAAAGCACGGAACAGTGGAAATAACATCAATGAGCACACATGGTTTGAAAGTATGTGCATCTTTGGACAGAAAAATCTAAATGTTTGCTACATAACAAACCCATGAAGCCTGAAGTATAAACTTTAAGGTTTCATTAACATAATTTGTACTTTTGATCTAGTATCTTTGTAATAAGTTTCATCTATTCAATAAAGAAAAAAAAAACAAAAACCACCTTGCTCTACTGTATCAGAGTAGGTTTTTCAGAAGCACACAGTTCAGGTAACAATTTTATATGACAGTTGATTCGTAAAGCATTATCAGAGAACGTAAGTGTTCTTTCCTTTTCTGTCTACCTCATTTTTTTTTCCTGTCTTTCCTATAGCATTCAATCTACTGCCAGAGCGACTTCCGCTGGGAAATACTCTGAAAATAACAATTGGCCCTTTTGTACCACCTTTGGGGTTTAGTGAATCAGTACAGTGATGAGTATTAATCACCATACTGCCAATTATTCTGTCCAGTGGAGACAGCCAGTCAGAAGAAGCTGGACAAGTACCCCAGGTGACAGGACCAGAGGTGACAAAGGCCAGGACCTTTGGTTTCCAGGACATCTGAAAATTCTCTGTACATCTCACTGACTGTCTTTCCTACATCGGCTTCACCTTTTCTTTCCGTTTCAGTCTTAATCTCACTTCCTTGCTCTTTCTCCTCTCAACACACCTCACCTCAGCTATCTGCCTCTCACTCAATTTTCTTTGTTCAACCCATCCCCAGTCCATATATCCAGGATCTTGCTACCACCATTGCTGTCAGTCTACAATCATTTATGTAATACATGTATTTTTCTTATTTTGCATGCCTGTCTTATCCATTTAGACTATAAACTCTAAAAACCAGTTGGTAATTCCTGCCCTAATATTTATACTGCAGCTACCACAAGACAGATGTAATTTCAGCTGCCCATTATACACACTGCAACAGACATGAAAACTTTAAGTCCAGCCACAATTCCTTGGCAGGAACACCTCTACCAGTCTAAACTGGCATCCCTGTTTTAAGGTACAGCTATCTTGTTGCTTTTGTCTGTTCCCGTGCAGCAAAAACATTCTCTGTCCAAGACCTGGCAATGAGCAGACTCGTTTCAATGATTTTAAGTGTTATGCTTATCATATAACTTAAGGGTCTTGCACTTCACCCTTAATTTGAGTACAAGTTACGAGTTTTTACGTGCAATTCTATACTTACATAGGTATTATTTGATATTGTACTGCTTATAACCCTTCAAATTCACAACTGTAAAGACATCAGATATACAGCTGATGGGTACAGGCTTGGAAAGGGGAAAGTGTACAACTTGGCAGTAAATTTGACTTAGACAAAGCCTGCTAAGGAAATCCAGTTATACCTTACTTAGAGTCCGCACACAGTGCTGACAAATTCACTTTTTTATTTTTGTTTAAAACCTTTGTCTACAATAGCACAAGAGACAAGGGAAGAAAAAATAATGGTGGAAGACTTTGAAATAAAGACATTCTCAAGACATGCTGTACCAGAAATAGTTTACTCTTCCTACAGGAACTGTATTCTTAGAGATAATATATCTAGTGAGTGCAAAGGTCCATATATAGGAGGCTCAATCATGTGAGATTAAAATCTTTTCCATAACAATTTTTAGAGCTTTGCTCATATATACCAAGGCAAAAACGGCATCTTGCCAAAAAGCCTCCCACCATTTCCTTACAATTTGAAGGCTCTACAGGGGAAAGTCTATGTGGCAAGGAGAAAAGATGGGTCAGGAGAACATGTACCCATCAAACATTTCAAAAAACTGTTACTGCACCGTAAATGAAGTTGACCATATATCGTATGGATTACACTGTAAACTACAATCGAAAACTTCGATAAATAAATAGTCATTAGGATGGTGAAACTTAGTTCTACCAAATGCAAAAAAATTACCTCATCAATCTGTCCAAGTGTCCCAACAAGCTTGTAATTTTGGATATTGGCATGTTTTGGAAATACATCCGCAAGTGTGTTTGACTGGTTCAAAGAACTTTTGTCACTAGTTGGACTGAACCATCCATTAATTGTCTAATCCCAAAATACAGAGCACTATCCAAGTTAGCAGTCTCTAATGCAAAAAGTTCAATGTTTACCAAAGCTACACAATAAACAGGCAGAAGGATGTGATCATATGTACCCATCGCCATGGTAAGACAGACTCAGCTAGTTCCTGAGCATGCTGTTCCTCCTTTTCAAAGCTTTACTACACACAAGAACACCACAGTTACGCAGTGTGACTGGTTTTAAGCAGGACAGATTTTACACAAATTTGCTCCACTAACTCTGAAATAGGTAGCCAGTCTTCAGTTCTTAAAAAGAAACAGTCTCTTTGAGCTTTCTAGAAACTTTAAGGCACCAACTGCCTCCCTGTGCCTCCATCTCTTTCCTGCTATTGCTGCCTGTGCTAGCTAGGTAAGTCATGCTACTTGTAAAAATAAATACAGATTCTAAAAAAATTCTAACAGATCTGTGAGGCCTAATACAAAGATTATGATTTCACAGTGAGTTAACAAACACTTCCCTCAAACCACCACCAAAATCTGTCAAACAGATTAACCATAGCACAGGTGTGTATATCATACTTTGTGCATGTTTTCCCATAGGAATCTACCTGAATATACAATATAATAATATTTTAAACAGTATCAAGATAAATATAAACCAAAAAAGGATGACATTAAGGTTTACATGTATTTTCCAAGTCATTCCTTAAAAGCCACATCTTCAATTACCAGAAACTGATGCTTTTAAATTCAAAATATTTGTGTTCTTTCTTATTTGGTCTATCCAGAAAAAGACAGCAGTATAAAGAGCAAACCCAGATGTTATTGTTAATATGTAATTAACATTACAAGCTTCCTGCTAAATCAGTGCAACCCCAAAAACCTAGAGTTTCTGTTGTCCTCAACCAAGAGGGACAGATAGGATGTTCCTGGGGAAAACAGAGGGGGGGAAAAAAAAAAAAATCCTTTGAACAGCTGTGTCTAAGACCACTCCTCACCATCGGTAAAGCTACAAGTTAGCATTAAGAATTTAAGTTTCATATAATAATCTTTGCGTCATTCTGAACTGTTAGGAAAAATACCAAATAATTTTGCATTTATTCTGCACATCAAAGGAACAGCATTAATCTAGGCAGAACACAACAAAATACACAATTATTTTATAGGTAGCAACAAGCATTTATACTGAAAAGGAAATACTGAGCTTAAGGTTAAAGAAAACAGGTGCTTCTTCTACTCTTACAAGCAGATGCTCATGTTAATAAGGGTCACATTTTATTTAAATGATTTTAACATTACAGGCAGACAGCTTTCAAAATAGTTGAAATGGTGAAAGCTCTTTTAACTATATACTCAAGATTAAAGCTTAACTTTTTAAAGTTTTCAGTTTCTCTTATATTCTCTTTCACAATTTAAAAAAAAACACACGACATTAATTGTGTCTCAGTAGCCATATTTAAGCACGTGGGGTACAGGAATCACTGGGAAGTGGGGAGAAGGATGTCAAAAATCCTGTTTACAGAAGAAATTCAGTTGCATTCTATTCATATTTCATTTCCATTATGAGTACTTTACCCAGAGCATTTGATGTTAGTTACATAAAGGGAATAACTAAGATGACTGTATACCTTTCTTTCCTTTTGTGAATTAAATAGCCATTGTGAGACGGGGTATTTTAAATTAACTGCTGTGCTCTTCTTTCTCAGAATGCTATTTTTTGTTACCTTCAGCTGACTTAAAGGTCACTGCACCGGAAAGACGTGGTCATTCCTGGTCTGGCTATCTTCTGATTAGCCAGCCAAGCCTCCGTCCAAACCACTGCGCTGATATTGCTGATCAGAAGGCCACACTATTACTGGCGCCAACAAAAGGGAGGCTGGACCACGAAGCCTAAGGAGAAACCATACTCTGGTTTTGGTAGCAGGTCATACTTTGACCATTTTAAAGTGGTCACGAAAATACAGCTTCATTATAACGTAAGGAGATATTACAGGGATCTGGCAAAATAGATAACTTGTACAGAAGTTATAGAACAGCTAAGCAAAGAGAAAACAGGCTGTAGCCTCTGAAACACTTTTTTTCAACATATTTTATGCAAAGGTAAGTTGATATAAAGCTACAGCTACATGTGGAAAGTATAATTTCAAGTAAATACTGAAATCTGCTTAAAAGTTGGGAAAAGTAAAATTCTTATTGAAAGCATAGTATTTCAGTTGCAACATCAAGAATGGTATTGATACGGCTTATTAAATCTAGACTTACATAAGCACCATGTTGGCATTTTACAACATCTAATAGTGCTATTTTTAACTTCCATTTACATTGCAGTAAGTATCAAAAATTCTACACAAATACAGCTTCAAAAGTTCCTAAATGTTTAGGAACAATTAGGACCATTTAGCCAATTCTGTTTATAAAAATAAAAGTCCACTTACTTTTGCATTTTCTTTAAAATAAGAACATAAAATTTCACTTAGTGGACAAGTTAAGATTAAGCTCCTGACATATAAGCTGTTTCACTTGACTGATGAAAGTAATTTCCATCATTTTTCAAAAAGTCGGCTACGGATATCAAGCATCCTTACAAAGTCCAGCTCAAGCACTATCCAACTCAGTATTAAATTATACTTTACATAAACACCCAGCATGAAACCTTTGGAAGTTTGTGATTTGCTAAACCTGATTATTAAAGTGTTCAGCAACAATAGGTACAAACAGCAAGATTTTTGTTCCCCCTCTCTGCAAAAGATTAACAGCATGAAGATTAGTTTAGAGCAAGAAAAATCAACTTTTAGCCTTCATATGAAGTAGCATATTTCACATCTGTTTTTTCATGGCAGTGTAAGATAAATGGCTCACTTTCACCTTAAAATTAATATTCAGTAAACTAGAAGGACAACAGTATGCTTTAAAAACTTATTACACTACTAGAACATTTCAAGTTAAAAGGATATCTTTGAAATGATAACTACATATTGTTTGAAAATATTTTGGCACTGGCACAGAATCTGCAAAGAATAGCCCAAGCTTTAACTTGATTATGCTTTTACAAGAATTGTGGTTTGAGAAAATACAACAACTTCATAAACATAATAATCACTAAGCGTAATAGCCTTTGGCAACAATGTTCCAAAGCAAGTCGGAATAATCCAAGATAAACCATGACTCCTATTCTTTCTCTCTGTACTTTTGCAGTTAATATAGAAAAATCAAAAGCAAATGAAAATGGTGTGTCAGACTGTATAAGAGACTGTACAAAACAAAAGCTTCTGTCAAAGCAACACATTTCTTGCAGCAATAATTGAATTAGTCAACAAGAGCATGTTACAGAAACTGCAATCCAACACCAAAATCTGCAAAAGTTACTCAAGAAAATTGAAAGACAGTGTGAAACAGTCATTAGGCTACTTACGGTGCATTTTAATCTCAGATACTCTATCCAGTTAGTGCAACCCCTTTGTCTACACTGGAAGACACCCCAAAACAAAAGGACAGAGGCTACTTACCCCTGCCTAACAATACTACAGATATTTTGAAAGTAACTTAGAACTAAGAAACATTATAATTAGCTCCTGCTAAGACATTAAAACCCTGTAATTCAAACTGTATATGTAATGGGTGATATTAGGATAAATTAAGCATCCAAAATTCAACATATATCAAAAATCAAGCTTCTTCCTAACTAATTCCTAGTCCTCTTTCTTTATCGGTTCCCATTCAATTCCTTATGCTCATCCACTACCTTATCTTATTTTGCTCAGCTCCTACAATTTCTGTTTAACCCCACCAACCTTAAGGCTGCTCACCTATGTGAAACACCCTAGATTTCCACAAGTCCAGTTCTACATCTGAACTGGACGTATTCTCTGTAATAGCTGATCATTACAACACACAAAATTTGCTTATTCTAAACACCGTATGTGCTTTGATACTGTTGCACAACTTTCAGTAAATTATTTAACCCTGAATATTTCAAAGATTATTACCCTGACATCCCTAGGCTCCTTCGTAAATTCCAACCCACTTATGTTGACCATTTGAATACAGAAATCAGTTCTTGTACGTTACTCCCTAAACTACAGGAGGAGAAAATTGTTGGTTTTCATTTAGAAGTCAACACTGCTTAACAAGTGCTCTGAAAAATAACTAGAGAAGCAAGAATATTACGCAAAGCATGCATACTGATGCTACTTTCCTTGGAAAGGATTAAGGACTTTTAATTTACATTATTTCAGTCACCCCATATACATCTATAGCACCACAAGTAAGAGGGCAGTAAATTGCACTGCAGAAGGGCGAACAAACAGTTGGAAAACTTTTAAATAATACATGATGGAACCACAGCCAGATTATATCCATCCCTCCCTTCTGCTATGCCAGCAACTGAAAGCCTGTGGTATGCTGCAAGGAGGGCTGCTGTCAAATTTTGAAACCTGCCTGGTGCTGCAGCCTGATGCAAATTCTTCTATTGTAGCAGAGACCGTGACTTTTGCAGGCAGTCCTATTGCACTACCCTACTTCAAACAGGATCACGAGTACGTTAACTTTCCCCATTCTAACAGCCCTCCACAGCAGCAAGGCAGATCAGTTAGCCCAGTAGTGTAACTGTTACATTACTCAAACCAAAATATATTAATTCTTGGTTGCTGAAGTGATACATTTTGTCTACTATATTCAGGGAAGGAGGGCCAAACTGCATAGGACAAATTTGTATGGGTATGTTAATTTTAGCCATTTTTGTAACTCACTATATACAGAAAAGATAGCAGAGTTCTTTAATCTCCAGCACATCTCGGTTTCCTCGCTGGCTCTTAGACAGCCTAGGGAACAAGATGTAATTGTAAGATCCTCAGAACTCAGTCTGCTACTTTTGTGGTACTGTACATGGCTCGTTTGAGACTTTCCCTAGAGAATCACCCATAGTTGACAGTTTTGAGAAGTTTAACTACATTTGCAAGTGTTTAAAATCTCTGACAAGCCACTACTATAGACTTATGCATTCAATGGCAAAATATAATCTTAGATGAAGCACATGTAGTAGCTTAGTTAGTAAAAAAAAATGTACTAAAAAGTACAAATAATCCATAAGATCTGTACGAAAAATTGCAGGAGACCGCATAACCCACTGGTACAATTCATTACATCAGGCACAGGCCTAATATGTGCCTATGAATGCACACACTTCATAGGGAAGCATTTACAGTTTTCTTGGAAATAAAATTAAGTTCTGGGAAGTAGCAACCACCATCACCAAGGAGCCAGCAGACAAATTCACTATCCTCACAAAGTATTAGCCCCCCCCCAAAAAATCCGTACCTCACTCAGGACACAAACACTGAACCACTCGAGAATCAGCTGCTAAATTGCTGCAGTTCACTTCATGGCCTTTTCAAGCAAACAAAAAAATACCGTAAGGCATACTGTGAAGTGATTTACCAATAGTTTAATCACGCATGTACAACATGATTGTGCAAACCAAACCATAGGAAAAAAGTGCACTGCCTGCCCCAAGCTATGCTGTCACTATTTTTGAGTTAAAATAAAATAAAAAAAAAAAACAAAAAACCCACACCTACTGACATTCAATTTGTTAACACTTCACTCAAGTGTAAACTAGATGGGCAAAACTGTGCCATTCAAACAACTTAAAAATACATTTAGACGAAGTGGGAATGATCTACTCACCGTGTACCTGCAGCAGCACAAAAATTTCAAGTCTTAGTAACAACGAGAGATTATTATTATCTTTTTTTTCTAAAAAGCAAGAGTCTCTAGTCCTAAATCATACACTATTCAGCTAAAAAAAACAAAGCGCAGAATTTTCTTCTTCTCCATACCTCTATTTGGAAAGAAGGTGTGATAGGATTTTAGCACAGAATAAAATAAACTCAGCTTCTAGGTTTCTGAGACTTTTACCATATTTCCATTCAACAATAGTTTTACTCTCAACAGTACCATAAAAGCAATATATTCACAAATCTAGATTTGAAGCCCAAAGAAAGTTTAAATAAGTTTGTTGTTAGGGTTATTAACCTATGAGTAACTCAGCAAGTAGCTTTTAACATACAAAATTTAACACCAAACATTTTGGTGACAGGTTTAGTTACATTTTCTTCGTAACTCTAGACTTGCATTTCAAAAGGCAACACTTCCTTATCCTTTCTAGTCTTATGTTCTTTTTACAGGTAGTTAAAAAATTTCCTATAACTGCCCACCTCAAAATTCATTACCATAATGAAAGGTGATGTGACTTCAGGGAAGTTGTGTTTGGTACTGGAATTAATTCACAGAAAGCCTTTACAGTGAATGTAAACCAAAATCACTCTCAAATCACTAACAGTCAGCTCACAATATTTACTATTCAAAGTAATATGTAAAATAAGTCTACTGTTCACCATACACTGCTAGGCTTTATTATTCCATCATCTCAAGCATTATTCTGTGATATCTGCTTGCTTGTTCTATAGTCAAGAATATAGAAGGATTTCTGAACTAGATTTCCTTGGTATAGAACACTTGAGAGATAATGTTTCATCCAGAACAAGCCTAAAAACTAGCTATTTAAACTCATTAATACAGTATTTCACTTATTCCTCCTTAGCTAACAAGGAAGTTTTATATCTTTCATTATACAAGAGTTTACATTCTTTTCAGCTCCTGGGTTATGTCCAATTTTTGACAATCTGAATGCTAGCATTTCTACAGACTAACGATGAAGCAGACACAAAGCTGAAAGCATCCAAGTGATGGAAGAGAGTTGAAGATTTTCTTTCTCTAAAAGAATGAACACTAGCCATCCCTTCCCCATCCTAACCCCCCTCAATAATTTTAGCTATTAATCAACAATAAAAGCTATGTTAACTTGCATAACTCCATTAAAACAAAAAAACAAAACCCACACACATCTAGGTCACACACTTTTATGCAGGACATTGGAAAGCAACATGAAGGAACACTATTTGCCTATTCTAGACATTTGGACATCTGACAGCCCAATTAGAAAATAGTTCTTACTTCAAATCTGTTTATTTTCTTGAAAAATTTCTAGAACTGTATTTAATCAAGCAGTACAGCAGTTCATAAAAATGTGTCAGACTATTTCAAAGTAATTAGCTACTAAATAGCATTTTGAAACAAATACTTTTTGTTGTTGTTGTTGCAAAAGCCTAAGACTACATATTTCATGTACAATATGGAAACTTATGCTTATGACAGAACACTTCGTAAGAATCCAACACACCATCCTTAATGCACTGCTCACTTTGCAAGTCAGTACTAGAGCAAGCAATCCAACAGTACCACTGCAACCAGTCATCTTTAATCAACGGAAGAGCAGCTTGACATATCCCGTAACAAGCGGTTAACATCACTCTACTTACTAGCATAAAGTATCTCATGGTAGTCAACATTTATTCATTTTATTAAGGGCTTTCCCTAGAATACACTATCATTAAGTACTTCAGCCTGTCCTCAAAGCCTCAGCTGCAAAGGTTTCCTATGCTTCAGACATTCTCCTACTCCAAGCTACAAAGAAATCATCCCTCCTAAGCTTCTAATCAGTCAATTCCAAAATGACCAGCATACGCTTAAGTTAAACCTTATTCTTCCTACATATCTTGCTAAGTTTTCTCACCTATAGTTCAATGAGAAGTCAAAACACTAAGCAAATTCTTACATGAATCAGGATCTAAATAAATAGAGCTGCTGAAAATTGTGCTCCAGTTTTCTCACCTATAGTTCAATGAGAAGTCAAAACACTAAGCAAATTCTTACATGAATCAGGATCTAAATAAATAGAGCTGCTGAAAATTGTGCTCCAATTTACTTATCTGAGTATAGAAAGCTATAGGAGGTGAGATGTAAACATAAAACTTAACTGCTTGACAATTGATTTTTTACATTCTTGTATCTGTGAACCTTCACGCTTCACCAATATTTAAACCTGGACACAAACATTCACAGCTTGAGCCCCATGGGTAAACTGGAGGTGCTTATATGTCCTTGGAGGGTGGAGACGGGATAGGGGACAGGCTTTAGTACAGAAGTTATGGATTTATTTTAACATCAGCAGTGAGGAATTCATAGAAAAATACTGAACTGATAAGGTATCGGCACAATCAAACCTTCAGAAAGGTAGTTTTCTTCTTAATTTCACACTACCGACAATGTTAAATTATTTTTTACTTTGATATGAGACTAAAGACATACATGAAGTTGTGCCTTACGGGACCAGTTTACAGGGACTTAACAGAACAAGGAACCCTGAAGCAGGAAGAAACAAATATTTACTAAGCAAACGTACTGACACTTACAGACTAAGGCCATAGTAAAAGAAAACACATTTGTGAAGGTCAGAAGATCCACATTTACTGGAGGTGCAGAAAATCCAAGACAAATAACTTGAACTTCAGATTTGGAAGGGCAACTTTGTTGCCCTTTACTAGTAGAAATATTTAAAGACCCTAAGTGGCCATAAGTATCTTAAAATAACAGTCATAGTATACACTTAAACCCAGAGTCTTACAGAAACTAGAAGCTTATCTAAGTTTCTGATTTATGTTGTACTTCTGAAACAAAACACACATTACTCTAGAAATAAAGACCCAGAGGACAAGCTGAAAATGCTCTCCCCACATCTGTTATCAGAAAAAGCTCTGGAACTTGGGGAGGGAGGGTGTAAGCACTGGATAAGAAAGGTTCACCCATCTACCTGTCTACAAAAAAAAAACAGGAGGAGGAGGAGGGAAGAAAAAATAAAAAAAGAAAATAGTTTGTCTGAAGCCTATGTAGCATATTCCCTTTTTCCCTTAGTGTACACATTCTTTTCCAGTCCAGCAATTTTTAGGAATGGAGCACACTGGAGTTGCAGGGCTGACCAACTGTCATGTATTACTCAGAATTTCTCTAAATATAGGTACAACAGTGTTGTTATAACACTACTAAATAAACACCACAAAGTTCATGTTTAGAGAACAATTTATTGGATAATATTGTATTTAATATTAGCTTGCTCCCTTCTTTTTAAGATCTAAAATGTCTTAACCAAATGCCTTTTCATAAAGATTAACATAATGGTATCCCTCCTAGTGAAACTGTAGGTGCAGAGGAAGTTCTCTCAGGAACTGAATACCATCACCTAAAACTTATATAGGAAATGAAGAAAGAGACAATTATTAGAAAGATAAGAAAGTAGCCATTCACATTCACACAGAGCATTCAAACCAAAACTCAAGCAACAAAAACCATGTGACCCAAAGTTTCATGACACATACACAAAAAAATTTAAGAGTCACTTGGCTTTCCTTATTTAAAAAAATAAAAAAAAATAAAAAAAAATTACTACCTCTGTTAATATTAGCTTTAGTTCTGCAGTAAGTCAAGTACAGGACATGGCACTTAATATTACTTTTATTGCCAGTGAAATTCAGTTTTTATGTAATTTAAACAAAATCTGCAGATTACAACTGATTTGCCTCACCAAAGAAACATGCCAAGTGCAGGAAAAAATATTTACTAACTGAAGTCACATACAATAATAAAAGTCCACAAAATCTGACATTGTACTCACACAACAGAGTTTAAAGCATGCTACCAGTGCCCTTTGCTTACGCCAAAGTGAAGTACAGTCACTAGACAAGTGAACCAGATTTGGAAGATATACAGCAACATACATTTCCACAGGTCTCTAAGAAAAGATCCAAAGGTAACATGCATCCCTGTCAGCTTTGGTAGACAAAAATGTAATTCATATGTATAAGCAGAGAGACAACAAGATACTCTAACACCCATGAAGAAGAGTCAGGGGTGCAATAATTTTCTCTTGTAGTAGCGTTCACATATATATCACACAATTATACGCATTATCACACAATTATCACACAATTATACATTTCCTAAATCAAAGCGAAGAATATGACATGAAACATAAGTAGAGATATAGGGCAGGGGGAATTAGATTTAAGCAGCAAGAGTAGCAGGGAAAGAGACGACTCTGATGCAGAAATAGGAGATGCAGGTGTTGTGGTTTTGCTTAGTGAGGGGGGCCTAAGGTGGCAGCTTCTGTAGGAAATTGCTAGAAGTCGCTCCCCTTTGTTCAGTGGACTCGACCAGGCCTAGGGCGGACCCACTGCTGGGTGGGGGGAGTGAGAGAGAGACTGCGTAGTCTGGTCCAGATCGGGGCTAAACTACGACAGCAGGTCTTCGAATTGAAAGACAATGAGCTTTAGCTCGATGAGGAAAACTAGCAGTCAGACTACTGAAAAATTGTACCAGCTCTATTTTAAACAGATTGCAGAGATAGGAACATCAGGAGAAGAGGGAGGAGGTACTTGACGTACTCCAGATGACAGATACAGGTCTAAACTTCATTTGTAAAGACAGAAAAAGAAAACGTGGTCTTGAAAACATTGTTTGGAAAAGGAAGAAGAAGGATATGAATAAACATAACTGTGGATTCAAGGAGAAGGGGAGTGTAGGGGGGAAAAGTTACTGCCAAACAACTGCCCTGGGCGACAGAGGATTATATTGCTGTCAGCAGCATCACAAATGGTGAGTAAAAAAGTTAAGAGAGATTATAATGAGCTCTGAGACATTAAAAATGTTTATGATAAGAACTACGGCAAGGAAATGCAGGACTGAATGAAGGCAAACAGAGCCACGAAACTCTACAAAGAAATGCAGTAACCTAAACAAAAGAGATAGCACGCGAGATTTCTATGAACACCATAGACCTCGGCATTGGTGGAAAGAGGGTACAAAAAAAGGAAGATACTTGCAGCAAGCAGTACCACGAATGCCAAAGGAGGACAAGGCTGTGACAGCCAGACAAGTTTCCCTACGTCACAGCTCCTCTTCTTCCTACAAAGCTAAAGTGGCTTAGCTATAGACTTGATAAAAAGCACAACTACACTTTGAAAATGTAAATAAGCATTTCCATTTATTATTGTACCACCTGATAGATGCATAACAACAACTATTTTCAATTACAATTATTGTGGTGATTGAAAAGCAAGAGTAGATTTTATTTAAACTAAAACTATCAATCTAATTACATGGTTCAATCAATGTTTGAATTACTGAAAAATATAGTCAGCTACAATGAAAAGAGTATTACACCCTCTACTTCTAATGGTTGGCTGAAAAGGCTAAACTTGTTGAGTGACATCAAGGGAAGGGAAGTCCCCCTGTGTTCCAGTAAGATTATTTTTTTTTAAAGAAAAATTTAAAATAACAGCAACTGTGTTTTAACAGAGTAATTCAAAGTTTTCTATTTTAAAAAAAAAAAAAAAAAAAAAAAAAAAAAAAAAAAGTTCTGTGAGAAGAAGTGGCAGGTCTAGTAACTGTGGCTGATTCTGTGATTCTGGAAGCTGAAGTAGATGAATGTAGCCGTCCAGCACAGGCAGCTATGACAGAAAAAATACAACTAGTTTACACTTGCCATAATTCAGAGGAACACATTGCCTAACACAGATATTAGCATTACTTTATCAACTGAGATTCAGGCAAAAAGTTCAGAGATTATCCTGGACCACCTGAGAAGTCAGTGACAGATTAAGTGCAGCTCATGTGACAAGCTTTTCATCTCACTACCCCACATATGGATGTGAACGCATTTTAGAAGAACAAACAAGATACAAAATTAAAGGACTCTCAGACAAGAGAAGGAAACAGCTAGTAATCTTAGTAATCACACAGCTGTTTTCCCTAATGAGAAAAGAATGCATATAGTCAGTCCCAAACATGCAACAATAATGAAATTTTATTGCATAAACATCAGAAATAAGTCATTAGTTCTTTTTATTAAAGCCAAAGGATAATTATGTCTGTTGTCATTTCAAGCTAGAGGGAAAGACTGAAATTCTGGAGAATCACATGGGTCCAGGAGGATGGGCCTCAATAAAGAGTGAAGTAAATTGGTTGTCATGATTGTTGCCACCCTAGCAGAAGCAGAGAAGAGGAAACTTTGAAGAGTACTCTATACTTGGGGAATACATTATATATACACACACATTCCTATGCATACATACTTACTTGAGAAAACACCACACACCAGTTTATCACCAGTTCAAGTTCAAAAAGAATGTTCACATCTAACACTGATTACACAGAAGGGCCAGCAAGAAAAGATGATGCTCAAGAGCAGAAAATTCAAAGTCTATTATACTGAGACTGCTGTTCTACAACTTATACACAACTAAAATATCATCTGCTTATGCTGCGTGAAATTGCACATCTCCGGACAGCAGTTTTCAGCCAACAGCTCCTCAAATAGCCTTGATTAAAAAAAATGATGTTATGCAGTAGGAGACAAAAATAAAACCCGTTACATTCGATTCAGAAAATGTCACTGAAAAGCTGCAGGTAGGGTATCCCTTCCTGCAGTAGCCACTGCCCAGAGTTTACTCATCACCACCCAGCAAAGAGAGGTTACCACCCCTATAGACATGCAATAGAGTGAATCGTGTAAGAGCACACTAACCCACTTCAGGAAAAATGAATCAAAGTAACTGACCAGTGAAGGCAGACTGAGCTGATACTGTCCATTTAACTGCTGATTATGCCTACAGCACATAACAGTGCATACAGCCTCTCTGGTGGAAAGGATCACTAATTATGGTAATCTATGGCAGAGCAGTAGAGACAATGCCGATCCATATCCTGAAACATTAAGTAGCCTAAAAGCCTTAAGACAGATTTTGAAAACCACTAACCATTAAATAGTTACTTAAGAAGAAAAGTCACACACTGCCTCCTAGGAAACTGTCTGAAGTTATAATATGTGTCTTAGGTCAGCCTCATAATTTTCACAGGTTTGATCAGTTTTTTTATTATTTCTTTTTTAATCTATGTATTACTGCAAAATACCTTGAAGTTTTCTTAGTGGACACTGTGATCACTATCTTTTCTGATTTTAGTCTTTTTAATTTAAGAACTCAGTCTACATGGTGAACAAATTCATTGTTTCAAGAATTTGACGGATGAACAGCAGCTACAAACAAGGGCTTATTTTTCCCATTAACTACTGCTAAATGAAACAATAGGTACTGAATAAAGACACACAAAAATTTAGTTACTATACAAAAGGCCAGATTCTTCCCTCAAAATCCTTTCAAAGTACATAACGAAATCAGAGACACCCTGCCACGGATTAAGAGGTCTTAGATGGAAAATATGCCCATGAAACATAACTGACCGATGTCTTCAAACCCTCAGTGCTGAACAAGCTCAACCTCACTGAATCAGGCCAGTACCGAATATACTTTAAACTGGAATAATGTGTCACTGTCACCAAAAGAAACAGACACACCCTGCTCCCCTTACTGCTTGCTTCCACCCCCATCTTTGTGCCAGCACAAATGTTTGTGCAGCAAACTGATCCAGCTTAAACCTAACCCTCCCCTCCCTGCCCCTCCCCCCAAGTCAGTTCAAACCTCAACCCAGTTCACCACATAACCATACAAGTATTTGCCTGCACAAAGGAGGAAGCAGCAGAGAGGGGTGGAAACAAACAGGACCATGTTTTTCAATGGTGGAGCTGGTCCATGCCAGCTGTAGGCCTATGCAAAGCAGTCGGTTGCAGGCTGGAGTTCCACGAACATCAGTCTCACACCTTCAGGCCCACGCAGTGCCGCTCTTCCCCGCCCTCTCTGGGATCCCACCTCTTCGCTCACGCAGCCGCCGACAGGTACGCAACTGCAGGGTAAGTCGGTTCGGTTCAGGGTGCTGAGTCTATTAAAAACTAACTTTACCCCAAAGAGAAGTTGGTAGTTTTCAGCCAGTTCAGCTTCCCAAACCAGCTCCCTGTGCAATGGTACCAGCACAAGGAAGAAAAAGAGGGAGGCTGGGAAGGCGGAAGGCCCAATCTTGATCAGCTTGTGATACTGAGCATAAGCACTCGTACACCACCACATTTTAAATTTAAACTTGCCAGAGCAGCTGAACATGATTATTTTAATTAATTTGTTCCTAAAATTAAACCTTCCCCAAGTTTTCTTCAGAAACCTAAGCACCCATAGCCTACTTGGGCACAAGCAGCAGGAAGTGAGGCCAGTTCACTATATTGACCAGTTTCACTCCTCCTGTTTAATAAAATGAAGCTGGAGCGTTAGTTACTCTAACTTAATGATACTTTCACCAGATACTCTTTTAAATGTAATTGATTAAATCACCTCAGATATTTGCATAGGAAGAACATACATGTAGTAAAACCAATGCAGTGATGTTAGTATCATCTTAACTGTAGTTCGGTATTTACAAGGAATTTAAACAATGGTTCAGGTGATTAAAGTGGTTTTACAAACCTCTCTGCTCAGGAGTGACTGTCATCCACTATTCCAAAAGTTGTTTCGCTTTAAACTACAAGACCCAGTGGCCACAGAAGTGAACAACATTAATTTCAATGAGTTCAGAATCAGACCCCTAATAAACATGGATACAGCTACTTTCAAGCTAATTTTTTTAACAGTAACACATTGTAAGTAGGAGTACAGACTGCTAGCAATAATTTGCTAACGTTCAAACAATGGAATTGATTACTGGATTGTTAGATTTAGCAGGGATAAGGCAAATAAATATATGTTTAAATAAATATATCTTTTTGTTGATCCAGTTAACAAAGAGACAAAATATAATCATAGCAATTCAAAAGACAAAACATATCAACTTTATAGATCAAGAACCGTATAACAGAAGCGCAGAAGCAGATTCATGTATCTGCGAACCAGTCTTCCCAGGTGCCATATATTATATTTTCGCAGTTTACGAAACTCTAAACTCTCCTTTTCTTACAAAGATAGATTCTTCCACAAACCACCACCTGCCCATTGCAACAATGTAAGACAATCTTTCTTCTCTTTAAAATAAGTTTGATGAAAAAGCATTCCAAACTACTCTTCCTGCAAGAATTATGCAGAAATGAGAACAGTTTATTTTGACTACAACTCACCACCAACACTTAAAACAAGACACAGAACAGAGAGCAAAACCCTGGAAAGCCATTTAACCGGATACACATACAACTGCTGGCATGCTGCTTCAACAGGCATTTTCAAAGCACTCTTGACATAGACGCAAATAAACTCAGAGAATCTCAGTCAAGGAATAATGTTCTTAATCACTTTCCATTTGGAATAGTTAACAGTTTTTTGACTTGAACTGGTGATTTATACAGATACAGGGTTCTTTTTAAGCAGGCACAGACAGATGTGCTTTTCAAATGCACTTGCTAACCAAGGAAAACTGACAACGAACTTCCCTGGCAGTTCTGCTGACTTTAAGAAGACGACAGGATGCTTATTGGATCTAAATCTATGTGTCTTAATACCAAATAACTTTTAACATAGCAATAAATCTTGGAGACATTAGGTTTTGTTCTCCTAAATACAAATATATTGTACAGTTCGGCAGAGCACATTTAATGATAGATTCATGATACAGAATTACAGCTAACGTTAACACTATTAAAGCAAGATAAAAAAATACTTACTCACATCTTTTTTTCTCATTACACTAAATGTCACTTTGTCAACAGCACTTTAGATAAACAAAAACACTAAAAAAAAAAAAAGACTATTCCAAAATGTCACAAATAAAAAACTTTAAAAATACATTATGAATATCAAACCGCAGCTGGCAACTTTTTCAACACTTACTAAAATTACCCTTGCTTTCTACTGTACATATTCACTGCAATAACAGTATTATTTTCAACTCACAATCCAACAACATTCCTAGTGTTTTCTAACCGTAATTATGACTTCTTATGCATGCATGCTGAACAAGGTGCAGCGACCAGGAAGATGAGAAAACATGCTTTCGTTTTCCAGAAAATCAAGTTTAGATGGTGAACCGAGTCAAACTAGTAGGGAGACACCTTTTGACCTTTGCAATTCTTCAGCTCTATCCTTGCTACATTCGCATACAGGGATACGTCAGAGAAAGAGCAGTTCAAAATGATAAGAAATTAAGCTAGGTATCACTTTCATTCACACACACAGCACCGCTTTGAGAAGCCTGGAGGACCCCCTTCCCCTCGGGAGGCTCTGTCTGCTGACCCTAACCCACTGACCCGACAGAGCTATTAATTCATCTCAGGGTTTGCACCTCGAAAGCCCCTGGGTTTGCTCGGCGATGTGGAGCAAAAAAAAAAAAAAAAAAAAAAAAAAAAAAAAAGGGAGTTTCTCCTTTAAAGCTATTGCTTCAACATCTCCATTTGGGAAAAACATATCACACTGTCCTAAGGCACAGCAAAACCAGTCATCTCTCCACTGTCAAGTATCTTGGAAGTCATGAAATAAAGACACTATCTCAGAAATACATCTAGTTTTGTGCTGATGAATATCTTTCCAATGTTCATATAACAAGCAAATGGTATTACTGCAATCACTTTTACTGACTAAATTACAGTAAGAATGAGGTGTCCCCACCTGCATATTGTGCCAGGTGTCATACTAACACACAAGATAGTATTCCTGTCCAAACCATTAAGAAAACTTGCTTGAAAGACAAATGCTTCATTTGTGTCAAGCTGAGTAATCCCAGCAGATAAGAACTACTATGCAGTTTAATTTATGTGGCAGCAACCACAGGAAAACAGTGGAAATATCAACACACCAATTTAAACTGCAGTCCAGTGAGGGATATATCGAAGTTCTGTATCTTCCGTTAGAAACACTGGAATCCAGGTACCGGCGTACAGGATAGAGAGTCTATTTTACCCTTGAAAAGGCAAGAAATTAAAGCAACTTTTCACCACTGAGTCAGCACACAGTAACGGATCAGTGGTTTACAGTAACCGTCACCACTGTGCGAATGACAGCAGCAGCATCTCAACCCTGCCAGGGCCAAAATTACTATGAAGAAAAGCCAAGGGAAAGAAGTCAGTTCTTCAGACTGAAAACATGGTGCCCCAGTCTCTCCTCAGTTTGGAGTGCAGTCCAGGAAAACTCTCTCACATATGCCAACCGCCCTATAGTTCTCAGCTTTTATTACAAGCATAGTCAATTCACACAGTATTTCTGAATCACATTTTCCTCAACACAAAAGTAATGAACACATGTATAAGAAAAAGCAGGAAATACTTGAGTGCCTTTACTGTAAGATACACATTTATCACAAATAAAGGAAGACGATAAGCTAAATCTTACATTTGGAATTTTTTTTTTTTAAATCCTGTCTCAAAAACATACGAACAACCAATACTGAACCTTTACATAGGAAAAAAAAAAAAAAAAAAA
>WHYT01016999.1:0-77395 GCA_009806455.1 Tetrax tetrax
AGAATTCCCCTTCCTAGAAACAGGCATGCTTTTGCTCTCCTCCTGACTGCTAGAGGACATAGGATGCTACTCATCTCCTCAGACAAACAAGCTGCAACTGTTCAGCTGATCCTTGATGTCAAACCTGAGAGAAAAAAAATTATGTATCATCTGCTTATGCTTTTAAGTTTGGAGAGGATGAGCTGCTTCATCACACAAGACTGCAGATTAGTAGGATACACCACGGCTAAGCACAGAAAAGCACTGTTAGTAGTAAAATCTAAGTATCTAAAGTATACTAAGTATATAAAAGGGTGGGACAAAAGACGTGGGCATCAGTATTCAGACAATAAAAGCTTGCATGAAATTGAGTAATTGGTTCTTCATTATAACCCAGTTATAAACCATGCCTACTAGCAAAAAAACCAGGATACGAAACAGGATACGAAACAGGATGCTGCTTTGAGTAGAAATTGCCTTGGGTTAGACCAGTTGTCTAGACTAAGAACTACAAAACAGCAAAGTAATACCTTGGTGCTTCATCATAGTCAGTGACAGATAAACAGTAAAGAAAAAGGATTTAAAGCAAAAAATCAAATTTATCTGAGCAATCCAGTCACTGCTAGGAAATAAAAATTATCTGGCAGCCCTGTAAGCATGGGTGTGATAAAGCTATTCAATCAACAGCCATCTAGAATACCAAGTGCTTCAGCTAATAAATTAATGGCTATCCTTTAACTCCATCCATAGCAGCAGCAGGTATCCACATCTGCAAACCACTGCTCATATGAAGAAGCTTGGCTTCCAGTTCATGTGAAAACTGCAGCACATCGATGTAGAGCAACCCAGGACTTAAAAATGAGGACAGGAAAATTTACAATGGGGACTTGGACCAAAGAATGCAATGTTTTGGGTTTTTTTTCTGTAAAAGCCCAAGTAATTGTACAGTTATAGCCAGAAAGTAAGTTTATAAAATTCAGCTCCGAGGGAAACTTAATACAGGGAGGATGCACCTATGGAAATACATGTGAATTTAGCACACGGAATCACAGGATTAAACAATGCTCGGTTGACAATAGAGATCCTCAAATGCACAATCAGTATGAATTCAGCACAGTACCCAACATACTATATAAACAGATCCACACCTACAAGGAGCAGGGACATCTCCAACCAGATCAGGTTGCTCAGAGCCCCGTCCAACCAGGCCTTGAATGTTTCCACAGATGAGGCATCTACCACCTCTCTGGGCAACCTGTTCCACTGTTTCACCACCCTCATTTAAAAAAAATTCTTTCTTATATCTAATCTAAATCTACCTCCTTCTATTTTAAAACCATTAGCTCTCACAATAGGCTCTGCTAAAAAGTTTGTCTCCATCTTTCTGATAAGCCCCCTTTAGGTACTGGAAGGCTGCTATAAGGTCTCCCCAGAGCCTTCTCCTCTCCAAGCTCAACAACTCCAACTCTTCAGCCTTTCTGCACAGCACAGAACTCGAATTTCTGCTCTGTTCTTTTTCTCCTGCTTCATCCTTCTGGTTTGTCACTTACATAAAAATTTTCTCCAGTCAAGTGACCAGGAATATTCGCCTCCATATATACACCTTAAGCACACATCTAAGAGCTAAAGCTTGAGCTCTGCAGATCAGTCTTCTTACTGCCCGAGAAGTGTTAGCCCCGGACATTAAAGATTCTGATAAAAGAAGCCAAGTATCTAAGCCTACTAGTAGAGTGCTCATTTTCCTATACAAAAGCCATGGAACGTAATATTTCCAGGTAGATTCTTCAGGGTGCATCAATGAGACACCCTGGCTCCCCAGTGAGACATCAGTTTATGTCAGTAAGAGCTACTGCTTTATTTTTGCAATATGTTTCCCCACAAAAGCAGCTCTGGGAAAAACCCAGAATACTGAAATTCTTCCTAGGAAGGTGATACAGGCGCAATACTACTAAAGGACCTTTGTCAACTTTAGCTACTGGTGAGAACCAATCATCAAAAGACATATTTCACAACCAGGTAGGAAATCTTTACTATCCTCCCAGAGACAGGTCCTGTGCTTGCTACCAGTCTTCAGTTAGTCCTCTTTGCATAGAAAAACTAAGAGCTGACCTTGCTGGTTGTAAATACACAGAAGCTGGAGCCTGGAGGTTAGCTGAGTGATTTTTGTGCTATATTGGAGATACCTGGGCTACAAAAGAGGGAGACACAGCCAGCTAGCCAGCATGTACTACTACCTTATTACTGTAGGCTGGAGCAATTTAAGTGGCTCCCTAGAAACCATTTTTGACTTCTCTGAAACTTTAAAAAAAAGTGAGTGAAGCTACCCACAGGACATCTGGAAATAAGAACCAAGCAAGTATTTGCATCATTGCATTTGTCATACCATGAAGGCTTAAAATAGCAAGTTGTAATTAACCTGAGAAGAGGCTCATATGAAGCTGTAGGTTCTAGCAGAGGGCATGAGGGAAATGAAAACCACTCTGGTCAGGGAGTAACAGGAGGGAGGAGATAGGAAGAGGCACATCTACGTAATATAAAGGACATGGCTATTTCCCAGTGGCTGTGAAATCCATGTTTAGCACTTAAATCAATGGCCTTGTCTCCAACAGTAACTTGCAGCAGTTCCCAAAAATTTCCTCAATGTTGAACTGCGTACAATTTAGCATCAAAAAAAGCAAGCACTTATTTCACTGCCTAATTTTAGGCATCCAATTTCTAGACATTCTCATACCTATTTTAGTACCCAGAAGAAACCCAAAACGTAGAACAACATCTTCCCAGACCTGTATGCTACTGCTGATGCCACAGAGGAAATACACGTTTCTTCCTGGGATTTTTTTTCCCCTTTCCTCCATCAACAGTAATTCACAATATAAAATAAGAAACTTGGAGATAAATGCCAGCTTCTCAGCTGTGACAAATTCAGACAATACTCCAAATATAAATGTCCTAGCTTTTATTTTAAAAAACCAAACTAAAATTGAAATCTGGATCAGCTCTTCCCTGGAGTTCAGACAGTGTACAAACCCAGGGGTGTGGCTCACCTCTGAAATTAGCATGCGAACAGCTATTTTTATAAGCATAGCAGCAGCCTAGGTAACACAGCTAACAACTCACTTAGCTATTAGTTCTGTTTAAAAACAGATGGATGATTACTGATAATGGATAATCAAAACACATATGGCACCCCGAACAGTTAATACCCAGAGTGTATGTCCTTCACAGCTAAAAGATTACTTGATGACATGTTTCTGGACTGAACAAAATTATTTTCCTGTACTTTTCTATTGCCACATAAATGCATAACAAAAATTAACTGTGTTGACAAAATTCGTCTGTTTATTGACAAAATGAAGAGCTGAAATGACAAAAAGAACCCCCCCATTCTGCTCTGCCAAGCTGCAGCAGTCCTGATCTGCAGGCAAGAGTTTATTTTGCATGCATATTCACCAATTGACTCTACAAACATCGTGAAATTGGCTTTTGAAATGTACTTAATGCAGCAAAGAAAATCCCCGAAAGCTCAGCCAAATTTCTGACCACAGAAGGCCAATTAAGCAGAGTGTGCCAAGCTCTTGTCAAGGAGTAGGTTTCTTACCTTGGGTAAGCATTTCCAAAAAACTGTCTTAACAGCTGAACTCGTGCCAGATAGCCTAACAGTGGGTATACTGTCATCATCTGGAACAGCAGGAATATTCTTGCAACAAATGACATGATGTCATCACTGGGGAAGTTATCTAGAAAATTCTAAACATAGGAATAATGTTACATATAATCAAGCCAGCATTGATAAGTGTATCTGCTGAGTTTTAATAGCTGAGTACAAGAAAGAAAGGGATAAAAGCCAAGCAACTACAATTGTTACATGAACTACGTAAAAGGAAATACCTTCTCCATCTTTTACAATTGCCTTGCTGATTTTTTTAGTATTACAGGGCTGATGTCAGCTTTCATGTTATCATGAAGATGGAATTATTTTCTAATCTTCATACTCCCATAATCAAGGCTGTGGAAGGGCTGCCTGATTTTTCAGGCAGATGGATTAATATGCTCCTATTATCTGTCATATACACAGGTAGTAAAACTGGTTATTTAATCAGTAAAACTGGATCATACACTACAAGTGGCAACATCTGGAAAAGGAGTATAAGACTTAAGTATCATGGAAATAAACAAATGGCTCTGTAAGTACTACAGTACTACTATACTTCTGTATAACTACAGAAAAAGAATGAGAAGAAACTAGTTGTCATCTATTATTTAACTATAGATTTCACCCCATGATGTTATTTCAAATGTTCCAAAAAAAAAAAAAATTCATGGTTAAACAATGGTACCAGTTCTAACTAACTTACAGGCAGAGGAAGCTTTTAAATGCTGCTTTATTGCTAAACACTATGCAAGAGATATGGAACACCTGGTATAAAATGGATCACCAGTTGATAACTTCTATCTCTGAAGTAATTTAAGGTGTGGGAATCAGCCTTGCCTATAAGGAGATGAGTTTAATAGCCTTCACGGGGTGTTTCACGTGGTGCTATTATCTGAAGAACTCTGCTGGCAAGGCTCACCACAGTGTTAGACTCCAAACCTACCCATAGCAATGACTCCTACCTAAATGAGCTTGCATTTGCATTATGTTTCTTTTTCTGGAGTATCTAAAACCAGTCCTGAATGGTGAAATTGGTCACCACGCACATAACTAAACATAAACATAATACTTTTCAGGATCAAAGCAGCTAAAGAATTTAAAGCCTCAACTGTTCACTTGTTCATTTTGGCTCTTTCTTCAGTATTTTCACCCAGTATTTATTAAATGGTTGGTTTTTATAGAATTACTGGCAGTCAGACATGAATATAAATAAGATAACAAAAGCATTACGCATCTGCTTGTAGTAGTGCCCATGAGTCATTAGCTAACTGATCAGAGTCAAGGACAATTATGTCTGCCAGGGTGAGTCATGAAGCAACAGGCAGTAGCAGTTCTTGTTTAAATACATATTTATTAAAAGATCAAGGATAAATATATACTGCAGAAAATATCTCACCTGTTCAATACATTCTTTGGATAGTGGTGGTGAAGGAAAAGATGCAAAAATTATCACTCCAACATACAGATATGTTAATCCTACCAGGAAGTATGCAATAGAGAGGTCTCTCACCTGGGGAGAGAAAAAAAAAAAAAACACCTTATTTTGGCCATGACTGACATATCAAAACAGGCAAAATAAAAACCTCATGAGAAGATTTATATTGTATTTATTACTGTTAATTTTATACTTATCACTGCTTTATATTTATTACTATTACTTCTACATTTATACTTTTATTTTCCATTACTTGAATGGGGACTTCAAATCTAGTCATGGATCAGACCAGAAAGCTGCAAGAAGAGACCCCAAAGTGGAGCTACACAAGTATTATGTATCTATCTGCGTACAGAAGAGGCACCAAGAAACAGATAATGCCAACAGATGTAGCATGTTATTGCTGAATGCACAAACATACGCTAGTTATTAAAACAAACAAGTAACCCCCTCTACCTTCTTACATTCACCAAGTGCCATGGGACACAGACAGCTGTCAAGGACAGAAAGCCCATCAATGATGTATGTTAAATCTCTCATCAGGACTAAAATCTTGCAAGTAAAGACATCAGCCTATGCAACTGCAGATATAATGTAAAGGACATTTTTTAAGAAGCTGCTTTAAAACCTAAGAGGATAATCCACACACTCTGGCTCCAAACCAGAAACTAATATGTCAGGCTTCTTTATGAACAGTGTGATAATGGAAGACACAGCTAATATACCATTAAACAAAAAATACAAATAAAACATACAAAAACCAGAAAGGTATAGGTAATCACAGAGGTATATATAAACTTTAGCTTTAGCACTTTATGACTCATTTAAAAATGCCTAACCACTTTATTGCTGAATGCTTACACCCCAGGTAAGTGAACTAAATAATACCCAAAGGTTTTTAGGACAGAGTGCTGAAGCTACTGTAAATAAATCCGTATTTAACTACATTACACATACCTAAATATGGATTTAGACCTTAACTTCAATGTTCACTTTGAAAATTTTGACTATAAAGTATCTAATATATAAAAATATTAACTACACAAAAATAATTAGAAGTTTTTAACCAACATTCTGTATTGCAAAATTAGCAGCAAATCTACTCAAGCACTTTATGAAATTGCAGAATCCACATATACTTTAGAGTGATCTCATAGCAATGTACTTAGTGGGTTATTCTTCTTCTGCATCTTTTTTTTTTTAAATAAAGTGGGATATAATTTGTTTCTAGTTATTAACTGACTATATTCTGTGTAAGCTTATGCTACACTACAAAACACTCATTACCTTATAGCAAACCATTTGCCTAGATGCTGCTAATAATCACATTCTTAAAGGATTCCTAGTAATGCTTCATGACCCTATTTTCCTGTGACTGAGAAGCAAGATTTAGTAGCTCAGGCACAGCACCAAATTATCAGGACTACAGGGCTTCCAGACCAGGATTGTAATTACGGCCTCCAGCCAGCTCACGGAGAGCATGGGCAAAGCTTGCTTGCAGCTGTGCATGGAAATGTTTCCCTAAGTGTTTCTTCACACCATCTTCTTAACAAAAGAAGCATATCCTATACCTTTCTGGGGTCTTCGGAGGGCAAGGCAGTCCCTGAGGAAAATATAAAATGCTAGATTACAAATTTCTAGAAAAGTTCTGAAGGAAGCTAGTTTTTACTGAAGGAACTGGAATCTCCTGCTCATTTTGCTAGTGCTTTTGGGGTAGAAGACTGATGCCTTTTCCCCATCAGCCTGCAAGAGTTGAATAATATTTCTCATCTGACAACAATATATTGTTAATGTGTACCCCAGGGTGGCCCTCATGCCCCTGGCAGCTGCATACTTCCAGCTGCAACCTCTTCTTCCTGCTGACCAGTTACATGCAGCTAGAAGATCCTTCTCTAGTCTTTGGTATTTTAAGTGTATTCCTCATGCGTAAACACAGTATAGTACAAACATAGTAACAGTTGTTATTTGTACTCAGCCCACATATCTGCTCTAGAAGCAACTGTAAAACTATTTTTGCTGTCACAAATACTTGCAATTGTGAGGGCAAGTAATCTGAAACTAAATTCTTACTGCTTCCTTTGGACTACACTTGATCAAGGGTAGATAGCTAGTGTGCTATTATCTCTAATTATACTAACCAGCTCAGGTTCATACAGTTCTTAAGGGTGTATGCTTTAATCTGTACTGAAACTAAGTGCTGAGAAAATTTTGACAATGTATTTTTTTAGCATGTAACAAAATAGACCCTTGTCTTTGGGTGCTGCCACCATACAAAGAATACCCAGATTTTGATTTCCATAAGCAATAAGAAAAGAAATAAAGATAACTTGAAAACTTGATTTTATTTTTTCCCAAACATCCGTCAGTTCCCTTGCAAACATCTGCTTCTGCATAGAAGACAGTTATCTTTGCACAAAGGTGTGTGTTTGTGTATATTACATCTTTTGATTACTGTTCATTACTCTTCAGGAGATCTGGGTTCACTCCCTAAAGACCTTGATTACAAATACTGTTTAGACAGCATAATTCCAGATAAAGCCAAAGGACGCACAGAGAGAGATAAATGGATTAATTTTAAGTAACAGAGCAATAATCGCATTTGTCTATTTTAAATTTTGTATTAAGATGTTTATATTCAGAATGGACATCACTGTGGTGGAAGCTGCCTAAGCATAAAGAATACAGCAGTCCTCGTGCCTAGAGTTTATAATCTAAGATTCGAATGTAGAAAAAGATGGTTGAGGGAAATATCCAAGATAACATGCAGGTCACAGTCCATAAGGGGCACAGCTAGCCACCTGCCAAGCCCTTGTCAAGTACACCTGAACTAACTAGGCAGATATTGAGGCAGAACTTGGAGAACATATGTTAGCTGCAGTTACTGTTGACCAGGAGCTTTTCTGGTCAGATGCACAGAACAAAGTGTTAAGAGTGCCTCTGGAAGAACAGAAAATTGGGTGACTGAGGCTGGCAGCAGCAGCAGAACAAAGGCAGAAATCGGCCTCCTTACAAAAGGATGAGTCTGATAAATGAGATGGAGCTAACAAAGAAAACTTTAAAAGTACAAGATGTTATATCACACGCATAGACTAGCACCCAGGTGCAGGCTGGACCTGTGGCACAGGACTGGATGTAGCACAATGAAGGCTCTAGGATCTGTGGCTCTACACGTATTGCCTGTTCTTTTCAGCATCACATAGGAAACTTGAAGGCCTTGTTTTCCCTGTTGCATGCCATGGAGAAAATAGTTCATTTTTTCCTCAGTACCACAGTGAAGGCTAATTTGTAGAGTTGCTTTTTGGATGGAGAAGCCTATGTTACTGCTTAGTAAGTATTACCATGTTAGAAGAAGTACCTTTTGATTATCTCATTTCAGATTGGTCACTTGTCCAAAGAGATATGCTGCCTCTGTAGTATCTCAACAGGAGTCTGATCCATATAATAAAAACAGACTTCACCTGTTCAAGCATCAAGGGCAAGTGACAATATTTAACAGGATGACAGAAAAGTACTTCACTGAGATGCAGAATGCTGTGCATTATTTTGGCTGGAAAGAGAAACCAACGGTAGGGACAGCATCAATGGAAGCTCACTCTGTTCACAGGGAATAAATAGTGTTTCAGTATTACAGACAGTAAGAACCATCCACAACTCCATGCCTTCTGCAGTTACCACTTGGACAAAAGACATGTCCCTGCTCCCAGCCCCAGGTAGGTCCACAAACAATTATTAGGAGATAACACTAGCATTTTCACACCTGCCAGATGCCTCTGGGCTTGCGCAGCATCCATACAGATCCAGACCACAGATGTGAAGAAAAAAAAAAAACCCAAACAAATTATTTCTCTGTGGTTGGGTTAGTCTTCTGTGCAATCAATTTCCAAAACAGCTGATTGTGCAGTGCACAAAAACTTACGCTGATAAATACAAGGGGGCAGCAGCGGGAGATGGGAACAAGGAGCTCAGCTTTGAACTGCAGACTAAGAACCCTGCTCACAGGGCTTCTCTAGGCTGTGCTGCTGACATTTGGCTTATTCCAGTGCATTGGTCTTCTCACACCCACACCACTGCACTGGAATAGCAGCCAGAGGAATCCTCCCCCAATGTGTGTTTTAGCTTTGGGCAGTGATACACGCCTGTGACCAGAATGGAAGCTGCTATTGTTTTGGATTTCTAACTCCATAAAAGGAATGTTACTGTTTCTCTTACTCTTTTTTCACCTCCCCAAAGAGCTGTTCTTATTACCACTAGTTTCAGCAAGTTTTGTTCAAAACCAAAACAGTACTTTTTCAGCTTGCCAAGTTCTGTGTTTTTTCATAGCTCTGATGGAAGTACCATGTTAACAGGCCAATCCATAAAACAGTGGATTCGACTCCCCATGAGAGACTGATACAAGAAAGCATCTTGTTGATGTAAATACGTAGAAAAAAAAAAATACGTTCAAGGTGTGACTTATGACAGAAGTTGAGACCTGTATACATATGTAAACCTCCCACTTAATCCAGAAGCTTAGTGAAACAATTACAAAACACTTAGCTCTTCAAGAGCATCAGTGCTTCATTTACACTGAGTCTTAGATGAAAGGCTCCTGTACAGCTACAAACAGGGAAGGAAATCTCTAGCCAAACAAAACTCCTAGAAGAACTATGCACAGATTTGGCTTCCCATTAGACACCTTTCCTGCCATAATTAAAGGTGTTCCTTCTGTGCAAGGTGAACACTGTTCTGGAATGAGAGCGCCTTGTTGAGGGCTTGGGATCCATGCTAAGGCTGACTTGGAAATTCAACCTTAAGTTCCAGGTAGGGCATTCAGAAGAGCTGATTCAAATGCAGGCAGCAGTTTCTTCCTCCTTAACACAGGAAAAGCAATCTGGAGAAGATTCCAGGTGCTGCTCTTTACAGCTGATTGCTTGCTCGGATATAAACGGAGGGGTAAAGGCCACAGGAAAAATCCTGCAGGTGGCATGGAGGCATTACGCCTCTTCTGCCTACAGAGGTGATTGCTGGAGTGACCATGCCTTTAGAATTTGAAAGGAAAAGAGAAATCTTGCCCTCTTCCACATTGTAAGATTTTCTCAAGAAAACTGAGAAGGAACTTCCTTAGTTTTCTTCTCCAGAGCTCCACTAACCCCTTCTTTTGTTAAACTATTTTCAGCAATGCTCATAAACCCCAGGAAGCTCTCCTGGAGGAGAATTTATGACTCCTCTGCAGAGGCAGTCACTCGCAAGCTGGCCTAGATTACCAAAACAAAAGGTTATCTCACTGCATTGGCCCATAATCTGCACTTCATCTCAACATAGTCAAATCAGATATATCTTATCCAATGTGTTGTGTAGGCAACTGGCTCCAGGTGGTCTTACTTGAGCAGGGGAGTTGGACAAGATGACATCCAGAGGTCCTGTCCAACTTCAACCATTCTGGGATTCTGTAGCAGTTTTCATACTGCTAATATTTAAAAATCTGTGTATGTTATTGCAGTTATTTTTATAGCTAAGATTTTAATGAAGCTTGGAAAGTAGGGAGGAAAAAAAATAAATAATCAAAACAATTACAGTAAAAATGTATTCTAGGTCTCTATCATGTTTACTCAATTTCATATTTTACAGTAGGAAGATATTAAGAAAGAATTGAGTTCTATCCAGATGAGCAGTACATAACTTTTTCAAGGGCAACGGACCAGTCCAAACACTACATATCACAAAGGTTCCCAATCCAGGCCTCAAGTTTGAGGATTTCCTAAATAGGGTCAGGTTTCCCAATGAACCTTAATTTGGATTGTGACACAGAACTACCGAAGTAACTCTAAGGAAAGACATTATCTAGATCCCAACATTATTGTTCAAGACTCTGCTAAAATCAGTCCAGTGCCAAATATTCTCCAGCGTTTTTGATTTTAAAATCAGTTTTTCTAGAGTCTTAGATCATCAAGCCTTCTTCCTCTTCTGTGTAATTCGGCCATTTAATACTAGCCTGACCACAAAAAAGCCTAGGACACTCCTCAACACTTTCATTTCAATAAATTTGTAATGCATCTAGTACTCATTGGTAGCCAGTGAAAAGCATGTATAACTGGTTTCTTATCAAATCACAGAAGCAAGTTACATTTTCCAAAACTATTCCAGTCCCTGGATCAATTTCAAGAGAAGTAGACAGGAAAAAGTTATTGTCGCCTGGCAACCTAGATAAAAATCAGCACAGTCTTGTGAAATTACTTACATTGTTTTCTTGATTCCTGTTGTTTTGAAGAAGTGTGATGACACAATTGTGGATGAAGAAGGCAAGTGTCAGAACCCCTGTGAGTTGAGGGAACAGAACTCTAAACTCTAAGGGAGGAAAAAAGTGTTAATAACTTATTTGAAACAAAAAATGTCAAAATGCAGAGGACACACAGTGCTGTGGAGTCTACTGGAATCAACTCTATGTTGAAATGAGACGATCTATTTTAGCTTTGATCACAGCCAATGCAGATATTCAGTTAGGAAGTACAAAATTCATGAAGACAGTGGTTACTACATAACACACCCTCCAGCAAGATTTCTCGAGAGACTCCAATACAGAATGTTAGGTTAGTCTAGGATTTACACATACAAACTTTTCTGCTTCTCAATAGTTCAACAGGAAAGCATTTTTGAGGCAGGAATCAACTGCAGTGAGGCTGTATATCTACTGGTCCCTGAACAGTGAAATGGGGGGAAGGAGTAATTCGCTCTGTGAGTATCTTTTGTTGTTAAGAAGCCACTTATGCTACCAGAGGAAAATGACGTGTAAATGTTTAAGAGGGTCTGCTTACAAACCAGGGCGAAGAAAAACAGAGCAACTTCCTGTCTTACCATACACCTTACAGCATCTATGAAAAATTTACTTATTTTTTTTGTCTCCATGGAAATAACATTACTGTGCTTCTTTTAATACTTGAAGGATTATGTTCTCAAGATTGTGTTTCTGGAAGCGCTGCAACTGGTCTAGGAACTCAGCAATGTGTAACATCATTAAAACACCATCTTTGTTGGTACTATGTAAGGATATATGCACTCTTTAGACGGTTAACAGCAATCAGAGATCCGTGAGGTAGCTCAGCTTCTGGAAAGCATCCAGCAATATTAGCACAAACCCTTACAGATCAAACCACAGAGAGCTCCATGCAAACCAGAACTCTCTAAAGTGCTATGAAGTACACAAGGTAAACACACCCTGGCAGATAATGAAGGGCTCATTTAGGTTAAGAGAATATGCCTTCCCTGGATTCACTGTTTCTTCAATACCTAACTAGCATGATGACCTCCTGATAGAAGTAAAAGTGCAAACAACTTTTGGGCTTGTTTTCCATCCATTACTTTAATCTCAGTAATAAAATTCTAACTGTCAGATTCAGAATCTGTTTCAGCACTCCATTTCCCCCATCACTAACAATCAGTAGTAGCTGGATTTATATGCATTAGCTACATGCTTTGTCTATCTGCTAGCAGTACCAGTCGCATTGCCAAAATAACCAAACTACTGGGTGATCCACTTCTTAGTGAACCATGGCACATGTGTCATGCTATGACTCATTTTACACTAGGACTGCTTAATAGATCTTGTACTGGAACTTCAAGATGCTTAAAATCTGACTTTTTAGACTTTGGCTCGTTTCCAGTTTACATGGGTTTGTTAGTGAACCAGATTTTCTCCTGCAGTCTCAGGAAGAGTCTGTAGATATGAGGCCATGTAAGCATTTGAAGACTGTCTACTGCGGCAGTTCAGGTTAAAATTACGTTTTGATTCTTGCAGTGTAGCAAGATTGTGGTCTATCTACACTGAACAGCATATGCTTGAGTATAATTTCTACTGACAGATAGTGTTAAGAATAAAGCAATATGAAATAAAGTTGGCCATAAACATAGATGCCCACTGTCCAATGCTTTGAAATCCAAATTTTTACACTGGAGACAAAAGTAGTTTGTTAGTCTAAAAATTCTTCCTAAAAGTAAATGCAGTGATGGAGGCAAACAGATAGCATAGATAGCACAGTTTCAGAACTACCTATATCGATGTATAAGTTTGTACTTATGTTGCAATAGTCAGGAGGATTCCTAGAGAATTATGATGATAATCCAGTTTATCCTCAAAGCATCTGCTTCGATTTTGCAGACAGTTATACTCAGCAAAAACTGCCTGGCTTTGAAAACTCAACTAGAAAGGACAATAATATTTTTTTTTCTTGGTGACATGAAGAAACTGTTTTACATAGCCTTTCGCTTGTTTCTTGTCATTCAGTTTTGAAATAGGGTTCTGAATGCCTGGCTGAGATGAGGAAGGAATGACCTTCAGCAGTTATGAAATAATGAACAAACAGATTTGATGATAGCTAGAGGCTGGGGGGCAGAGAAGGGCAAACGGGTTTTGAGCAGACCTCTTTGCCAAACGTACACAGAATACAATAGCTAAGCTGTTTATACTGCTTCTTACTGTGCCAGAACAATTTCAGTTCAACTAGAGGGCTGCATCAACCCAAAGGGAGGGGTAGTAGAAGACAAAGAATAAGTAGCTGCAAGACTGCTGCAACTGTGATATGAACATAGTTAAATCAGTTGAATTTCATATCAGTAGCTTTACCCAGCTAACTACTGTCTGCAGTTTACTCACTGAGTTGCTACTCTTTTTGCCGCAGTGCGTTACCACGATTCCACAGATTAGATCAGATTCTATTAGAAACATCTAACAACTCTGGTGTTTCTTTTTTTTCATCTCTGTCTTGCTACTGCAACTCAAAACCCATCCTGATGTTTTAAGTTATCCCTGTTTTCTTCCCCAATTCTACATTATAGGACCTAACAATAGTTTGCAACCCATGTGTAAAACCATTAGTACAGTACTTACTGTGACTGGGAAACTAAAAATGCACAAACCCACAAAAGAAACCCTAAGAAGGTGCATATCTGAATTTTGCCTCAAGTAAATAAGTAACTTTTAAAGAACGACAAAATGCTTGTTTCTAAGAACAGAAGGAATAACACAATTCAATAGTACAGGACACAGCTTCTTGTAGCCAACTTATTGTACAATTTTGCCCGTTTTAAAAGATGGGGAAAAAACCAGCTAAGATCTCAGTCCAGATCTCTCATTCCAAGCCTCTTAAAACAAGAAACGGATCTCTTTAGACTATCTGTTCAGGCAATATCACTGTTTGTGACATTTCACACAGTATTTTGTAACAGTAATTTGGAAAGAACAAACAGCCACCAGCACAACATTCAAGAAAGAAAAGAAACATACTGTACAGCTAACGGGTGCTTAAAAGAGAAGAGCTAAGATTATGGACAAAGACCTGAGATAAACTGGGAAGTATAGGAAAATTGTCCTCATAAATTATGGTGAATAAGCTATTTCAGTTAAGCAAGACAGCATGTGGAGAACTTACAGTACCTTTACCAGTCAATCTGTCTACAGTTTATCATTTGTAACTGCTACTGAAACAGGCATGATCTGAAAATGCTGCAGCTAGAAATTATTATAATACAGGTGAAACAGGACTATGGCAACCTCCTTGTCACATTATATATGTTGGAGATACTTCTGATGGGCACTCTTCCTCCACAGTATTGATACTGTCTCCTGATTAAGGACCATCACTGGGAAAGGGATTCCTTGTCATAAGGGATCCTTCCTGAACCTCTACATGCAACATCAGACAGCATTTCCTCACTTTACTTATGTCACAGAGGTGTTAAAGGGTAAATGAGAAAGCCATTCACTAATTGCTGTAAAAACTATCTTACCTGGTACAAAAAAATCATTCTCTGTAAACCAGTCGTATTCTAAGTGGATTCCCAAACGAGCAGCCTTTACAGTAACCAGAAAAACTAAGTAGACAACTGAAACCGTACCTAGGACAGACAAGGATCAAACAAACACCATGAGGCATAGAAAGTATTTGTGCTGTGTTTTATTCTTGCTCCATCCAACCAGTTACTAGTAGGGCAAACACTTTTGGTTGATATTCACTCTTAAAAACATAGACTAGGTCTAAATTTTAATTTTCTTTATTTCTTTCGTAGGAAAATGCACTTGTACCGAATGCAAGCTTCCAGCATGTTTAATGTTCTCCAGACATTGCACTACTGACAGTGGAAGACGTACCCTGTAAATCCCTGGTGCTGGGCAGGTGGGGAGGTTCCTAGGCAGTAACAGATAGGTTCCAGTTTCATCTGTCAAGATTGTAATCTAACATGAGACAGCCAGTCACAGTACTGCCGTTATTACAATGTCCAGTCATTGACTTTTTGAACCAAGTGTCCCAAGGAGATATGAATGTTTACTGCAATTGTGAACTTTACACTGGGAGCTAGAAGCCGATAATGCCATTGGATCACTATGGATGTAAACCTTGTCTTCATCATGACCTTGGGTAATCTTGATCATAACACTGGATTTGCACTCCACCTCACTGGTTCAGAAGCATCCAGCAATAGTCTGCACAGTCAGAGGACTACAAGTAAGATCACAGATGGGTATAAATGCCTTGCTCTGTCTGCATGTGGGATGGAAACCATATGATCTTGGTTCCTGCCACTTGCAAGAGATAAGGGCAGAATAATAACTACCTAAAAACTGAAGGAAACTGCAACAGTAATTAAGACTACTGCAAAGCAACCTCCTGGCCAATAATACTGGTAGTCACCAGAGAACAGGCTATAAGTAGGTAAAGACAAAGAAACAGCATTTTTAGTTTAGAATACAGATTCCGATAGGACATAATTTCAAACTACCAATATCTCCAAGATAAAAAAAAAAAAGAAATTAGCATTTGAATACACAGAGCACAGTCAAGAAATTAGGAAGATAAAAGGTTCTATACTTGCGGATCAGCTTTAACAGCTAAAATATTCTGTAGTTTCCTAATGATTTAGGTTTCTGTAGGCGTAAAGAGAAGTTAAAGTGCTTTATTAAGATTCATTTCAGCATCTGCAAAATTGCCTTCCATTTTTTCTTGTTTTATAAACTTCAAGGTTTACAAAAATTAAGGCAACTTCAAACAGTTTCTGAATTACACAATTATCTACTGAAGCTGTAAGAAATTTAATATTAGGTTCTCAGATAGAAACAAATAGCTGCCCATGATAACATGCTTGTTTTAAAAACAGAGATAGTTACAGCTAGATGTCACATGAAAAAATATTTTCTTATCCCTAATGTTATATCTATGTAAAAACCTTACTTTTTACACAGAAGCCCTATCACTTACCCAAGATCCTGTGCTGTATTTCCATTTAGTGGTTCCAGCAACAGCAGATGCAAGCTCTAATTAAGTGTCACACTGGAACAGAGGACAAACTAGATCCTCAATTCCCTGTCCTCTACCTCACTTACAATACATCTCCATCTTTTCAACCCATTCTGTGATCTCCATGTCCTCTTCCCTTTCTCTTCATCAGGGACTTCAATGCTATGCCCTCAGACCTCTCCTGCTCCATAAAGTGTGACCAATCTGACCATTCACATATGTGCTTTGTCCACTTTACCAATCCCCTGCCTTTGTCTTCTGTCTCAAGACATGGAAGAAGAAGGACAAGCAAGGAGCAGTCACAATTTTTGTCCTTGCGGCACAGAATAGACCAGGGTGTTGGGAGCTGAGGCAAAGCATAGTAGCAGGTTAACTGATTGACTGATGATGTGATTAACTAATCAACTGATTGGTAGCAAATGACTTCAGGTCAGAAGCAATTAATGTTTGGAAGTAACTGCCTGTGTTGAAATGTTTACCAGATGAAGAAGGGTATGCCTGTTTGTGCCAAGGTAGTACATATAAAATGCTGCACAGTAGTATGTGTACCATCATTTGGGAAAATCTCTTGTAAATAGAACTTGTTTTACAGGATTATCAAGGGAATGAAGGAAAAAAAAAAGAACTCCCTAATAATTGTAAGACTCAAGCAGAGCATGGTAGAAAGCCTGTGGGTGACTAACAAACCAACCAACAAACCACTCTGAGGCACAAGTTCAGCTGCTGGCAAACTACTGGAAGAGTGGCTGGAAAGCTGCCTGGTGGAAAAGGACCTGGGGGTGTTGGTCAACAGCCAGCTGAATATGAGTCAGCAGTGTGTCCAGGTGGCCAGGAAGGCCAATAGCATTCTGGCTTGCATCACAAATAGTGTGGCCAGCAGGAGTAGGGAAGTGATCGTCCTCCTGGACTCAGCACTGGTGAAGCTGCACCTTGAACACCAGGTTCAATTTTGAGCCCCTAACTACAAGAAAGACATTGAGGTGCTGGAGCATGTCCAAAGAAAAGCAACAAAGATGGTGAAGGATCTGGAGCACCAGTTTTGTGAGGAGTAGCTGAGGGAACTGGAGTTCTTTAGTCTGGAGAAAAGGAGGCTGAGGTGAGACCGTATTGCTTTCTACAACTCCCTGAAAGGAGGTTGTAGTGAGGTGGGTGTCTGTCTCTTTTCCCAAGTAACAAGTGATAGGGCAAAAGGAAATGGCCTCAAGTTGCACCAAAGGTTTAGATTGGGTATTAGGAAAAATTTCTTTCCCAAAAGGGTTGTCAGGCATTGGAATATGCTCTCCAGGGAGGCCGTGGAGTCACCATCCCTGGAGGTACTTAAAAGACATGTAGATGTGGCACTTAGCGACATGGTTCAGTGGTGGATTTGGCAGTGTTAGGTTTACAGTTGGACTTGATAACCTTAAAGGTCTTTTCCAACTTAACTGATTCTATTATTCTATACAATGATTCTATGATTCTACTCATTGGAGTAGCTTTCACTGTTTTCTATATATTTTAGTCACAATGAACCAATGCTTTAATAGTATTTGTTACCTACCTAGGACATTAAACTTTGCAAAGAAGGATGGAGACTTCAGATTTAGCAGGGGTAGAAGAATAGCAATCAGGTAAAATGGTACTGTTTGGGATTTGTTCCACCACTCCTCGAAGAGTCCAAAACCTGTATTGTTGCCAGAAGAGAACATCACACTCCTGTTCTGTGGTGGGTGACCGCTAGCAGCACTTGGACAAATGACTGGAAGAAAGGAAAAGAAAAATATCTGCAGATGAAAAGGGGTTTACTTGCACAGAATCTTCACAGCCAAGATCCCATAATTTCTGGAGTGTTCTACCTATGGGAATTAGAACCACTGAAAACCAATGTTTGACAACTCAGTTCCTATCTTCTATTTGTTTTGTTTTGTTTTTTTTTATCAGGAGCTCAGTGCTAAGATTTCACTGCTAGGCATATAGCACTCTAAGCTGACAAGTGCTATGGTTCTCTCAGCTGAGCATAACAAAGATGCTAATTTGTCTGAAACCCAAACTGTGGCAGAGGACCAGCCTTCAAGGTCACGCACCTAAAACTAGGTCTGTTCAGTACCTACATGCACCTGCAGGAATGAAGTAATAGAAACACACCTCTGCATCTGGCCGTGTATTTAGCATTGTAATCTGTTGCTACACACTTCAGTGAGATCAGATGAACCAAGATGCAAGTGCAGCTGTGTACAGAAAAGCCTGTGTTACTGTACATTGCTCTGGCAACACACAAACTAAGGATGACAAGAAAACTACTATAACAATTGACAGGCCTAAAACTCATGCACCAAACCAAAACACCGTGTCATTTTGGTGCTGTGACAGGTGCAAGTACAGCACTGCTAGACAACCCAATAGAAGCCATTTACGATATGCACCCATAATGGGGCCAAAAGGGAACCTGACACTCCTCTTACATGGTGGCTGATCAATGGCAGCACCTGAACAAGTGACTAGAACAAAACCAAATAACCAAAAAAGTCACTTGATAAAAATGTGTTTATTTGATTTTTGTTAATGTTAGCATTTCTTTCTAACACCTGCCTACAAACTTATGTGTTGAAATATGAACCTGTCTTATTGTTTCTCATAATGTCTTATTTTAAATTTTGGTATCCCATAATACCTGATAGCCTCCCTCCCACATTGGTTGCATCCCTGTTCTTTTACAAAAGCAAAGGTGTAAAAAGTGTTCTGTCAAGTTTCTGGAGAGATCATTACATTACTTTACTTTCAGTTTTCTGATATGCTTTCTCTCCATTGCTTTTAAAAGGATTGTTTCACAGATCTTGAAAAATGCTTTTGTTCTTACTGAGCTCCATGGTAGCCCCAAATGCCCTACCAAGAGTAATTTGAGCATCTGTCAGCCCTTAATTTTGTAAAGCAGTTGCTTTAAATCTTCCAGCTGCTGGAGGATGCTGTGGAATATTGTTGCCTACTTTGTCCCCAAGTTATACCCCCTGCTGCACAAGAATAGGACAGACCAGCAGAAGCAGGAGAGAGCTCAAGAGTACCACAGTAGCTATTGGTGCCTTGCTGGTAAGGACTGTAGGAGAAACAGGATTCAATGCTAGTTCAAATGCAAATCAACTGGTTTTCAGAATTATTTCTCAACTTCTTTGCCTGACTCCAAACAGCTGCTCTCCAGAAACACGGCGGCAGCTAGTGCGACACACAGCTGTTCAGCTGGTATGGAAATGCTTCTCCATTCCCATAAGCACTCCGGGTAAAGAAAATCTGCTGCTTCATAACAAAGAACTACATGTTCAGTTACTATTTATTTAGGTAGGAATCACAGAGGCTGATGTTGCCTAGCCCCTGCCTTCATTCTATGTTATTCTGCCTACTTAAGAATTCCCAACAGACCTATCTTAATATGTGACTGCAGTTTCTTCCCTTACTTATGCAAATGTCAGACTCTGCACAAAATGCAAGTGGATGCTCATGTAAGCCTGACAATTGTTTCTTTTTGTGCTCACGTCGTTAAAGCTGCTCTTACAGCATTTTTAAAAATAAGAATATTGCTGCAGAGGTGATGAGCAAAGATGCCCCAGCCAAGATATTAAACAGATCTGATGTGCCTCAGTTTTAGGGTGTGAAAGTTAAAATTCCTTAAGGCAATTCCTCATTGGGCAACTACTGTTAAGAGTTCTAACGTTAATAGTTCCAAGGAGGATCTGACTAAGTATACACAAACAGTAATTTCCCAATTTCCTTTTTAATCCTTATCCCCACCCCCACTTTCTTCTCGCCTCCACTCCCTCCCCCCCAATTATTAAGCCTTCCAAGTGTGTGGTTATTTGTGGAAATACAAATGTCACATAGAAAATTACAGCTTTTTTAAAAACAGGTAGTTAGAGCTTAAGGTATACACCTTACAACTGCAATACAATTAGGCATGGGATGATGATTTGCGTTTAAACCTCACCTCAAACAAGGAAACACAATACTAGTAAGCGCTTCTTACCTTTGTTACTTCCATTTGTGCCAGGAACAATATCTGTTACATTAATGTCATGAACAAAATCTGAAAAGAAGGAGAAAATCTTACTGTCAATGTCCCAAACTGCTATTAGGCTTTTATCCGTTGTCTTGACAAAAATTAAGTACAGAAATAGGTTGGAGGCGCAATACAGCAGCTTGCACTTCCCCCACCCTCAAGTGGATATTTAAAAACTTTATTTTAGAAGTGTTTAAAAGTTGCCCCCCATTGCACTACTTTCTTCTCAGCAGCCCAGTCCATTTATGAAGTTCCCAAGCCTCCCCCTCCTAGCTGCTCATTCCTGTTCCAGTCCTTACCAGAGCACACCTCTGCTTGTCACAGGTCCTCTGTCTGCAGTGTGGTACACTAGGTTAGTTCGGAAATGCATCTTAAAACCAGCCTCTTTTGGGACACAAAAAAACTGCATGCAACCATACCCTTAGTCCAGATGGTATTATATGGAACAAGTTTCCCCTACTCATTTTTCTAATCTTTTTTTCAGAAGAGGCTCCGCAGGATGCTTTTTCCATGTTGTATTTTAAATAAGGGAATCTATGGAAAAAGGTTTAAGTCTCACTCTCTACAGTAATCTCTAGAAGTATTTTGTTTCCAGTACACTCCGGTGCTACTTTACTGCTCTGCCACACCACATATTTTGGAGTTTCTGCAACTTCACCAGTATGAGAGTACTGGATAGCAGTTTCCTTCTATTTTTGTATAGACACAGAGAAAATGCCCATCAGCTTTGAAATTTAATTAGTGTGTCTCTGGTTAATATTTGCTTCTCCTCCATGTGGGAGTATTAGGCACACAGAAAATCAACTGGGACAGTAGAACTCATATTTTTTAAATGCAATTAACAGCAGCTTGTTTCTCATAAAGAAAGCAAAACGTCTTGTGGGAAGAAAACTATTTTTTATTTCTTCATTTTGATTTATGACACCCTGAATCACAACTGAGTTTCTCATACTTGCTGATACCACTTCAGTGTATATAATAATCAGAAGATTTAATTAAAATCATTCATCACCTCCTCACTTCACTACTGTTTTGTGTTGCTACTTCAAAAAAGTCCCTAGTGTGAAGCCATCAAAAGAACTGATAGCTCTTACAGAATTAGAGCACTTTAAAATGGGTTATATACAGATAGCCACCTCACATTTCTCCGCATTTAAAAAGTGTTTTAGGACTGGCAATTCCATTTGTGCATTTATTTATTTTTCATAAAACAAAAAAGAACAAAAGCATGGGACACTGTTAAAAAAAAAACAACACAGGATATCATACTTGGCTTGCATTCTTTGTGTACTACTGATTTCTAGATCACCCTCCCTTAGGAAATCAGTTTGTTCTCACCTAAACTGTGTGTGCAGACTTTCTAAAAAAGCCATCTGAATGTACTACAATTAAAGTACCCTGCTTAGAATGACTTAGAAACACATGGCTGTAAGATGCCATTGTCAAACCTACATCCTATTACCCACTTTATAACTTAGTAAATAAGTAGCTACAATGGAAGTTAGAACAAGAATCCAATGATTAAAGTTATCACAGAGCAAACAACATAAAAAAGAACCCCTAACAAATACAGGTAACTGATAAAATAGCACACCAATCTCAGGGAAAAGTAAGACTTTTTGCCTAGAAAATGAACCGGTTTGCTCATTCTAAAGTTTGCTTATTAGAATTGGAGTCATTTGGTTTAGAATAAATTTAGTATTAAAGTGCTAAACTTACAAAAAAAAGAAAAAAGTTTAAAATGAAATCGCCTTAACATATGAATCAGGTCAGCTGTAACATACACCAGTCATTAACCAATAAAGTATGTCCTTCAGGAATGGTGGGAACACTAATTAAACACTGTTTAAGAGTTGTAAGTGTCTGCACTGTTATTTGCCTCACAGATTTGTTAATTACCTCTAAACAGAAACTCTTAAATCTTAGTCGTGCTATTCAACATGATGAGTCAGATTTTCAAAGCTCTCAATTCCATAATTTATGCTACAACTCTACATGTATAATTGATTGTATCCACAAAAGCCTGTGTGTCCGTGCAGATGCAAGGGTGTAAATAACCAATACGTTTTCTTTTGTAGCAATACCAGTCTAAGAATCATTCCTTTACTGTTTTACAGTTCATGGTTCCTTCGGGGACACTTTCAGAAACTTTCTATATGGCCATTCTAAGCGTGTTTGCTGAAATCTAGAATGAAACTTTTTTTTTTTTCATTAACCTGGATAATTTCAACAGCTTAGCCTGTTATATGGCTGTTCAAATTGTTACATCCATACAAAGAAGGGAGAAGTGAAAACACAAAATGGAGACAAGCAGCTAAGTTTGGGTTGTTTAAACTACACCAAGAAGCCTCATTACTGACATGCAAATCAGATAATTGGTACTTTGTCTTTCATTAAAACCACACTTTCAAGAGAGATTGAGAAATTTGGTTTGAAAACATACATGACTATGCCCGTAACTCCACGTGCTGTTACTTATTCTCACTTGACTTTTTATGCAAAGTTACAGAAAAATCAAGGTTAAGTAAAACAGGCAATCGTTTTTCAGTGTAAAGCAAAGTCTTTTCCACAAGACAACTGCAAAGTTAACCAAAAAGGTATACTTACTGTATATAAACTTTCCTGTGTTGAACAGGAAGTTGGACATAAGCACCCAATAAACAACCATGGCTCCAACAAGTGATACCATAGAAAATAAGAGGCTTGACCATTGACCAAAGGATCCAAAGTAATACTTGCAAACATCTGGGAATTCCCAGTTTGAGGTATCTATTAAAGCTGAAGAAGATACAAAAACCAGAAACATATGTAAAAATCCTACATTAGAGTCAGCAGAATTCTTCATGACAGGATGTGTTGTCTCAGAATATTCTGACACAAACTCGCAGTGCTTCCAAAGGCTAAGATTGCTGTTAACTTCCAAGTACAACACTCATTACGTGTTTGACTGAAGGAGCCTGAAGAAGTAGGCGCCTTTACTATGGCCATACTACTACTTTGAGTACTTCCAGAAGCACTGGAATGAGATATGGTGGCAAAAAAAGCAGCCATGCATTTGCAGCTAAAGCCTTTTGCAGGAGCGACAGCAAAGTTGGCCAGAACTAGTCCTCAACAATGCCCTGAAAGTTGTCACGAACTGGAGGTCTCAACTGCCTTTGTTTGAGCAAGTCAGGGGTTAGTTTTTGCATAAAAGCATCAATTACAAGAGCTGCAAGATGAGTTTTGAACAATAAAATTACATTATAAGCAGAACCACTGTCTGTAAGTTCATAAACTGCTTCCAACACAGAATATATACAAACAATAGGGTAGTACAACACAACACATACAACACAACTGGATGCAGCTACAGCCCATGCTGTTCCACTGCAGAACATGATCAGAAATGCACGTAGAGAACTGGACAGTGCTTATGGAGAAAAAGGGAAGCCTCTAACTCCGTAAGTCCCCAAACGCTTAGTAAGTGAACAGCTGAAACCCTGCTTCCTAAGAGTTTGGATTTGGCTATAATACTTAAGTCCCAAGGAAGTGAAAGATAATCTAATAAGGCAAGACAGATGTTTTGCCTACAGAGCTCAGATCCCGATTACAAAAGTAGGGAGACATTCAAAGAAACAGCTTTTATTTGTAGGTCAGGTCTGACATATAGTAAAGATACAGACAAACTAAGAATTTATTAGATCTCTGTATTTCACACTTAATGGAAATATTTGCATTATGAAGCTTTGTATTTCTTACGTATCATTTTCCGTGATTTCACAACTCTGTAGCAGCAATAAAGAGTCAAAAAGCCCATTAGTAAGATGAGAATGATTCCAGAAGTAAAGCCTGCCTGTTAAGAAGGAGAAATAGTTTACTTTCTTCATCAATAACACTATAGAAAAATGAAGAGCAAGCCACGTTGCCAAAAACATTTTCATATGCATACATTTTTCATCGTTTTACCTGTTTTATCCCCCATGGGATACTTAATATAGAGGTACCCATCATTGTATTCCATATCATAAATCTAGGAAGAAAAGAAAAAAGATGGTGAATAATGTAAGAAGCACTCTTACTTCATATTATGCTCTTAGCTACAATAGTTATGCATACAATATAGAACATTTAATAATAATGCATTTTCTGGCTAAAATATGGCAAGGTGCTTGACATACATTGTCACCATACTGGAGTTTTTACCATAGCCATCTGTGCAACTGTCAACTTTAAAAGCAGTTCCTAATGGACTGTACACGTAGATTTCATCAGGAGCTGGAAGTACATGATCAGGAGCGATCTAACAAACGGATAAAAAGACTTATTAGTAACACCAAAGTAACTATTGTCCCAAATACACAAATCACAAAATCTTTCCGTAAAAAGTGCATAAAACAAAATAGTTGGACTACATAAATTTTCTCCCTATGAAAAAAACAGTTTATAGGATTTTTAGTTAGATAGCAGAAAAATACATTTTTCTTCTACAAAATATCTGTAACGTATTCTGCTCAGATCATGCTAGTTGAATCATTGCAGCTGACCACTGGTTAAATTCTCTTGAAATGAATACACACACTTGGGCAGCCTGGACCACTGTTACAGAATTCAAGCTGTTTATATGTTTTCTTTGGATGATGAGGGCATTGCACAAGTCAATCACAACTTGCGATAACACAAGGCCTTGTTAAGGCACTCACCTATTAGATACTTACTTCAAAGCAAGCTGCAGAGCGATTCTCCCCCTACCTATATTTGTGCTTCTTTTACAAACCTAGGCTGTGGAAGACCCAACACGCCAGAGACCACTCAGTTAATCTGGCCCTGTCTTTGCCTTACCAATGCCCTGTCTGCAGGAGTCGTGAGCCTGCTATAGTAATGAATCCGCTTATTCATTGCTGAAGCTTCATCAGTGACTCTTTGTGTGTCATCATTCACACTGACTATGTTTGTAGGCTCCACATGAAATGGTCTAAAAGAGGGGAAAAAAAAGAAACAAAAAGAAAACCCTTAAAACCCTAGAACACAAGATCTAACATAAAACTCAGAGAACAGCTTAACATCACTCAGGATGAGTCTGTCATTGACTGACACAAAGTAAATGCAAAAATATCACTCCCATGAGTGAAGCTGCCATTCGTGAAAGAACCATGTGTTTATATCATCCATATTAAAATGGCCTCTTGCCCAGATTCTGCAGGGCAAACTAACATCAAAATTCAGACCTAATATCCAGTCATTAGTTCTCAACAATGAGTCACACCAGAACTACATGTTAATAAGCTTGGCCAAGCTTATTAGTCCTTATAACTGGTGTTGCTAGAACTAGTGATGAGGAACAGAGGTAGAACAGGAAAGTGAGAATGCAGAAGCATAAAGATGACAAAGAGAGGAATGAGTGGTGGTAAAGAGGACCACCTATGAAAAGATTAGGAACTACTACCTAGCCAAAAACCCTGCATGAAATTGTGTACAATGTAGAATGAACCAAGCCCAAGTAAGTCCATGTGCTCATACTACTTTTAAGCCAAACCGACCGGGAATGGAATTTCTCACAGAACATGGAACAAGAGATGTTCATCTGCAGTTCTGAACTACTTCACTATTTCCCTACAGATTTAATTAGGGTAATCACAAAGAACGGGACTGTCAGCAACAGAAGCCTTTCATAATACAGGTGGTGTCCCTTCCGTCTTCCTGAGCTGAGTTAGACTGAAGGCACAGTCACAGCCACTAAAGGAGAAAGCAGCTACACCGCAAATCTCTTGTTTTTTTACAGAGCAGAGTGAAAGTTGCTCCTAAAGCTACAACACAACACAAATGTACCTTCATGCAAGAGGTGCTACCAGAGATATGCAACCTAATCAAGATACTGCAGAAAGTTTTTTTTTTTTCAAATAAAGTATAATTTACTTCCATTTAGGCATACTACACTATTGTCGAAATACGACAGTCACTTCTACCACTGACAGGCTAATTTCTCAAACAAGAGAGGAGATACTGGTGACCTCTAAGCCTTGATACTGAGTTTTGGGTTTTTTTCCCTTTCACCAGTGCTTTTAATTCCTAAAGCAATTTCAACAGCTTTCAGATCACCTTCCAGGTTTATGTTTAAATCACTGAGAAACAAGAACCACCCCAAAACCAGAACTGACAAAAGTACAGATTACAACAAGTTTCAGGCTACCAAGAGTAGAAATTAGGTCAGCAATAAATTAATACAATTTTTCCAGTAATACGAGCAAAGCCTATTTGAATTGACTGTTTTTCAATACCCATTTCTGGCTCAGACTATAAAGGAACTTGGTCAACCCCTCCTGCCTCAGCTCTCAAAACTGTGACAAAGGCCCCATTCTCTTTCCCAGTGAATCATTAAGCATTTGCACCATGGCACCACCTTTTATCTGGAAGGAAGAAAAGGAATACCGCTCAGAAGCTGTTGTTGTATCTTTGGAAGAGATGAAAGTAGGTCCTTATTCCTGTGTGCTTAAGGGGAGACAGCAGGTAAGAGTATTTACAGGATTAATAAAAATTGACAGAAAAAAAGTGAAAAACAGATAAAAACAACTTCCTTCTCCACAAATTCATTCTTTCCTTCATCTTAGACTTCATTTGTTCTTACATCTCCTTTCATCATGGAAAAAAATTGCTTAGATTTGCTAAGTCATTTGCCACTTACTGAAATGAAAGTGAATACACTTTCAGTTTTTAAGTATTCTTAATTGACTTTTTTTTTTCCCCATGTCTATGACTTCTGCGGTGTTCCTCTAAACAATTAAGAGAGATACAGCAATTAAACAGGAATAAATTTTAAGCAATAGCTTTACTACTCAGGTCAGAGGCACACAGGGCTAACTAATTCCATAAGTATGTAATGTACAAAAGTACTCATGTCAGGTCTAAAGGACTCCACTTGTTTTAGCTTAAAATTTATTGGGTTGATCCAATGATCAGAAACTGCTAAAAAATATTTCATTAGAAGACTTGTAAAATAGAGGCTGTAGTTCTGAAAACAGGAAATGTAGTATGTTTAAATGCCTCCCCGCTCCCAGTCAGCTCTCTGCTTTTTTCTTTTTGGATCACTGACACACATTATGTTTAGAACACAAGAAGTATGTGTTTTGCTAAATATATGGCAGCTGCCCAGGGTGAAGAGCTTCCTGAGGACTACTTATTTCTCCATCTCCAGTAATATTATTAGTATCTCTGCATAATCTTCCATTGCTACTGTGGAAAAATTACACTAAGACAAAGTCCACATTTTGCTTCAAAGCAAGCAGATCTGTGGCAAAGACTTCATTCAGAATGGTGTTCAACAACTGCTGACAGGGATGTCAAAGAAAAGTGGGAGACTATTTTTTAAAGCAGTTCAAGTTAAAGCTAAGGATTATTTTAAAATTAAAATAACAAGAAAACATTAATACAACATCCTATTCTACGGGGAAAGTAGTGTTGTTAGTCAATGACCAAACCAATTTCAATAAAAAATTTCACATGTAGCAAAAACGATATGTCTGTAGGTAACAAATTTTTTTAGAGAAAGGTATTTCATTTTCTTCAGTATTATTAACCGAGTCTGGATTCAACAAGCAATTTATGGTCCAGCACAAAACAGAAGGGTATGATCCAGGGTCTAAACCATGGATGAGGAAAAGGAAATTAAATAACCTCTAAGAAATTCTATGTATCTGTTGATGTTGCTTCCTGCCTAGAGGAGTGCACATAATTAATGCTACCAGTACTTGGGCTGCTTCCCCTCCTGCTGCCTTTCGGTGCACATCTGTTGACAATGAAAATTATCTCAAACAGCAATTAATTTTCTGTTTTTCAAGGGTTCATAGCACGTCTAGTCTTACTGAGCAAGTGACTATGCTAAAATAGAGTGCTTTATGGTGGTTAGAGATCTCTTTGAAAACATCAGCCTGACTTGGAAGCTATGTGGGCAGGCTGGGAGGCAACCTTCCTCCCTGATCTCCACTGAGAGAAGGTAGCACTCTGTCTAGGATCAGTGTCATCTCCCAGCCCCCAGTTACACCCATCAAAAGTACTCAAAAAAAGTACGGAGCTGTTACAATACAATACAATTTTTTGTGTCAGTGTCTTTTGGCTCTACATAATGGTAACAATTACTTCATATCAAACAAACTTTTCATATTCAGCCTTCTTTACAGGACGCTTAACAACTTTTTTCCTCTACTCCAAAAAGACCAGAAGGAGCCACTTAGCTTACAGCACAGATTTTGTTGACATCGCACATCGATGAGCTACTTTTCAGCGATCTAGCAGAATTATTACACAGAAATAAAGCTACTAAATTCCTATGATTCATTGTTTTACTGGGACATCAAATTATTACAGGAATGCTGTATATATGCTGTATATGGCACAGGAGAAACTAAGGAGTAAAACTGATTCACTATAATGGAAATTAAATTCAGGAGAAAAAGTAATAATAAGAAGACCATACTCATAGGTTTCTTAATCAAGGAACTGCCTATCTGGATAGGAATATTACGGATGATAGTGTGCTTCTCTTAAGGAAACCTGTTCCAAGGAACTCGACAACTGACTTGATTATTACTTTCTAAGCTGTCCGAATTTACTTAAGCATTGTAAACAGTATGCTTATAGTTTATCCTATAAGGTCTTTATTCTCTTGGCAATACATTTTACTTAAACTTTTTCTATATTCTTATCACCATTGTCATTGTAATGATTACAGCATGACCACACAAGAAACTTAAAATGCTGGATGCAGAACCAAAATAACCTTTCAGAGCACAATACTAAGCCACCTCTGTGCTCTCAGGATACACATTTTAACAAATAAACAATCACAAGCTTTACCATACCACATTTCAGCACTGTTCCTTCTTCCATATCAAAGGCAAAGCTATTCTACCCTTCTCTTCCAAAGAGATACGGAAGTTCTTAATTAAGAAAGTTCTAACCCCTCCCAGTTAGGAAGCAGTAATATTAGGAATTTTAGTAAAAATGATAGCAACACAGAAAAATAAAAAGCAAACCATTGCCTTGTAAAAAGATCACGTGAATGTGGAGCGATAAAAGCATAACGAATGAGATAAAAGCACAATGAATGAGAAATGGTAGTTTTGCACAGGTTTGTTTCGACCTTTGTCTACCTTTTTGTAAATTAGAGGAACTTTGAAAATAAAAGGGAACCAACCACTTTCGCATGAAAAAGGCTTCTCTGACGGTCAGCTACAGACATTGTTTATAACTGTTTAATTTCACCTACTGATCTCTCCTACATTGTGTGAGAACATTGCGAGAGACTTCAAAAAGAAAAAACAGAGGAAGGCTTGATCTCCCTTTAGCAGGGGGTATTGTCACGTTTTTTCATATGCAAAACGACCAACACAAAACATCATTTGTTTCTTTGAAGGTTCAAGTACTCCTGAAGACAACTGCAATATCTGTTGACAATAAATAGATTTAAAGAGCAGTCAGAAGAAAAAAAGAACTCCCTCTCTTGCATACAATAATCTTCAATAAGCCATTGCAGCAATGACATTCCGGTGTTTAAAGAGACCTACAAAACGGGCAAAACATACCTAATGCGGTGTAATTCGGGTCATTGTGAAGAACAATAACATCCTCTTTAAAAGGATTAAAAGTGGCTTTATATTTCCCCCAAATTAGCAAAAGAATACCAGACAAAATAATTTACAACTCTAAAAAACAATTAGCTTATTGTTCTTATGTAAACACTGAAAAGCATGCCTTTCAAAAATCCCAAATCCTCCAAGCTGTTAAGAAAACCAAATAACTGTGTAAATGCCGTCAAATCTCAAACAACCCAAACAAAAGAACAGAGCAGCACCAAGAAAGACAAACAGTGATTATAAGCAAATCACACAAAACACTTCAAGAGCTATCTCAGTCAAAGTAAAATGGCCACCTACCTACATCTGATCAAGTTTCTGAGTAGCGAGTTTAAAAAAAGGAGCAAACTAAGCAGAACAAATCACATACTATTGCAGTTGCACTGTTTGATACCTTTATGCATGATAAACCTCTCTCCCTGGAGCTGCTGCTCCCTAAAGCTGTAATGAAGCAGCCCTTCAAACCGCCCACTGCTCAGACCCTGATGGCCTGCTCTTTCTCATTCCGTCTCGTAAACACTGCGGCTGCCTCTTCTAATATGCAGAGATGGAGTTCAGCCTTCTTTGGCCCCACTACGATTTCCAGCCACTCCTGATATCCCAGGGTTCATGCCCTTCATCTTTGTGCCTCTGCATGCTTGGAAGACAAGAGACTAGTTTGTAAAAAATGGGAGAATTAAATCAAGGGAGGAGCACTAAGGACAAAGTGGACAGATCTGCAAAGCTGAACTTGTGGAGATGGGAACACAATCCCAGTACATGCTTCTGCTTTTGGGGAGGGAACCAAATGCCACATCTTATAACCTTTTATGAAGCTGAGTCTTCAAACTTAAGAAATCACAATGGAAAAAAGCACATAATGAGGAAACAATACCTATCCTCACTTTTGATAAGTGGATCTTGGCATTTTGATACATCCCAAAGATGTAAACGTCTCTTGTTGCTACTGCATCACCACACCAGCAGAAACCCATTGTTCCTCAAACAGAACACATAGTTCCTTTGACACACAGAGCTTCCAAAAGCCAATAAATTAACAGTTTTCCTATACCAGGAAGGCCATGAGGGGCACTGACACTCCTCAGAAATAAAAGCAAGCAGGAATTCATTTTCCATATTTCCTTTTCCCACCTGAAAGTACTCTACTGTTTCATAACCTTTATATATACAATTCTTTATGCTCCTACACCTCTGCTTCGTTTGTTCCCCTGGGCTCTCTCAGACTCTTTTCCTCCTTCCTTTGCTGGCAGCATAAAGAGAGGTTGTTTAGGCCCTGGCTAACGTCTAAGTAGACTCTCATAGATTTCCAAAGCTGCAGGCTGAGACAGCAGCAAAACAGTATAATCAAGGGCTTTTTGCTGAAGTGAGGCCGAATAGGAGGATTTTGTATACAACAGTGCCATCTTCAGTTCCTTCCGGAAAACTGCCCTACTGAAATTCGATGCTGATGCCATAAACAAGAGCAGAAGAGGTAGCACGGGGCTATGCCTTTGTCTAAAAATGCAAAGCTGGTACCCTCCAGCTAGCATCACAGTGGCCAATTCCCACCCCAATCTCAGTTTTGTTTCCAGGACCAGCTCACAGAAATCTTAATTGCAACAGCAGACGAAGTGTCCCACTCAGACCCCCTTTCGAGAACAGAGCTTTTCAACTCTAAGAAAACATGCAAAATAACCACTTAGCTAGATATGTATTATTTTCGCAGGCACGGCAAAAAGGCTGGCCTGCTAAGTTTTTCATATTCACTCAATCTCAAAAAATACTTTTTTTTTTTCCTAAAGGCAGTAAAGGTTGCTCCTTTCCCTCAGTACTAGCAAATAACGTATTTTTTCCAGCATCACCCTGCAGAATGCATACAGAGCCATTTACACATACTGATAGCCATTTATCTATACCATCTGGCAAGCTTTCTTGCAAAATCTCAACATTTCAGTTCATTGTACTAAATAAAAAACATCATGCTTCAGTATACACACGATATTCAGTGCTTGAAGAGCACTTTAAAAAGCCACATGCCAAGTTCTTATTGAGCACTCTCTCTGAAGTGATGTCAATAGAAAACTCTTATCCTTATAAATGAAATACAATATGAACATCTGTTCACCTGGTGCTTGGAAAGAAATATAATATAGAGATAAAGCAGGAACTGTTTGTACTCAGATCCTGGTGTCCAAATGTAAAGTCTTCTGTCTTTGTCGGATTCTGTTGTTAACAGCAAAGGTTAAACAACTCATTGCTATATAATAATTCTATAGGTTCAGCCTTCCTCATACCTTTTGCACTTAAAGTCTTCTGGATTAAACTGTATATTCATGATTCCATAATTGCTTTCATCGCCTCCCACAGGAACCAAGAGAGGTTTGGTATCCCCTTCCATATTTTGTGAATGTGCCTCCTTCTTCCAGATTCTGTCAGTTATTCTGGCCTAAAAAAAAAAGGAAACGAGACAACCACAGTTAAGTAAAACTGTGTTCCTGCTACACATTTAACACTGGCAGAGCCCCAAAGACTTCAGAAGCTCCTGGGATGAAAGGCACCAGAAAATCTCTTGAACTTGCCACTTGAGAATACTCATTCCATAATGAAAACATTATGGGGCAAAAGTACAGCGGGGACAGTATTTTTTACAACACACTATCCATTTAAGTAAAGTGGTCAATGTACAATTGTGCTCTGAATTTGTTTTAGCACCACAACAGGCAATATAAATTAAAGGAATACGATGGATGCTGTTGCTCATATTGCGACTGAAACCAGTTTGTAAAAAGTGAGGTTCAGAATCTGAATTTCCTTTGAGCTACCACAGCTAAGAATCAAGTCTACCACGTGCAAATTAACATTAAGTATATACATACATCAGTCTTATATTCCTGCTTTCAAAACATGGGACTCCTTTTCAAACAGCTCCAGTTTTAAGATTAGTGTGATTTTTAAAGGAGCTGTATTTCCAATTTGTAACAGTACAGCTGAGAACAATTTATCACATTTGAGAGACTATTGTTTCACTGAATTACTTCAAATTTTGCAGCAGACACATACACAGTTTTTCAGTGTGTTTCCCAGAATAAAGATCAGATTATTGCAGTCTTTTTGAATTAAAAATTTGTCCAGACTTTTTGAATTAAAGGCAATGTAAGGTTTAATAATAATGCATTATATGCATTCAGAGCACTCCTGGCCAAACAATGGGGAGCAGATTGCTTTTAAGCTAATGGAATTCTACTTAGACTGAATTACAGTCCTCACATGGGACTTGCTGCGGTCTCCTATGCAGCTGAACAAATGTAATGGCTTTAACAGCTGTCATCCCTGCTACCTCCTGAAGAATTCCTCAGCCATGGCTCCTTCTTCAAACAAAAATGGTAGAACTGTGTGCTCTTTCAGTGAGACTGTTTCCCAACGCTTTAAAATGTTAGGCAGGGTGATGGAAAGACGGATGAGAGCCAGAGCTGGCACAAGATAAGAAAGGATGGCACTGCATGTTTGAAACCTGAGGTGGCGATGGAGGAAGGTAAGATAGAAAGAATTAAGTGTGTATCATCCTTCTGCATTCTCATGGAAATACACTGTAAAGGCCCAATCCCAGAAATTACATCAACCTAAGTGAAGCACTGACATGGTTCTATTCCTTCCTAGCTGCATGTTGCCAATCCTCTTGCATTAGCTCATCCTGCTAATGCCTCCAGCAAAAAAAAAAAACAACCAAAGAATCTGAAGAAGAGGATGAAAAAGGAAGGAAAGTTAGCAGTTTTCAGCCATGTCCACTCTCTGCAGTTCAAACAATTGCTAAAGGAGGAGTGGGAAAACACTGAAGGACTGCACAGCATGGACTGCAGAAGCACCAAGGCTGGCTCAACCTGCTGAGGAAGTGTATTTCAGAGGACAGGTACCAGCTCCTCCTCTCCCTTCCTGCCCCTCGGTGTGCCGAGCACAGGTAATGGCTCTCTGCTCTCCAGGGGAGGGGACCACTGGAGGCCACGCTTCATGGAAATGCTACCCAAAGCACAAGTCCCACCCTTGACGGCTGAAAGGCATTTGTGTGATCCCAGGCAAAACTGGACTGGCAAGAGTGATTCAGATGAAAGTTAACTATTCTTTCCCTTGCTTTAAATCCAAGACAGTGTTGAGCTTGGAGCTCGTTGTCTGGCTGCACACACTTACACGCCTGTGTGAAGAAGGGGATAGTGCATGGGTGAAGCCATTTCATCTGGCAGTGCTGCCAGTTTCCTCCTAGCTTCAACATCCATGATGAGATTTAAATGAAGTTAGTGAGTTTAAAGGCATGATTTCATCTTGTTCATTTTAGATCTTTGAGAGGACATAACAAGTGATCAGTGATAATAATCCAGGCACTCTTGAGAGCCTTATTTGCACTCCCTTGCAGCATCTTTCTCTTACACTTCATTTTTGCCATCACACTGTCTAAAGTTTTTTTCCTCTCCTCTTTCCAGAGCCTTTCCAAGATGGGGCTTCTCTTACCTACCGTAACTTACTGCTTCCTCTCTAGCCCTTCTATAAACCATCAGTTTGAATTCTTTACCCAAAAGTCCTTCTCTTCCACCTCACTGCTGCTGGTTCTTTGGCCTCAACTGTATGTCTGACATTCTCTCATCCTTCTCAGCTCCCCTGGTAATACTCAGCTTAGGAATACCGCTCCTAATTTCCTCTCTATTTTCTGTCTCTCCCACACACTGTCAAAACTGTTTTCCAAACCTGCCTTTACTAACCACCACTCACAAAGAGGTTTCTTAGTTCACAGCAATATTTTTATTTCCTTTCATGTAGCACTATGTTCCTTTCCAAACCCTGTTTATAGCTCCCCTCTTGTTCATTTCTTTCCTATGCATTTCCCTTATTTTTCTGTAGCTTCCTCCCTACTGATTCCCTGCACCCGCCCACTGTTAAATTCACCCCAGTGCGCATCAACTTCCTCCAGTAGCTAAATACTTCTGAAAGAAACCCACAGACCCCAGAGGCCTGACACACTGCTACAGATATCCTACTCCTCTGCTAGACCCATTACAAAACACTTTTTGCCTCCGTCTGACCACACCTGAAGACAGCAGCCTTCATGGACTTTTATTTTTTACAATTAAAATTGTAATCTCTAAAATCTGCAGCCTCTTTATTTCTAAGACCTCACCAGTGGCTTCAGGTAAAAGACTGGTAATGTGGTATTTTCTTTTGTCCCATTCTTTTCTCATTTTCACCTTAACATCCTGCTTTTTCTGAACACACCTACGTCTCAAAAACAGATCCCTCAATCATTCTGCATTTCGCAACTCTAAGTTTAAATCACACTTTGGATTTAGCTGTAAAAACACAGATGAAAATTTAAATTCCTAATGGCTGAACTGAAATTCGAAATAAATTTAAATCCCAAACACTCAGAAGTGGTTTAACCAGAATTTTCCAGAAGACTGTAGTACTGAGATCCCTTCCTTCCACAGGCCCTGGTTTATAGTGCAGATTAAGCAAACCTTAAACGCTAATTTAAGATGCTGCTTTGAAAATATCCCTTCCTTAAAACCTGTTGTAAATAATGTATTTGTGCTTTACAACTCAATTTGACAAATGCAAAACAACATTGATCACCAGTTTAATTTTCTCTGCATTATGGCTATAAATAAAGACGCCAGAATATTTTACAGTATTCCATACACAGTCCTTCCAAGATATAGCATACGCTAAGTTTGGCCTGACAGCATGATTTGGAGCTTTAGGGGTTGTTAATTACTGACTCTTTAGGGTCTATTTAAAAGTTGGATTGGTGAAGATGTTTTAAATGCTTATTGTTACGAACAGACAGGTGAAGCTTAGGACCAGCAAATTGATTACTTTACAAAGAGATGCAGCTATTACATATGTAAAGGCTACATATGAAGCCAGTACAGTTTAAAAGATAATTGTAAGCAGAATAGCAAAATGAAGAATGAACCTGGTTAACCTCTCTTTTATCTAATTTCTACCCTTTTGACTGGACTGCACTCTCAATAAACATTTTTAATACATGGAATGGAGCCAATTGTGCTATCTGAACTTAGTGCCTGACAGTTTCTATTACAACAACCTCTTCTCAACTGCTTACTTTCCTAGTGTCCTAGTTATCTAAAGATTTTTTATACTGGGTATCTGATCTATGTTCACCTCATTCTTGAGGTTTATTTTAAAAACCAGTGATATGCCATGTAGTATTCTCTATACTGTCTTAAAAGCCTATAATCAGGACTGGGATGTCAGAGAATTTGTGTCACAAATGAAAGTTGCTCCACAAACCTCATTTTGTTTGTATATTTTATGATACATCGTGGTTACAGTTTCCATGAGGCCACTGTTGCATTCAGAGAATTACTATGGATCTCTGGGAATTAATGTTAGCTGCTTGGAAATGGAGAAGGCTGTTTTAAAGACCATTTAACCGACCATTTGTTGTCAAACTGCATTTTCCTGCAACTGGAAATGAGGTCCCTGCTAGCTGTAGTGTACCTGGAGTTGGCAATATGAATTCATGGTACTTTGTCTTCAGCAATGCTATGAGTTAAAAGTGTCGCTTTTCCTTGCTGCTCATTTTCATAGTCTTTCTTCTACCTACTTGTGGTGGCACAGCTGCTTGTTTTCTTTCTTGTCTTGGTGGAATGAACAGGACTGGGATACAGAGGAAGATAATTGTTTTTAGTCTGGTTTGGGGTTGTCTACATTGCAGTTCTGCAGAACCAGCAGTTTCACTGTCCAGCTGAAGAGACATGGGTATTGTTTATGAAAGAAAGAAGAAAATACTGCTACAAGCATTAACTAAAACCACAGCCTGAGGGACCATCTACCGCTGACAGTATGTTCCTCATTTTTTTTCCTCCTGCTTAGAACCTACTTCATGTAATGCTGCAAAACAGAGGAGCATTTGTGCTGTGCACCACTGAATGATGTTAAGTATTCTGAAAGCAACTCAGTAACTCTCAAACTTAGCAGTCAAAATTAGTGGTTTTCCTGTGCTTCATTCCTTATCCTTAGAATAAGGATAATGCCAATACTTGCCTTACCTCACAGACACGTTGTAAAGACAACTTAATTTTTTTACGTAAATCTTAGCTGTAATTCGTACTAAGCACTGCAAAAATGTCCAAGAGGAACAGGTATGGTTTGCTGAGCAGCAAATAAGGCAGACCAGTGTCATGTAAAAGTGAACTGAACACTATCACTTAGCTGGTCTAACAAAATATTCTCTATTCTGAGAACTATCCAGCTTGAGAAAAACAATTTTCTGATAACTGTTTCTAATTGATATCATAATTCATATGTATCAAGATGACTTAGATTGCCTAGGCAATTTTAATTTTAATTAAATTTACCTAAGGTTAATACTCCAGCTTTTGAATACCACAAGATTGCAACCTCTGGCCTTCTAAACACAGGTTTATGTGTTTAATTACTGTGAACAGATAACGGGTTTGCTTTGTAACATATTTGGTAATGAATGAGAAATACGAATTTTCTCATCAACATATGGCACCCTATATTCTTCTCCAAAAATCCCTCTTGTCTCTCCAGGTCCTCTGCCATTTGCTTGCCACCATTTTACTCTTCCGCAAGTTCTTTTTTTTTCACCTGCAGGGACAGGCTTTCTGTCCTCTGCCACAAGCACCATGTCTCTCCTCTCTTAACTTCTACTAGTGACAGCAGAGATGAAGATTAGAAAGACTATTAACTGCATTCTTCCACAACTTAAATCTTATTGATAAGGCAGGAACAAAGGAAGAAATTTAACGTTTTCCCCTCCAGCATCCTGTATTGCTGCCGAGGGAAAAATGCTGTAAGAATGTTTTCTTTGCACCCATATTTCATTTCCTTTCCACCTCAGCTTTGGTGAGGAAAGTGTTTGTTTTTGTTTGTAAAACTCCTAACATGTAACAGGTATCTGCAACTTATTCCTCCAAGCACTTGACTCCACGAGTCAAATGAAAGCGGTAATTGCTGTTGAAAACATCTCTCTCAACTTTCACTGGGCTGTATCTAGCACAGTTATTAAGATAAAAAGCTAGATCACCCACAGCAGCTATTATAAAGGAAATATATTCTTGTCATACCTTTATAGCTCCCACAAATTTGGAGCAACATCAACATTAGCATCTTTTAAGAACTGCTGTACACTGCCTTAGAGCATGCTTGGTTGTCCTCCTTTCATTTATGAAGGAATGGCTACATCCAGAAGAAAATTTGAAATACTCTTCCCGATATAAAAAAATCTGTCCAAACTGTTAGCATGCTAAAATAAGTTTGAGGTTATCTTCTGGGTAAAAGCTTAAAATAGCAATTACTTTTTCCAATAATAAGCTGGGGACACAGTCCTAACCGTTATTAATATCTAATCATCCACATATTCAAACACCATTAAGGTCAAGGTATCTTTCCATGGTCTGCGTAGACTTTGAATCCTGTTGCCCCTTTGCTTTTCGGGATGTAATTTCACTGGTTGCCTGTGGTGAAGCTGACTTAGTATGCTTTTTTGTGCCATTTATAATTCTCCAACAAACATCGGAAGCACTACATCAGAAAGGTAGCAAAAGGGAACAAGTGGATGAGAACTTAATAATCCAGGTTTTCTGCTGCTAGTCATAAACCGTGATGCAATACCTAGGGGTAGGCAATGTAAGTTACTTTTCCCAGTCCCACTACGGGCTGCATTCCTTACAACTTTCAGACAGTAATCTAAATAGGGCTAGACCTTCATTAATCCCCACTGGCTTGGCCCTACGTGTTTCTGCTTTTGTTGCCTTCAGGTTCTCTTTCTCTCTCCTGGTTACAAAGTCTGAAAAGCTTCAAGGACCCAGAAGATTTAGGAACCTCATTCTAGCCTGGTGGAAGTGCCGTGATCTGGTCTTCTTTGTATTGTATGACAAAACTATATTGCAGTTTGCTTGCACTGTGAATCTAACGATGGTAGTTTACGGCTTGGCTACAGATGTGTGTCAATGCTCTTTAAGACGAGACACGCATCCTGACAGATCTTTCACAGTTACAGCCCAGGCCGTGCAAAGGGATTACCAAACAGGTTTACCCTACAGCAGGAACAAAACTGTGTTCAGTTAGTCATTCGAGTCATCCCATGAGCAAAGGCTGTGCGTAGCTGGTCTGTGGGACTGCTATTGATCAGAGAACCTCCCACAGAGGACAGGAGGCGGCAGGCAGAGAGAGGCACTACCGCCGCAGCCTCTACCATGCCATCACGCCTACCAGTGCAGTTGGACATGCTGCTGGAGAAAGAGCAGCTGGAGCTCTGAGAGCTGTTTATGCTCCACATTACTAAAGCTGAAGTTGCTGCACAGATGTTACCAGTGCTTCTGTAACAATTTCCCAGTGCAGGAGACTCTGGACCAACCATCATGGACAAAGCCAGTACTCTTAATTTGGAAGTTATACACCTTAAAATAAACTATCCCGGAATGGAGTCACCTACAACTTGTTACTTTTCAACTTGCTTAATTACAACTGCAATCTTTAATTATTTTTACAGGAATTTTGCCACCAAAAGCTGTTCTAGTGTTTATGTGCAGCAGCAGTTTTCTTTGTTTTGAGATTTCTAGTGGTTCTTAAAAGAATAGCTCCTAGTCAATTAGATTACACAAATAAAAGCGTGACAATTTAAACTGCGGATGCGTTTTGTTTTACTTCTCACTTAAAGTAACTACTTCTAAAAACCACCTCATACTCATGGTTGAAATACAAGAATTCACTAATGAAAGTATTTAGTTTAAATAAGAAAAATTATTTTTTAAGAGTGCTACTTCATGTGACCTTGTCTGCTCTTAAATTTTCAGCAGATGAATGGATGAATAAAGCTCCAGGCATGAATTTCAAGTAAACTGCTGTCTGTGCACACACAAATTCTGAGTAATAAGCAGGTTTTACACTGAAAGACAAGAGCTTCAAGACAGGACAGCAGAGTTTCTCAGTTCCTCTTTTGGGGCAGCGAGTCCTCCATCAGAAGGGACTGAAGAACGCCATACTGGTCCTAAGAGTAGTAGCATACATTTAGAGCTCCTTAGAGCTGGGACAGCTTGCCCATAATCCCCTACAACTTCATTGGTTGAAGATGATTAAAATTGTATAAGTAATGGAAGTTAGTGAGTTTTTGGGAAAAAAAAAAAAAGACTCTTGAATATACAAGCTGAACCACTGTTGAGCTGCTGTGTACCTCAATCTGAACTAATGGGTATGTGGTTCCTGCCAGATGATAAATCTAAGTAAAATTAAGAAGAAATGGAACATTAATTTGAGTTGTCTTCAGCAGATAAACCATCTATCACTTTTGTTTATAGAATTTTTTTGGTGGAGGCTGTAAAGAAATACTTACAAGAACATACCACCTTAGGGATTAACTTACATATTTAACCCCTTTTTTGGTTGTTTTTAGGTTAATTTGTCCACAGGCCTGCTCAGAGCAAAGTAAGCTTTTCCCTGGTTTATGGACGGCCCGAAAAGCTTTCATGCCGTCCCCGTACCTCAGCCAACGTTCTGACGTTTTGTTCGTTTTCCCACATAACAGGTTACTCGCACCAGGCAGGGCGCCGCCCCTCAGTTCCCCCGGCCCGGCCCGGCCCGGCCCCCTCCGCCCCGCAGACCCAGCGCCCTCGGCGGCGGCAGGGCGCCCCGCAGCCCGCCCAGCGGAGCGGAGCGGAGCGGAGCATTCGCGCCGAGAGCCGCGCAAGCCCGAGTGCGGGCAGCCCTGGGGACAGAGCGGGCGAGGCAGCGACGCCCCCCGCCCCGCGGGGCCCGCCGAGCCGCCCCTTCCCTTCCCTTCCCGGCCCGGCCGGGCCGGGCCCGGGGGCGCTGCCAGCTGGCGCCGCACAAACAGACGCGACTCCTCTACCTGCGGCGGAGGCGGGGGCACGGCCTCGCCTCGCTCGGCTCCGGCAGCCCCGCGCTCCCGCGGCGGCAACAGGAAGCACCCGCGGCCGGTGGCGGGGCGGTGGCAGGAGGCTGTCGGCGGCCTCCGCGGCGGGCGTGGCGGGCCGCGTAGTTCCCGAGGGCAGCTCCGCTGAGGATCTCGCCCGGGCGCTGCTGAGCGCAGGACTACGCTTCCCAGAGAGCCGCGCGCGGAGGAGGGGGGGCGGGGCCTTTTGCCTGGCTGCCGGCCGGCCTGGCGGCGGCGGGGCGCTTCCCGCCCTTGGCCTGCGCGCTGCTACCGCGCCTGCGCTGCACTCGGTGGGCGGGGTGCGGCCCCGGCGGGGCGAGCGGTCACGGCAACGCGCGGGCAGAGGCGTCGAGGAGCGGCGAGCGGCCCGCCGCTCCGGTGTGGGGCGGGCCGCGCTTGTGGGGCGCTCCCACAGCCTCGTCCTCGTAAACTAGCGTTGCGAAACGGGGTAGGGGATTGTGCGCCGTTGTTGCAGTCGCTGGGTTCCGCTGCTGCAAAGGACGCGCTACATCAAAATACACTCTGTGCCTGACCGGGTTTTTGAGCGAGCTCGCTGTGGTACGGACGAGCACCAACCAATGAGCCACGAAGAAAAGATTCACATTTGTTGGTGATAGTTGATGAAGTATCTCTATTAAAAAAAAAAAACCTCATCTCTTTGCTTCCACAGTTTTGCAGTCAGTGTGTTCACACAGCGTAGGTGTAATCCTGGACAAAACAAAGCATGCTGGCCTTCACCTGACTGGCTCTGCGCCTTCCGTGGGAAATGGTGTGTGGTGGGTCTCCTGCCCTGCTCGGGGGGCTGCGTTGCTCGGGTAACAAGGACAGGTGAGCAGACTAGACAACAGGGACAACCAGCCAGCCAAGACATTTTAGAAATTCACTATTTTTAGTCCTAGGGATTTTTTTTTTTTTTTTTTGGTCCTACTTAAATCACGTTGGGAACATGTCCTCTTCATAGTTGAAACCCTGGTTAAAGTCAAATTCTAGGGACATTTATAGCCATGCTTCAAAAAACTGCTGAATCACACAGAAGGAGGACAGCAGAGATAGCTTCCTCATGTGAGAACAATGTTACAAAACAAGCTAGACATAAATCTCAGTCTGTACTTTCTGTTCAAGTGCAGCCCAAATCAGACTGCGTAGCTAGCAGCAGGACTGCTCTTGTAAGAAAACTGCTGTGTAATTGATTTTCAGACTGTGGGGAGGAAATGAGGCAGCAGAGATACCAAACACCACCCGTCACCCTGAAATTCAACTAGGCACAAGCTCAGTCAGACCAAAACTCTTGCTTCTGTGTAGCCCAGCAAATTCACTTGAGCCACTCTTAGAATCCATGTGACATTGTGGCTCCTGGACTTCTGAAGATTTTGGTCAATGTGTCAAGATGCCTGTCCACCTGCTACCACATGGATTTGAAATTCAATGCTAACGTCACATTTTGGTGCTATAAAAGTGAATAAAATCTGCAGAAGTAGAGATGTGTGAAGATGTGATTTTTATCAGCATGAAAGCATCTAGTCTTACTCTTGCAAGCTTGTCCTCTAGCTTGCAAGAAGCTGACTTCTACAGGTACTGCCGTAGCAGGTTTTTCATTGCATTCCTGGTCACTAACTACAGTCCTCAAGTTATGCTTAAAAAAGATGTTTTATTATAAGACCTGCAAGTGAGTCAAACAGAAGTGCAGGGATTCCTCCCGTTTCCTCATGAAAACTGCTACCAACAGCTGACTCTACAAAAGGGTATTCAGTCACTGTCCTGCAGTATTTGGGTTGTGGCTTTTCTGATGACACGTTACCTTCCAGACAAAGACTGTCTTCCTACATGCCTGGGCAGTGCCTAGAAAAATGGGAGCTTAGTTCATTTAGGACCTCTTGGTAAAACTGTGAGACAAAGATGGTATTAAGTCCAACTCTTTAAAAAATTTCCACCTCACACTATGTTGAATCTTCTGATTTTGCCTTAACAGATACTTTGCTCTGTACTTGCAGGTATAAGATAATTGTAATACGCACAAAATAATGAAATTTAGGCAGTGTAGAACATTATAGTGGATGGATCTTTCTCCATCATTGCAAACAGAGGCATGGTCACATGGCTGACAAATTTAGTAGGTTTTGCATTTTGTCAAGAGAGTACTCCAGATTTCTTTCTGAAAAATACTTGTAATACATCAAGATAGCACGTGAGATGTAGAAAGTATTACACTCACAATCTTGTTTGCAGGCAAAGAGAAAGCACACCTTATGTATAAATAAAGCAAATAATTTGTTGTTAGTGTAACTGAAATCCTACGAGTCTAATCATTATTTAGTCCAGCTCTAACAGTTACACAAGAAGAAAGAAGAACATTTGTAATGCATGTGCTTACTTTCTACCCCTTTTCATAATGTTAGCTCACCCTTCCACTGCTGCTCTGGGTCCTTAAGTTGGTGGTTTAATTCTTGGATGGTGGTGACAGGAGGGGATGTTATGGCAAGCTGTCAGCATCTGGAGTCTTCTGTGAGGAAGACAGCATTTAAGTTGCTGGTATCTTCCTCACTGTAGGGGATTACACTCACATGGGATTATTTTATTTTTGTAAGTTTTTGTAACGTACTTTTATTTGTTTCTCTGGTGATCTGCAGCTCCATGTTACATTTCAATGTACTATATACAATACCATTTATGTACATTGGATACTACATTGTTCTCTTTTGGCTCTAGGTGACTGTGCTTGAGTGGGGCTGGTTGGGCAAAATGACATCAAGGGTTGTCAGCCAATGTCTTGTGCAACTCGTGCCCTGCCAGCATGGTTTACATCCAATTGTTAGAAGCCTTTCGAAAAAGAAAAAAATAGCTTTATACACTTCCCACAGGCATGCTCCCACTACAAGTTCTTCATCCTTGGACACTGTGCATCTTACTGATTACTTACTGAAAATCAGTAATTCCACACAGCTGTCTTTGCTCCCTGCATGAGGCACAGCCTCATATATATATCCTCTAGTGGCACAGTTTTAAGTTCAGTGAGGCAGAGAAGCTGGTTCTTACATTTCTTAGCTGCTTTGCATTCTAAGTTGAGCACAACCTGTATCCTGTCCTGATGTTCCCGAAAAATGAGCAGCTATAAAGGGTAGGGCTTAACCAACAATGAAAATAACCAGAGCATTATTTCAGAGACCGCTCTCCAATAACCTCGATCTGCTGCAGGAATTTGCCTTACTGTTCCCCAAAGCACCTACTAGACATTCAGGTGTTCACTGCAAAATCTGGTGTTACTTCTCTGCAACAGAAGACAACAAAGTACACAAACAGGCACACAGTTTTTTAAACAGTTTTTCTAATAAGGAAAATCTGTTGAATGTGGTGGAGCTGGTTGAGAAGTATTTATCACATGTATGAAATGACACATACTTCCTTTATGATTTTCAGAGTAAGTACTGCTGTATTATTTCACAGCATGAAAAGGGGCAAAGAGAAGACATACGCTCTACCAGGAGCTCAGAAACACAAGCAGAAGTGTCAGAGTACTTGCCATGTTTTTTTACTAGATGCATTGAAGTGTTCCAAGTCCTATCTATCTTCTCCTGCGCTTCAACATAGATAGAACTCCTAAGCCAGAAATTTACCCCTTTCTTTTCTCTACCAAGTCTCCTGTAACAAAAATGTATGGGAAGGGAATGTGGTTCTGAAGTTTGGTTTGTTTGTTTTTTACAATATAACCTGTATAACCTAATTAAACTTTTGTTTAAAAATTCTAGCCAAGGGGTATGCTGTTACCTGGTATGCTAATACTTGACATTTTTGTTTGCTGTAAAATGATTAGTATCTTACTTGCAGGTCTGCCAAACAGTGGGCTTAACTTTTTTTAGCAGTAGGTGTTTGTACAATAAATCACACTTCAGCAGTCATACATGAAGAAATTAAGGAATATTCATATGCTCAAAGAGCCAAGCAGGGTCCTGGCCAAAGCACAGAAGCACCCTAAAGTGTGACCTTGCACTTTCCTGGGCTCCCTTCTCCTTCCACGTGCACCTTGACCACCCCGAGCCACCACAGCGAGACACACCACGCATCCCTCCCCTGCCCTTTCCCACCCGCGGCGCAAGTCACCGCCGCAAGGCAAAGGGAAAGGCAAAAGGCAAAAGGCAAAGGCAAAGGCAAAGGCCCGGCCGGGCCCTGCCCCACACGCTCCAGTCAGGCGCGCAGCAGCCCTGCAGCGCCGCCCTCCCACGGCCCTAACGGCCCCAACGGCCGGCGCGCGCGGCAGGGCAGCCCCGGTGACAGCCACCAGCGCACGCGCTCTGCGGGCGACCCGCACCCCTATTGGCTGGCGGGCGAGGCACGTGACGGGCCAGGAACTGCACGTGGCGGTGGCGTTATCAGGGGCCTCGGTGGGAAGCGCCATTTTTTTCCAGCAGGCAGGTTCGGTGGTGCGGAGGAGCAGGTAGGGTTGGGTCCCCTCTCTTATGGGAGTGGGAGGTTCTCCCCTCTTTTCCCCAGGGGAACCCTCACGGTACCCCTCGATGGAGGGAGGCAGCAATGAGGACAGAGATTGCTGGGACAGACTGGCTCAATAGTGTTTGCTATTTGTGGGTGCCATGAGACCCACTGGGGACAGGCAGGAGGTTGCTGCTAATACATTTCATGTCTTGCAAGCAGATCTGACCCAACAGAGGATGAACCAAGAGGACTGGAATGCAGAGATGGGGGATGAGGTGTCACCAATCCTCCCACCACTTGAGCAGGTATGAGGTGGCAACCGTTGGGCTGTAGCATGTTTGCTTCTCTTCCCCTTTCCTTCTTCCCATCCCAGGCCTTGCAGCCTAGGTGGCTGATGGGCTGTGCTCTCCTGTTTCTGTGATTGCTAAGGCACTTGGAAGATGTTGCCCTCAACTTGCATGTTGAAAAGAAAATATTGTCTTAACAAATAGTAGCAATTTCAGTCTCTCAAAATGTTGAGGTACCTTGCCTCCCCAGAGGCTCCTGAGGCATGGTCAGTGTAGCCAATTAGTGTTACTCATCCAGCAGCATAATGCTGCCTCCTTACATTGGGTTTGAGAGGATGTGTACTTTTTGGAAAAAGTACACATGGCATAAAAGTGGCACATACTAGTAACTCATTAATTATGATATGTGGGCTAGGAATTGAGTACCTGTGTGAATAGGCTAGGGGACCAAGAGAAGCTGGAAAGAAAGTAGCTAAAGCTTACTTAGGGTAGAAACTTAGAATTGCAGGTTAGTTGTGGTAAGGGGTATTGAAGTAAAGTTTTGTAACTACTGAGAGAAGTGGTTCCTGTTGCCTGCCCTTTTTGTGTTCTGATACATTCCTGTTCCCTTTCGTGTGCTAAATTTAGTGTTTCTGAAGTTGTAAGGTAAGCTGGGAGGAGATTGCTAGTATTTGGGTTTTAGTAGGTTGCAATTTCTCACACAAGTTAGATTGGTTTGGTGGTCCTTATTACTGTCTCTTGAATAGTGAAAGGGCAGTAGTGGAGCTGTGCTACTGGTGACTAGCGGAACCGTATCTTTTGGTGATAGTTCTTTGCTGTGAGTTAGATGTGAACTGTAACTTTGAGCTGTTGATATCCTTGTAGCTGTTCTATTTGCTGTGTCTTTCTGCTGGCAGCCACTGAATTGCTGTTTCTTTTTATCACAGCAACAAATAGAGTATGAGTGACACTGTCAGCTGATGTCTGTTGTTCAGTTAATATTGCACTTCATGTTCTTCCCAAATTGTATGGTCTTAAATGCGTAGGTACCATAGGAAGGATGAGGAGTGCACGTCTTTGAGGACTGTAGGTAAGACTTTGAATATTATTTACAGTATGGCTTTGCAAATACGGTAGGCTGCTGTAGGGGTTCACTGTTACTGAAAAGAGGAGGTTTCCTCCCCACCAGCGGTTTCCTTGCTGCTGTTTTGTTCAGGTACCAGTATATTTTGTGAGCTCTTTTAATATTCTAACCTGAAGAATCTAAATCTTCAGTGATGGAGAAGTAGCTTAGATGGCCTTGACCACTAAGGCTGGTAAAGAGAAAATAAAGGGAAACTCATCTTTTCTTGATAGCACTAAGTTGTTACATGGACTCCTTTACTTGGGAAATGGCAATCTTAGAAAATGGGAATCTGATGTTTCAAGCAGGCTTAAATGTATATAGAAACCTAGTTGACTTAATTGCATCTGTAGCTGCATATGTGTAAGTAGGTCTCATCATGATGATTGTCTTCTGAAATAAGCTAACGTGGTCACTGTATTCTGTAGGTAGATTCAATCCTTTTGCTTTGTATTTTGAAAGTGTTTTTAATACCCAGCATTTTAGGGAAGAAGAGCAAAGAGGCTTATGGATCCTGGCTAGGATTAAATTAGCAGCTGTATTTCCAGATCTAAATAGTTCCCAGTTTTCCTTCCCAAGTCCTCAGGAAGCTATCATATATCCAGAAAGAGATGGAGCTGTTGCTTCCTTTCAGATTTTATGTAAGTTGCTTCTGTAAGTTCTCTACTCTGCTCCCTCTCACCCACTGTAAGTTTGCTGGGCTACTAAAGTGTTTGCAAACCCAGCTTAATTAAACTGAAACTGGAAAAAGGTGCTTGTAGAAATTACTTGAGTTAAATTTCTGGCAGGAGAAAATTTACAAAAGTAGGTCAAGATGTAGTACATTTAAGTTGTTAAACTGTGTGTGTCTTAATAGTCTCAAGAGTTTGGCAGCAGGTGGGAAGAGTCCTTAAAATATAGTTCTGGAGTTCATAGCAGGACTAGGGTGATGTCAGGTACGTACTGACAGGCCTGGTTCTGAACTGCATCCTCTGTAGAAAGTCTTCCTGTTCAGTTTTGCTGTTCTTTATATAGCAGCAAAATGCATTGGTGTGAAAGAAAAGGATAAGGTACAGGATTGTAATGAGAGACAGCTCAGGACTAATGTTTTGCTGCTTCTGGTGTTGTTGAGTGAGTATTACTATGAGAAAAAACTGCAGTAAATTTGAGGAGAATCTGTAATGATCTTTGATCACGTTGGCCTTAATAGGCATTTGAATTCAACCTTGAGGAATAGGAAGGAAGTGGAGAGGTGAATGGCTTATCCAAGTGGATTTATAAGGCTAAAAATAAGATTGCCAAATATAGGATACACTTTCAGAATAGTAATTTTATCAATTTGGGTTTAATTTCCTGTAGTGATTGCTAGCCACACTGAGAAGTGTGAAAGCTGTAGTAATATCTTGAAGTAAAAGATTTGGTAGTTATGTGATGTTCCTCAGTCAGCTGGTGTTTTGGCTTACATATCTGTCTTGCATTAAACAGGAAAAAGTTAAACATGGCCTTTGCTGGAAATAAAATTGACTATAATAGTAAAATGTGAAAATCAGGTGCTGTCTGAATTGTTTAAAATTCAGGAGTATTTGAAGCTTCAAATAAATGAACAGGGATGGACATAGGTCAGATATTTCCTCCTAAGATAATGTGTGAGCAATCCCCTAGTAAAACCCTAGAAATGCCGTGAGGAAGCTGGTGAAGACAGTTTTTTATTCACAATACAAACAGTCTGAAGGATTGGAAAAGAAAAGTACTTCAAGAGATTATAGTGTTATTTTGAACAATAAATATTTATTACATTGGAGGCTTAAAATGTTTCTTGACAAGGTGACAAAGCTGATGCCTCCATAAATCAGTGACAGAAGGCAAGGTAAACTTACTTAACTCCGTGTCAGGTTTTGGTGACATTCAGATGCAAACAGTATGACATTTAGTATACTGAAATGTAATGAACTGAAATGAACAGAAGAGTCCGAGGGACTGCGTTTCAGAGAGTGCAGAAGGCAACTTCTTTCAAGTGCAAGACTTAGCAACTGCATTTGTATTTATGTACTTTGCTTAACCTAGGGTTAACGTGATGTTGTGCTTTTTTTTCTTTTTGTAGGCTAGCTTCTCTGGAAGACCAAATGGCCCTTTTTCTGACTTCAGTCCAAGCATAGGCTCATTGGGTATGTGACAGGCACTTTTGATTTTACTGACATCTGGTAGAGTTGATCTCTTGAACAGTTTAGAAGATTAAAGAAAACCAAAATTGTGAAAATATCAACCTTGTGATATTTTTGCGTGTCCCCCATAGAGTAAGTAATGTGAAATTATATGGGTAACATAATGAGTAGGCTTTTCTTTGGACCCTTAATCCTCCTTTATTTGCTGCAGTTAAGTGTCAAATACAGCATATAACTTATAGTAAGAGTCAGTAGGTGTTACCTGCCAGGTATTTCCAAAACAGGCTGCGCTAAACATGAACAGTATTGAAAATAGATAAGGTTATATGCAGTGTTGAGCAGTTCTAATGAGATCCTATCTGGAAATAAGAAAAGGTTGGATGAAGTTGTTGAACAGAAACTTGGATCGATTTTAAAAAGCCAACAAAAACCGTAAGACAAAACGTTGATGTTTGGCATGAAGTTTCTGTAAAGCACTCTTGGTTTAATCGAGAGGATGCCTTTATAAACTTAAACAGAAGCTTTAGATGTAGAAGTTAGAAGTTTACAGATAGAAGACAGAAGTTTTAAATATGCCAAGACAGGGTTGCTGCTGAAGGCAGTCCCTGTTTTGCCTCAGGCTTTACTTTGTGGGACTCTATAATAGTGTTGTGGTTTAGCCCCACTTAGGACTAAATTACGCAGCCTCCCTCTCGCTCCCCCCACCCTTCAAGGGACTAGGGAGAGATAATATAAGAAAAAAGGCTCAAGGTTTGAGATAAGGACAGGGAGAGAGCCTTAAAGTTGCTGTTACAGGTGAAACAGATTTGACTTAGGGAAAACTATTTATTTCTTATTAAAAACTGCGTGGGGTCCTCCATGGGCTGCAGGGGGATCTCTGCTCCTCCGTGGGCCTCCATGGGCTGCAGGGGCACAGCCGGCCTCACCATGGCTGCACCACGGGCTGCAGGGGATTCTCTGGGAGCAGCATTACTGCTCCCCCTCCTTCTTCACTGCCCTTGGCATTTGCAGCCGTTCCTCTCACCAGAAATTCTTCACAACCGGCTCAGGCAGACGCCTCTCAGGTTCTCTTCACATCTCCTCTCCTCTCCACTCCTTGCAGCTGGGCCAGGCCGAGTTGGGCCCAGACGGCCGCCCGGCGGGAGGCCAGAGGGTGAGGGCTGCAAGGCCCACAAGGCTCGCGCCTCCACCTCTCTGCCTCTGCTGCTGCTTCTTCACATCTTCTCTTGTTTTTGTTTTGGTTTGTTTTTTTTTTTTTTTACCTTCTTAAATATGTTATTGCAGAAGCCTTATCACTGAACATTCTGTAACCAATTGGCTCATCCCTGGCCAGCAGCAGGGATGCAGGGATTTAGGCCCAGCCAAATCCACTGGACAAAGGGGAAACAACTTGTAGCGGCCTCTTAGAGAAGCTGCCACCGTAGCGCACTCCTCCCCCTGCCTTGACCCCCAAATAAACCCAGGACAAATAGATTAGGAAATAAGTTTTGCTTAGAACCAACAGTATGTGAGATAAGGCAGTTGGGATGTTCTCAACTGTAGTCTTTGAATTTAGGAATGGTCTTCAAGACTGCTTGAGGGTATTTTAACTTCAGAGAAGTTCAGTCTAAGGTCACCATTTTGGGGTTATATCATTTAGTTGATCGAACAACCTAACCTTTATTTTAACAACTTGTGGTTAGCACAAATTACGTTGATACTATAGAACAGCCCAGGTTGGAAGGGACCTTGAAAGATCATCTGGTCCAACCTTTCTGTGGTAAAGGAAGCCTAGATAAGATTATCTAGCACCCTGTCCAATCCTATCTTGAAAATCTCCAGTGATGGGGACCGCACCATGTTCCTGCAGAGGTTGTTCCAGTGAATGATTGTTCTCACTGTAAAAAATTGCTTTCTTCAATTGAGATGAAACTTCTCCCAGTGCAACTTAAACCTGTTCCCTTTTCTCTTCTCCTTGTGGCTCTTTGTGAAAAGAGAGACTGTCCTCTTTGTAGTCATCCTTAGAGTACTGGAATACTGCAAGGAGGTTCTCCCTGGGCCTTCTGTTTGCCAGGGAGGAAAGATCAAACTCCCTCAGTCTTTCCTCATAGGGCAGGTTCTCCATATGTTTATAACTGCTCATGTGTTCATGAGCAGTTAAAACGTAGCGGTATGTTTATTGCTGATGCATTTCTTGCCTGCCTTTTAGTGTACAGCTGAAAGGCAGACTTACTTTCTCCAATTCCTTGACCCCAACATGTGTGGAAATCAGGAAGGGCAGGAACAAGATATTGCTTGCGCTAATTGAATTCCTCTGAATTTGCACGGTTACAGAAAGTAGAAAATTCAGGACAGACTTTGCATTCATCCTAGAACAGCAGAAGTGTTTTATGAGGTCTACAGGTTGCTAACTTCAGTAATGGTTTGCCACAGAACAAATAGGAAAGGCAATTAAGAGAACGTGAATTGCAGGTTAGGTGGAAGTGAATCTTGGAGCTTCATGTTTTGTTTGTTCCAGCTCTTTCTTTCTGACTAGCTGTCAACTCTGCCTGCTAACTTTTCTATCACATATTGCAAAAATAACTAAGTGTTCTTTGATTTATGCGTCTTGTACTAAACTCATGGCAGGGAGGGCTTTTCCTGCTGAAGGTCTTCCTCTCACTGTCATTAACGATCTCTTCCTTTCCTGAGCTAGGCATATTGTGCCATATTAGATTAGTGTGAGCGATTTCAAGTGATCTGTTTTGGTTTAACATGATCTTTCTGGTTCCTCTTAGTTGGTAGGGAACTCTAGCAATATTTTCAAACATAGGTTATACTGAGATTGCTGCTGTGCTTCATTGGTTTGTATATGAGGATGTTATGGAAGACAGTGTCAAAAGCCTTACTTTCTTGTTGTTTTCCAGGTGCTGTTGAAAGACCTTACAGGAGTGAACCTATGCGGGATCATTTCAGAGGATATTCTAGGAGTAGAGGTAGCATTGCATGGTTAAAATCTGTGGGTTTGGGAGTGATTAAGTCTTCTTTTGGACAAAATATTTACAATAAGGACCTTGCAACTGTAGTCTGAGTAGATTCTGCAAACTCAAATTTTACTGTCTTGGTAGCAGCAATGTTGCTGAGTAGTGCTATTCTATATGGAAAACAGTAGTTACACTTGTCCTAAGCTTTGTAATTTGAATTAGTTTTCTTTGTCTTATAAAAGGACACCTTCGTCACATGCTGGTTTTTTGTTGAATGGGAGGTAGGCTATAGAACTGAGGTCCCTTTCAGCCTGAACGATTCTGTAACTTTACTGTTGAGCTTAAAAAGATAAATTCAAACTGAAACAACAACAAAAAAAACCCTACCCTAAAGTCAAAGATAGCTTTGAATGTTAAGTTGATTCTTTTTACTAATTATAGATACTGAAGAATGTCTGGACAGACAGTGTCAACCAGTGAGTAGCTTTGGTAGCAGAAGAAATTTTGGAAACAGAGGTAACTTTCTGGAGTGTCTGTAATTCTAGTAGCTAGTCGTGTTTGATACATTAGTCTTTCCCTGTTCAGGTACTCACTTTTGTTATATCAGAGCCAAATGAGTATTTATGACTTGGAGGGCAATGCCAATCCTTATTTCTGCATAATATAGGCATTCGATATTGCTCCTTAGCTTTGACTGCACAACATAAAATAATATACTGTACTTGCCAGAAGGCAGGACTCCACAATGAAATCAATGTTTTGTTTAGCTGTTGCTTTGACTCCATTCTCCCCGGAGAGGGATATTTTTCTGATAATTTCAGTGAGTAATAATGTATAAAAGGCAAATAATTATTAGGATTCACATATATGACATGTGAAGGAGTATACCACTGCTCTTCTGTGACCTGAGGACCTGAAAGCTTGCTTTCTTTAGTATCCATAAAGCAATATTTAATGCCTGCCCTCCTGATTATAATGGTGACTACCACTCTTCTAGGCAGTGCATGTTGAAGAGCTTAATAGTTGGCACTTTGGCAGTACTGCCACATATGCTTGCACGCGGTACTACCAGAACCACATAGGTCAGTGGAAGCTACTATCGCGTAGCATCTGTCTAGATATTTCTGTGGATGTAAGTTGGACTGGTTATGAAACAAGGAAGATAGAAGCTCTAGTCCTGGTTTGGGCATGTTTAGCAGAAGTTCTGACATGCAGGACAGCTGTGGAACCACTTGAAGTTAACAGGTATTCCTTCAAAAAATCCAATACCATTACTGCATCTCTTGGATTGATGCCAGTTACGCGAGGGGAATGCTACACTTGTTTGACTAAGCAGGCAGCAAGCTTTGGCGATGCCTTAGGATGATGATCAACAGTTCTGCTGTAGACTCCACAGCAATTGCAAAGTAACTCACAAGCTGTATTAAAGATCTGTAGTATTTTGCATGTTAGCCTTTAAGATGCCATGGGTTTTTTTATTTGGAAAAACTCAAATGACTTACAAATTGGTATGCAGCAAGTATTGGTGGAGAAGGAGCTACAGATGTTATGGTAGGAGAACTTCTTGGTCTCATTTAGCAGAAGATGTTCTTTGTCGTTTCAATATGATAGAACAGGTGGTTAGTTGAAGGATAAAGACTAAAGAGTAAATGATGATGTAAGTCAACTGCTTGAATCTTAGACAACACCTAAAACTGTCCAATTTAAATTCAGAAGTACTTTGTTTATGCATGTGGCTGTTTACTTCCTTTCGCTCCTCATCAAGAGGGTAACTACAGAAAGGGGTTAAACGCTAAATTACACTAAAAAAGACACAAAATACTTGGCAGTCCCTGTCCCGAGCAACTGAATAAGCAATTCTGAATAATAAAAAAATAGAAATTGATAGGTCTGAAAGGCACGTTTTCAAATCCTTGCTCCATAGGAGGCAGCAGTTGCAATAATACCTCACTCTACAGTACAGGTAATGAAAACTGAGAAGGTACAAATGCTGTTAATTGTCCTGTGACTGAACCAAAAGACTAAACTGATCTGCTTCATAACTGAAGAGTTGAAAGTTAGTAGCTTACATAGCGCATATGTGTGTAAAGTCAAATCATAGAATAGTTTGGGTTGGAAGGGACCTTCAAAGGTCATCTAGTCCAACACCTCTGCAAGGAGCAGGGACATCTCCAACAAGACCTGGTTGCTCAGAGCCCCGTCCAACCTGGCCTTGAATGTTTTCAGGGATGGGGTGTCACCCACCTCTCTGGGCAACCTGTCCCAGTGTTTCACCACTCTCATTGTGAAAAATTTCTTCCTTATATCCAGTCTGAATCTGCCTTCTATTTTAAAACCATTGCCCCTTGTCCTATCACAACAGGCCCTGCTGAAGAGTTTCTCCCCATCTTTCCTGTAGGCCCCCTTTAGGTACTGGAAGGCCACAATTAAGTCTCCTTGGAGACTTCTTTTCTCCAGGCTGAACAACCCCAGCTCTCTCAGCCTGTCCTCATAGGAGAGGTGCTCCAGCCCTCTGATCATTTTTGTGGCCCTCTTCTGGACTTGCTGCAGCATGTCCATGTCCTTTTTATGCTGGGGGCTGCAGAGCTGGACGCAGTACTGCAGGTGGGGTCTCACCAGGGCAGAGTAGAGGGAGAGAATCAGCTTCATTGACCTGCTGGTCACACTTCTTTTATAGACCGGATATATCCAGATTTAATGTTTGATTTACTTGCAGGAAGTAATACTAGAGGAGAGCAGTACACCATTTTGCTTGTCATATTTTTTTTTGGCAAAAATATATTTCTTCTCTTAATTTTTTTTATATATTTAGGCAAATCAGTTTTATTGTACTTTTTATCTGAATTTGTAAAATAAAGATGGTGAAGAATAATTGACAAATGAAAGGCACTTAACCTGCACATGCAGAACTGGGCAAACTAAGTGATGGTGTGCTATGTTGTACTGTAGGTTTTCAAGAAAGGAATGTTGTGGAAGATTCTAGTATGCAAAGTACAGGTTTTAGAGGATTTCCTAGCGGCTCTGGACGAAGTGAGAGTAAGTAGGGTTTTTTTGTATTGTCTAGTTTGTGTGGTAACAATATATATTTGGTCATGCTTTTTGTGTTGGTTGCTCCCTGAGAACTAGAAGTAGAAAGGTGAAAGCTATGAAATAGCTTCTGTTCTTTAGTGATGTTATGGAAAATGGGTGGTGTCTTTGACAAATAGTGTAAGTGGGAATAGTACAGCATAAGTTGGAGTTACAAAGAATCTGTTGGGACTGTTGTACTGTAGAGTTTATGGAGTAAATAGTATTAGCTATAAGCATAGTATATCGTTATGCTAATTTTAGGCACTATATCCAGTACACTGTGTATTACTTACAGGTATTAAAGATGACCAAAGAGGCAGACCTCCGTCTGGCATTTTTCATGGCTCTAGAGGAAGAGGAGCATTTGGAGGTTATGCGGGTAAGATGCCTAGTAGGGTGGTAAAGCTCTCAGATTTCCTCATTGCCAATTTGTGGTAATGCACTACCTTCTTAGCTTTGCTAAATTCTGTCACTGTGATTGTTCTCTCTGTCTGAACTAAAACCCACTACAAATATTAGCTTGCTTGCATACTCACACAAGACATGTTTGCAACTTGGATGAATTTTAGCAATTGGATTTTTAAAGCTGCCATAATTTTTCGCTTGGTCCTGCTGCTACTGAGTCAGTTAATGCACCATTAAGCAGAGGTGCTAACCCCAAAATTCAAAGCAAGCCATTAGGAACTTGCTCAGTTTTGAGGTAGTTGCTCTAGACATCCCCCCCGCCCTCCCTCCCAAAGGGACTTATTGTTTTAGGTTTGTCCAGGCTGACAAGTAAGGTTTGTAGCTCTGAGAGGCCAGCTTTTCGTGCTTACCATATTCTAACATTGGGGATTTTTTTTTTTTTTTTCCTATCTACAAGGGATTTTCCCCTCAAGGTCCTATCTTCCTTTGCCACTGATACTACTGTAATTTGTAACCTATGTGTTATGCTACCTAGAGCATAGTAATCTATCATTCCAAAAAGTCTCATAATTCAAATTAGAAATACCATTAACTAGTGTAACGGGTAGTGGATGGCTGATATTCTCAATGTAAAAATATTTTCTGGGATACTGGTAAAATAATTTTTTCACTGTAGAAAAGATACAATTATTAGTATGTGTTTTCAGAAGTGCTCCTTAATGTCCAAAAAAATGATTGATTTACCTCTATTTGACTTCGTTCAAATTAAGTTTTTCAGATTTTTAGTTCAAAGAATGATTTGTAGAAATGTGTTTATAGAGACAACATGTTAATATTCCTAGTGGACATTGAGTCATTAATGCAGGATAGTTGTTCCTTAATTTTTCATGGCCGTTGTATGGAGTATGACTATGTAAAGACTGTTATGGATATTAGTAGGCAACAATTTCACTGATCTATGTAGAGGTTCATGTGGAAAGGTAATTCTTCATGAACAGTAGGGGTTTATTTTGTGTGCGAAGTATGTAATTTTATAGTAAGACAATGTATTTAGATCTAGAGAAGGAGAGCAAGCACTGCTAGGCTGTTGTGCTGCATCCATCTCTGAATAGCAGTCACATCTCTCTAAAGTTTGTAAACTTAATGAAGGTACGGCTGTGGTAGCTTTTCTGAGACCAGTTAGGCTCTTTGTGATTAGAGATACTGTGTAAGATATTACATCTTCTGATGGAAAAATAAGTACTTAAAAGTGATTACACACACTGTATATTGGCATCTCTGCTTAGATTCTCTGTCACCATCTCCATGAAGCTGTGGTTTTACAGAGTTACTTAGGAGTATGCTGCTGAACACAGCATTCCTGATCCAAGTCACAGTACTGGCTGCCTCTTTAGAACTGGTATTTGTGTTTAGAGTTAATTTAATCTTGAGAATGAGCAGTCAGATTAGTATGCTGCCTTGATGCTGTTCATTTGTGCTTGCACTGCTGCAGTGGGGAGAAATGCAGATGGGAGAGGGCAAAAGATGCATTGCAAGGTCCCTGTACTTCTGTAGTACTGGTTTTAAAATCGTCAGTCTCATGACATGAACTGCACACTTGAGTAGAGAACCTCTTAACAGCTTTTGTTACTGTCTTTCCTCTTCACTCAGTCTTACGTCCGTTATCTGTATTTCTAGACTCCTTTCTTTTCCAGAGGTACATTATATTAAAGGGATTTTTTTTTGCCATTCTTTGAAATCAGCAACACAACTTCCTGCATAGAGTAGCTAGAAGCTACAAGTTAGGTTTAAAGCTTTTTCTGTTTGGTGTGTATTAAGAGTAAGAACTTAAAATGGATTCTGGAAATGCTGCTGTTAGTAGCTCAGTAAAATGTGCTTAATGCCTTTTTTTCAAGTGGTAATGAAAGCAAAACACACACAAAATGCATGGATGTCAGGGTCAGAACTTTCATGTAGTAGATGTTACAAATGTGTAGCTCTTGAAATAACAGGATAGTTTTTTCTTCTGACTTAAGTGCTTTCCAAACTCTTGAAAAATTACTGTGATGACACTGAAGTTTATAGCTATACCACTTTAATTGTTTAGAAGTTGGTTATATAGCATACATCAAATATCTCCTGTTTTTCACGGAATCGTAGAATAGTCTGGGTTGAAAGGGACCTTTAAAGGCCATCTAGTCCAGCCCCCCTGCAAGCAGCAGGGACATCTCCAACTGGATCAGGTTGCTCAGAGCCCTGTCCAACCTGGTCTTGAATGTTTTCGGGAATGGGGCATCTACCACCTCTCTGAGCAACCTGCTCCAGTGTTCCACCACCCTCATTGTAAAAAATTTTTTTCTTTATATTGTCTGAATCTGCCTTCTATTTGAAAACCATTACCCCTTGTCCTATCACAACATACCCTGCTAAAGGGTTTCTCTCGATCTTTCTTCTCAGCCCCCTTGAGGTTCTGGAAGGTCACAATAAGGTCTCCCCTGAGCCTTCTCCAGGCTGAACAACCCCAGCTGTCTCAGTCTGTCTTCAGAGCAGAGGTGCTTCAGCCCTTTGATTGTCTTTGTGACGACCCTCCTCTGGACTCACTCCAACAGGTCCACATTTTTCTTATGTTGGGGACTCCAGAGCTGGGTACACTACTCTGCGTGGGGTCTCGCCTCCCTTGACCTGCTGGCCATGCTCCTCTTGATGCAGCCCAGGATGCGGTTGGCTTTCTGGGCCGCAAGGGCGCATTGCCAGCTCATGTTGAGCTGCTTGTCCACCAGCACTCCCAAGTCCTTCTCCTCAGGGCTGCTCTCAATCCATTCTCCGCCCAGCCTGTATTTGTGCCTAGGATTGCCCCAACCCATGTGCAGGACCTTGCGCTTGGCCTGGTTGAACTTCATGAGGTTTGCATGGGTGTATCCCTCCAGCCTGTCCAGGTCCCTCTGGATGGCATCCCTCCCTTCCAGCACGTCGATGGCACCACACAGCTCGTGTCGTCAGCAAACTTGCTGAGGGTGCACTCTATGCCACGGTCCATGTCGCTGACAAAGATGCTAAACAGGGCCAGTCCCAATACCAGCCCCTGAGGAACACCACTCATTGCTGGACTCCACCTGGACATTGAGCGGTTGACCACCACTCTGAGTGCGGCCATCCAGCCAGTTCCTTATCCACTGAGTGGTCCATTGGTCAAGCCCATGCCTCTCCAGTTTAGAGAGAAGGATGTCGTGTAGGACAATGTTGGATGCCTTGCACAAGTCCAGGTAGATCATGTCCGTTGCTCATCCCTTGTCCACTGATGCTGTAACCCCATCATAGAAGGCCACCAATTAGTCAGGCGCTGTCAGCCCTTAGTGAAGCCATGATGGCTGTCACCAATGACTTCCTTATTTTCCGTGTCCCTTAGCATGGTTTCCAGGAGAATCTGCTCCATGACCTTGCCAGGCACAGAGGTGAGACTGGCCAGCCTGTAGTTTCCTGGGTCTTCCTTGCTACCCTTTTTAAAAATGGGGGTTATGTTACCCCTCTTCCAGTCAGTAGGAACTTCATCAGACTGCCACAACTTCTCAAATATGACAGACAGTGGCTTGGCAACTTCATCTGCCAGTGCCCTCAGGACCTGCAGATGCATCTTATCAGGTCCAATGGACTTGTGCACCCTCAGGTTCTTTAGATGGTCTTGAACCTGCTCTTCTGCTACAGTGGACAGTTCTTCGTTCTCCCAGTCCCTGCTTTTTTCTTCTGAAACTTAGGTGATGCGGCTAGAGCCCTTAAGGGTGAAGACTGAGGCAAAAGAGTCATTAAGCAGCTCAGCCCTGTCCCGGGTAATCAGGTCACCTATTTCCTTTTGGAGAGGGCCTGCGTTCTCCCTGGGCTTCCTTTTGTGGAAGGATTGAACGGTTCTTAAAACCAAGATGCTATAATCATAAGGATGTGTGAGGCCCACATGGCTCATGCCTCCCCCTCTCTGTCTCTGCTTCAGCTTCTTCATATCTTCTCTTGTTTTGTTTTGTTCTTGTTTTGGTTTTTTTGTTGTTGTTGTTTTGTTTTGTTTTTCCGCTTCTTAAATATATTATCAAAGAGGCATTATCAGAAACATTCTGCGACCAGTTGGGTTGACCCTGGCCAACAGTGGGTCTGCCCTAGGCCTGGCTGAGTCCACTGGACAAAGGGGAAGCAACTTGTAGAGGCTATACAGAAGCTGCCAGCGTAGCTCCCCTCACTAAACAAAGCCAGGATGTTTATGAAGTCCCTTAGTGAGATGCTGAGTTTAATTCCTTCATGTTACTGTGAGGTCCTTCTGGGCTCAGTTTTCTGACATCCTCTATTTCTGCCCTTGAAAACAGAACTATGGGGCTTCTGTCTTTTTGTAACTAAGCTTTCATTGCTTACCTGTGTATTTCCACTCATTCTACTAACCATATCAGGATTCACTGTTGAGTTTAAGTGCCTCTAGGAATTTTTCGTTAAGGTTCTTATTTAGATTTTCTCTCAAATGATATATATTTCCTAAACATAATTAACTTTGGAATACTTTCTTTAACAGCGGCTTACAAAGAATGTAATGAAGAATTAGGTTCTGAAAGAGGTAAGTAGTTTCTTCACAAGTAACATACCAGTCATGATTTGCTTTTAACTCAAGAAACATTCTATTACTTAAAGTTATTGGAAGCAATTGTGTCAAAAAAGAAGGTGGTGATATGAGTAAATCCATAACCATCTCAAAATTGTTCATGTAACCTGAGTTGCCAAGCAAATACTGTTAAACTTCTATGTTAAAACTTTGTCTTTAAATTACTGGGCAACAGCGGTGGTTCTCACGTAAATGAAGACTAGCTTTTTTGGAATGGAGTGCTGTAGAATTCCTCTGTTGCTGGCTGCTTCTTCTTTCTAATGGTATCTACTTGAGACGCAAGTGTTAGATAACGTAGATGCCTACACTGTTGCCAATTAAGTTGTTGTAGTTATTAAAGCAAACTACAAAGGATCAGTAGATTTTCAGTTGCAGATATCATAGCCTGTTTCTGGAAAAAAAGGCTTAATGTGTTTTACTGAGTGCAAGTTAGTAAATAGAATTTCATTATTTTTAGGTGCAGGAGATAAGGTTGAAGTGTATGATGAATAATTACTTTGACATGTATTGAAAGTGTCAGTTGGGACAATCTATTAAAATATTTACTTACCTGCAGAGTTTTTTACTGATGACTTTAGCCTTATTTTGCCTTTATCTTCCTCTTGAAATCCAAAAGGACAAATAGTGAACTCCCGACTTTCATATAAATAATTTTGGTTCCTGATGCTTTGTCATGTGAGGTCTCCGTGAAATAGTGTTTACTGCTAACCTTTTACTGAGCATCAAATAATTAATTTTATACCTCTGAGTTTATTAGCTTGAAAAATACCATCAGGAATGCGGAACTGTAAATATACTGCCATGAACAGATTAATTTTATCCTTATCCATTAACAAATGCATTGTTACTGAATAGGGTAGTTTATAGTATAATGAGTTTTTGTGGTAGAATTGGTTTTTGCAGGGTGGTAAAGTAAGGCCCAATTTAGTTTTTGCGAGTAGCTCCTCAAAGTAAGATCCTTGAGCAAACGTGAGACAAGAATGCTTTACAAAAGTCTGACTTTATTTGTAAGTGAGTTTTAGGTCTAGTAGTGTAAAACTGAAGTTCTAATAGAATTAACTTATAAAATTTCTTCCCTTCCTGGAAAATGGAGAGAAGTCTAAATGACATCCCACTGAACTTAACTTCAGTAACTCCACACTTAAAATAGTTTTAGTTTAAGTTTTCTTTATATTGTTCATGAACTTGAGTGGTTATGTTCTTAAGGTCCAAAGGTGACTTACGTGCCCCCTCCTCCACCTGATGATGAACAAGCCATCTTTGCACGTTATCGAACAGGAATTAATTTTGACAAGTATGATGAAAACATTGTTGAAGTGTCAGGACTTGACCCTCCAGCACCATTACTGGTTAGTGAACTCATTAATCTCAGGGTTTATGTTGAGCGTGATTCTGCAAGAATGTATACTGAGTCTAATATTCACTGCTAATGAAAATATTAATACAAATTTTGAGTCTTGATGTAAATTTGAATTCAGAATGACATTGAGAAACTACAGAAATGGCCCAGTCGAAGTAATACTGGATGGACAGGAAGTACAGTCCTTAAATGGCAGAAACTGCTGCCAGTCATCTTACTGAAGTGTATTACTGGTGGGTCTTTAACAATGTAAGTGAACACCTGTCAGAATAGTTTTCATTTTGACAGAGAGGTGGTTTTGAAGTCATTTGTAGCCTTGTTTTCTGTGGCTGCTCTTTATTGTTTAAAAGTAATATATAACTTTGCTTCTACTCCATCTGGAGTGGCTAGTATTACCAAAAAAAAATAAAAGACTTTTTAGGGGGAAGAATGAGGTAGAAGGGCGGAAGGGTTAGTAGCCCCTGTGTTAACAGAGAAAGTGCAGAGTTTTCTTCCCAGTCTTGTCTTCTGAAAGGTTTTTTCACTGAAGTTAAACTGATTTTGTCATGTATGATGCTTTTTGTTCCTGGATCGGGATGTTGTTTTAGCTCCCCTTGTTAATCTTAGCACAGACACTGTGTGTCTCTGACCTGAAATGAAACTGGAGAGTTTTCATTTGTTTTCATAGCATGTCATGATGTGAGTTTACCTGCTTGAATCCAGATGTATGGATTCTGATTTTCTTTCAAAGCTAGTAAGACCAGCTGAAGGCCTTCACTGTCCTACAGACAACTTTATTTGAATGGCATGAGCGGGTTGAAGAAACCTTTTGGGGCTTTACTTGTAGGAACTGTGGCAATCTAGATGACTGGTGAGACCCCCTCGAAAGTTAATACTTTTTAGTGTTTGGATGCCTGTATCCTATTGTTTTTAAATTTCAACTTCTGTAGTTGTATATTGTTAGTAATTTTTTTCTCCTGCAGACTTTTGAAGAAGCTAACCTTTGTCAGACTTTAAATGTGAACATTGCTAAAGCTGGATACTCTAAACTTACTCCAGTGCAGAAGTACAGCATTCCTATTGTACTGGCAGGACGGGATTTAATGGCATGTGCCCAGACAGGATCGGGAAAAACTGTAAGCATTTTGTGTAGTATTCATACTGCTGGAAGTGTGTGACCTTGAATTGTCAGGAGGATGCCTTCATCTTCCATGTGGCGATGCTTCACAGCTTGTTTTCTAATGATTTGACTTGCACTGCAATAGCTATTAAGCATAGAAGTGAACACTGGATGGTTGTCACATTTTTGGGTTTAATTTCCTTTTCATTTCAGCAAACTAGTGTCTTGATACAGCCAGGCAGTCTTCAGGGCTACGTACACAGATTCAGAGCAGTCACAGGAGCTACTAATGAGAAAAAAAACTAAGCAGTTTAAAGTTTCTTTTTGTGTTCTGTGTTGGGATTTTTTTTTTTTTTGTTGGTTTGCATGTTTCGTTCTGTGTGGTTTTGTGTTTTTTGTGGTTTGTTTGTGGTGTGGGGGTTTTTTTTAACTTTTGCCACATTGTAACAGTGTGTCATTCTGGTTTGTCATCTTTGGTTTGATCAAGTCTGATCTGCGCTGGACTTAGTTTTAGGTGATTCAGTATTAATCACGGAAGAGTGTTGAGAGTTGATATTGACAGTTGTCTCAGCTTCTGTTTGCAGAGGCAGAAATGTCCAGAAGTGTCCAAAACTTATGTTATAAATATTCTCAGTGGTTTTGGGACTGCTGTACAGATTCTGTTTTGGGGGTAGCTAGTCTTACATGGAAGTAAGGGTGCAGCTGTGTTGCAAACTGATGTGCTATTGTAGTACTCTGTAGAGTAGTGATATGTGATTGCCTTACAGATCTACTGATCATAATGTAAAGCTTGTAAGTAAATGTTAGGAGAGTTTTTGATCCTAGGGTACATAACTATCAATGTATGTCAGCATGATGTATAGAACTGCCTGAAGAACCCACAAGTTAGTGTGTTACTGTGTTCCTGCATGATTAGACTTTCAATGTCCAGAGAGAGATTTTCATGCTTTTTTAAAGAAGGAGAGATAAACTCAAATGTTCTGTAGTGCATTCAGGTCAATCCTTTTTCAGTGTGATTTTCCTGAAGTTGGTAGTATGCTGTTCTAGTTTTAAGATTGATACACAGCTTTTTAGTGTGACTGATGAAAGCTTTAAGATTAAACGGAATAAATACTGATGCTTTTTTTTTAGGCAGCTTTTCTTCTACCAATTGTGGCCCACATGATGAGAGATGGCGTAACTGCCAGTAGCTTTAAAGAGCAGCAAGAACCGGAATGTATTATTGTCGCCCCAACTAGAGAACTGATAAATCAAATCTTCCTAGAAGCAAGGAAATTTGTGTATGGGTAAGCTTTTGCGCTGTTGCCTGGTATTATTACTTTGTCTGAATCTGGCAGTGCTTTATTTTTTTCATTAATACTTTCAGAATTTTTTTCTCGGCCAATCAAATGACTATCAACACTTGGATTTAGATAGTAATACTGCCTAACAGGTTTCTTACTATATGGCTAGGGATTTAACTCCTAATCGTCCTGATATTGGGGGCGGGGGCAGGGAGAGGCTTACTCCAGCTTGAAGACGAGATAAGTACTAAACTTGTGTTGCATCATCTTTGCTAACGAGAAAAATGAAATTTCGTAAATGAAATAACTTAAATTTAGCTTACCTTATGTGATTTATACTTGTTTTTGTTTTCATCTTGACAAAAATAGAGGTATGTGTTAGGGGTTTGTAGTTAACTTTCAGTGATAGTTTCTAGTAACTGTACTTCCCAGTGTTTCTGATCTTGGACAGATATTTTGCAGCTCAAACAAGCTCTTAACAGCTTTGCATCTTCAAAACAGGTCAGAAGGTCAAACTTGTCATTGAGGCCTTGGATGTTGCATAAGACTAAATTTATACTGGTTTACCGGTGGTCTTTCTGCTGCTGAGTGATAATTTTCACCAGTGCATGGGAAGAGAATTATATCTGTTGTCAGTAACGGCTTGTTACTATTAGGAGGTGGAATGGAGAACACCATCAGTGCAAAATTTGGTATGCTAAATTAGACTTGCCTTTGCTTGTTGAAGCTAACTTGTGCTTGGAGGCTGCACCTGACTTTGAGAAGTTCCACCGTGTTTGCGTGCTTATGAAGCACGTAACCAAGAATAGCTTTTTAATCTCTAAAGCTGTTCTAACTATTTAGTTAGTTCTATTAATTATGCTATTTTACACTATATACAGATGGCTTCACAATAAAATAGCTTTTGAATGTAGAAAGTTTCTGCTACAGTTATTCTTCAGTAAAAGCAAGATAACCTGGATTAGGAGGGCAGTTAAACAATACCATGTGAATCGTTGCCTCTAAGGAATTATATGCATATTGCTAAGTTCAGATTCATGATATTCTTAAGCTCTTTGGTTTAGGTCACAAGTAGGAATATGAAATATGTATATTAATTGATAGTGGGTAAGTGTTGAACTGTTGAGTCCAACCTGTTTCTATTAACTAAAAGTTTTCTGAAAATTTCAATGAAATTTGGTAAAAATTTACCAGTTTCATCTGACTCACCAGATTGTCGCGTATGAAGCTGAATTAGTATCTTCAAGGCTGGACAGTTTGAGTGTGAAAATACTCATTGCATGCATGTAAAAGCGTTAGCAGGAGGTTATAAAGACAAGGTTGTAAACTTGCTCTTTGACTGTGTAAGGTAGTTCTTTCTTATAGAGGTGGTTTTCTACAGGAAAAGAATATCTGGTGTAGCTCTAAGTAGATCTAACTGAAAACCTTAGTAGGAAGAGTACCAAGTGGTTTGGAATTTGACTGGGTTTGCATTCAAAGTAGCACACTGCATGGCCAGTGTGATTACTTGCTTTACAAAGATCCACCTGTGTGGTTTTTTTTTTTTTTTTGGGACTGTCCTTTAAAGGTGTGTAAAGATTACTTCTGAAACTCTGAAGGTATATGTTTGGTTTTTCTGCTTTTTCTAAGTATGCTGTATAAAAGGGGACAATGTCTTAACACCGTTTTGGCTCTTACTGCCAGTAGCTCTCAGTTGAAGGGAGAGGGAAGAGTGCAGGTGAAAGGAAATGTTCTTTCCAAGCAAGCCACCTGTGCAGCCTCTATTATGTAGTATGGATGGAAACTTTGAGCTTACGGTAAGTGAGTTTCTGGTCTTGGGTCCTGCTTCTGGTTGTAAGCTGTGCTGTATGGTGAAGGAATCGAACCACACTGAGTAAGCTGGTTTGTGGTAGATCTGATGATCTTTTACATGTTTTCATGAAACAATACTGTTTGCATGCTTAATTAATCCAATTTTTTTTTTCTATATAATAGAACTTGTATAAGGCCTACTGTGATCTATGGAGGTACACAAACAGGCCATTCAATTCGTCAGGTAATGCAAGGCTGTAATATACTATGTGCCACTCCAGGAAGGCTTCTGGACATTATTAGAAGAGAGAAGGTAAGATCTTAAAACTTAATCTGAATTCCCTAAACATTCTTAGCTCTTTACATACTAGTTTTTGTTCTTCAAATTCAATAGAGGCAAAGGTGGAGGCATGAAGATCAGTCAGTATGCTGCCGTTATACAAGCACTTACATAAAATGCAAGTCAACTTGGCGTATCTAAATACCATGAGGTTTTTGAAAGTGTAGTGTGAGTCCATATCTCTTCAGTCACTTTCAGGTTCCACTGGAAAATTGCAGCCAGTTTGATTTAGACTGATGTTCTTGGCAATTCAATTTTATAGTTTAAATACATGGAACACCTATTAGTTCTCGTGGAAAATCCCATAGCAGATTTTTACTTGATGTCCTCTTTGTTTTGCTACAATAGCTTTTATCTGACTAAAACTATGCTAATATTAATTATTTGAATGTTTTAATATTGATTTTATTCAAAATACAAAAAATTCTAGGTGTAATATATTTGAATTTTTATATTTCCATCCATTATAAGTTCAAATCTAAATTGCTACATATTATAATAGTGACTCAGTGTTGCTGCACTGGATAAGTGAAGATGGGAAAAACACTGGTATTAAACTGAAGATTGGCGTTTAAGAATGTGAGGGTTGTATGAGAGAACCTTTCTAAAACTTAGATATAATTTCAAAATAGATGCACTGAATAATAGTAAATCTATAGGCTTACATTGCTGAATCAAGTTCTGAAGCGCTTCAGTGTAGGTATAGTATTAGAATTAGTGCAGAGTAAAAAGTTAAACGGTCATAGACTTAACATTTGTGAATAATAAACTCCTACTAGAAAGAAGTAAGTAGAAGGTGGATTTTGACAATTAGGACACTGTAAGTGTATACTATCAGTGAACCAATACAGTTTTTCATTCACGGAAATCCTTGCAGATTGGTTTGCATAATGTGAAACATATGGTGCTAGATGAAGCGGACCGCATGCTCGATATGGGTTTTGGATTAGAAATGAAGAAGTTGATGTCTTACCCAAGCATGCCCCCAAAAGACAAACGTCAGACACTAATGTTTAGTGCCACTTTTCCTGAAGAAGTTCAGAGGTGAGTAAAGTAAAAATGAACATGTATCTGAAGGTGTGATTGCATAGAGCTAAATATCTGAAGAGTTAAGAGGACTCCTTATATTTAAAAGATTATAATCTTGCTAGAAGATACTGAAAAGCTGTGATGGTAACATTCCTTGCCTGAAGACTTACCCCTTTTTTAGGTAACAGAACTAGTAGCTTTCATAGATTAACTGTTTAGTTTAGGTGGACACTCTAAAGCAGTTCATGAAGTTTGTCTGAAGGCTTTTAAATTCCACTTCTGCAGAAGACCTCATGCTACCTCTGTTTGTTTCTTGTCACTGCTCCACCATATCTCTGCAAGCTCAAAAACAGTGATCTTGCTGTTTTACCAGCAGCGTTGGTAGCGCTGTCTTTGGCACCAGGACGAGATGCAGCTAGACATCCCAATTATTGCTCAGCTCACCAGCCTTTCTGATATATAATTCTTACATGCCTAAGTGGTATTTAATTTGGTAGTTTTAAAGCTTCCACAAATGGATTTAGGATATATCTTATGGCTCTACTACTCACATCCTTGAAGTTCAGTTTTCCAGACTCTGAGAGAACAGTGATCAACAAGTGGTAGTGGGGTTGCTGAGCCTGGGAGTAACAGAACAAAACACCACATTCTCTAGGTGGATGGAAATTATTCAGTATTTCCACTTTGGAAGAGATGGGCATCTGAATACTCATTCTTACCTAAAAGTAGTCTAAACTTCAGTTTGGGCAGTTCACATAATTTTGGTGTCTTTTGTGGTAGGGATACTGTTGTGACATATCACTAAAAAAAATACCAGTAAGAATATTACAGTTTGTGAGGATGTAAAGTGAGCAGACAATTGCTGTGAAGTATGTTAGTACATCAGTGAGTCAAATCCTGACTACTTGCCTCTGGCCTTGAAAAAGCCTGAAAGATCTTTTTTGGGGCGGGGAGGAAACATCTTCAGTAGTTGTCCTGAATGAAAGAAGGGAATGGGCAGCTTTCTCCCATTCACTCAGTACTGACAGCTGTTGGGGAGATCAGTCGCCTCTCTTTGAGTAGGATTGAATTAACTTTGAACTCAGTCTTAAGTTGCCTCTTGTGCCTTCTTCATAAAGTTTTTTGTATTGAAAGAAGATCTTACAGTGAACTAATAACAGCCGTGTTTCCACAGCTGGGAATCAGGCATTCCAGTGATACTGTACGTGAGTGTGGTTCATGTTCATTCCATGTGTTTACTGTTTCTCCAAGAATGTGGTCTCACTTCACAGTGCATCCTGTGAAAAGATCAGGTGTCTCTCCCTTTAGGGATGCACAGTGTGCTCTGATTGGCTGAAGTTTTGGGGCTGAGAGAGGAATCTTGATCCCTTGATCTCTAGAACTGTTGTCTTTATCAGTGATTTTTCACTAATGCTCTTGCTATGTGTTTCTGCTACAAACTGAGGGATGAGTAAAGAGTGCTGTAACTACTAGGATCTGAAAGGAGGACATCCCTTCAAGCGTGCAAGACATCTACTGTCTGCTTTTGTTTAATGAAGAAAAAAAAAAAAAAGATCTGCCTTTCTACTGTCAGTCTTGAAGGTTTTATAAGTGCTGGTAGAACACTCCAGAAACCTGAGTGCTTGGATCTTGGTTTGGAAGTGCATCATAACATTCTTGTAACTTGAAACTTGTAACTTGTAACATTTTTGAAACTGCACCTGAAGGTGAAGTTCTTATCGGTGAAAATGCTTCTTGTGCGGAGTCAGTTCCTTCATGGATTTACTACCTTCCTGATTCTGGAGTCAGGAAAGCTAATGTCTTCCCATACTCTGCTATTAATACAGCTTTGAACAGTATACTGCTTTGGTAGTACAGGACAAAGTGCTTTCTTTAGTCTTGGCTGGGTTCAGGCTCTCCTACACTTCTATGCAGCAAGTGTAATCAGATTTAGTTTTAACACATCGTTTGGTTTTGTACCTGAATTTGGGTCTCTGTTTTTACATAAACCTTTGGTCTGATAGAACCATAGAATCATTGAATGGCTTGGGTTGGAATGGACCTTTAAAGGCCATCTAGTCCAACCTCCCTGCAAGAAGCAGGGACATCTCCAATCAGATCAGGTTGCTCAGAGCCTCATCCAGCCTGAACTTGAACATTTCCAGGGATGGGGCATCCATCACCTCTCTGGGCAACCTGTGCCAGTGTTCTACAGTGATCATCAAGGCTCTTCCTGTGCATGTGAGTTGAGAGTCATGCATTTCCTAGCTGACTGGTGAATGTCAGCTTAGCATTTGGAGCTTTATGTCGTCCATTAAAAGGTCTTTTTATCTCTCCCTTCCTGTTTTTTTTTTTTTTTCTGTTTCATTTTCAGAGAGTTTAAATTTGCCCTTTGTTTTCATTTTTAGAACTACGTCTCTCCATGAGTTTTTAAACTGCTGAAATTGTAAGACCATACACATTTAAATCTCTAGTAACTTGTTTATTTGCTATGAAAAACATCTTTTCAGTGACAATTGCATCTATAAATCAGATGGGAGATTCAATTCCTTAAGGCGGTGCTTTAACATTTTTAAGACTCTCCTCTTTTTCAGGAATTTGTTCTAAAATTGGAGATTGCCTGTTCTCAGTTAAAGGTTGACTTGGTTACCATCTGAATTTTACTGCAGTGGAAGCTACTCTGTGTACACTGGACATGAAGCACACTTGTGTATTAATAAGTTAAGAGTTTAGTAAAACTGTCGAGTATTATGGGACATTCCAAGGAATTACTTGTTTTGGCAAGTTGGATCTCTTAGATAAGATATAAGGGATAACTGAAGAGGAACGGTGTCTGAACAGAACTTGACTTTTGCCTATGGCACCTGCTAAATAAGTGATGATTAATAAAATGTGTCGTTTTAAGCAGTGCTTTTGTTGAACAGTCAAAAAGGATGGTGTTTTCTCTTAGAGGCCTGTTTTGAATTCTGGCCTGTGTAGAATTTTTCCCTGTCCCTCCAGCTGGTGATGAAATATGTGCTTACAGAACTGTTCTTGGGGCAGTATGTCAGTAACCAATTTTGTTGCAAGCATATATGTGTAACTTTTTCTGAGATGGCTAGCAGATGCAATGTTTGTATTATGAAAAGCTGCAGGGGCATAGTTAGTCTGTGTGCATTCTTATTCATCAGGGTTTTTTTTTGTACAGCTGTCTAGAAAACAAAATAGACTCAGCTTTTTAAAAAATGCACATACAACTAGTCATATCCTCTGCCTTGTGAGGAATAATGCAAGTATTTGTTATGAGGGTTGCTTAAACATAAATGAAGTTACTTGGTCTTAAAGCAAAAATAAGCTATGTAATAGATTTCATGTTGCTCAATTTTGTATCTTTTCAAGGCTGGCTGGCGAATTTTTGAAAGCTGATTATTTATTTGTTGTTGTCGGACACGTGGGTGGAGCTTGCCGTGATGTTCAGCAAAATATTCTTCAGGTTCCTCAGCATTTGAAAAGGGATAAACTTACAGAAATTCTACAAAGCATAGGTAACTTTCCTTATTGCTAATTGTTTACGAGGAAAGACAAAATTGCTTGTTTTTAAACTTGTACTCTTGCTATTGACCAGGGCATGATTCCATTCTATTATGTGTGTTACGTGCTTTACAAGACCACTGATTGAAGTTTGAAGGAGACCTTGAGGAGTTCTAGGTTTTTAGGCATATTTGTATTATGGGTATTTGTCAAGGTCTAATCTCTATTGAATACTAGCAGACAAGTTTGCCAGATTGTTTGTATGGTCAATTACAATACATGAGCATCTGGGGATATTACCTCCAGATTTTAGGTGTATTAAACTTCTTATGTGAACATTTGGGCCTATATTTTGTTAATGGCTGGGATTTTTCCATTTTTGCTTTGAATGTATCTTAAGTTTTAATGCTGAAAACTGGAAGGGAGTTCAGAATTAAAAAATAGTCTGTGTACCTTGCTGTTCAATGCTCAGAATGGCATGCCATTTCTAGCCAAATGCTGTTGAAAGGGAATGCATACTTACCACGGAGAACAACGTTCATTTCCTCCTTTTATTCAGGAGAAAAATGAAGTGCACTTGTCTTCATCTAGGTTTCTGTGTTGATCTAGAAATTGATGTTCAGCACAGGCAAGAAATTAAAATCATATCTTAAGGACTTTATTCTGATATTAGGTGTTTAGATAAGTAACTGCTATTATGAATAGTGAAAATGCCTCAGGTTTTAAACTGCAGTGGGTCTGAACTCTTGTTTGATTTAGGTCATGAACGAACCATGGTGTTTGTGGACAAAAAGAAAAAAGCAGACTACATCGCAGCCTTTCTTTGTCAAGAAAAAATATCAGCCACTAGCATCCATGGGTAAGTATTTTTTAAGTGAAAGTCAGCCATGTATCTTATGAGAAGCTTTTACTGAGATTCTATGTTTGGCTCTGTGTGACTTAGCTTGTCTTGTTTCAGACAGCCCTGTAATCCTCAGCAGCTCTGCCCAAGTTGAGAATGTAGTGTTTCTGAAGGCTAGTTCTCACAGCTTTTGCTGAGTGTACGTTTTTCTGGTTGACCACACTTCATATGCTTTATATGAACTGGAGAATCTTAATGCCTGCTGCTAAAAAAAAAAAGTAAATAAAATGTTAATATGTAATAGATTCAGTAGAATCAGCTGCTGCTTGTACTTGATAAATGTTTTGTCATTATTTGTATGACCAAAACCAGATCTTTTGGGGTTACTGGTGAGATGATATTCCTAAATTCAAGTGGCAGTTGTGAACCTTGTGCTCAGTCTTAGAGGTTTCCTCAAAATGGTAAGTCATGTACCATACAGATTTCTGATTGTGTAATTTCTGCCTCCTTGATGTGTTCATGGGCAGAGCATATGTTTGGAGATCAGTCTAAAGAGAAGATGCTTCTAACTTGTGTTTGTAGCCTACTCATTAGTGTTGCATACCTGAACAAATACTAAGAAACAAGGTGAAATAGTTGCTGATTCCAGGTCTAAGTCCATCTAAAAATTGGTCTGTCTTTTATGTAATGAGGTGAAATGTATTCTGCAGTGTGTTTGTGTGTCAAAATGTAGGACAACAAACTTAAGATTCCCAGTGAACTGTAGCACATAAAAAATGTAATTTTGCAAGGTACTGGAATTCTTGCTAATAAAATTATGTTTTGGGCAGTGTTCTGACAGGCGTCAGAACATCAGGGTTGTAGATGAGTTAAAATGATCATAGTACACAGATACAAGATGATCGTGTATATCCAGTGCCCTGTCAGTTTTACAGGTGTTGTGAAGGGTCATTTTGAGAAGACCTGGGCTTCTGTTCTTGGCTAAACTGAATTGCTCTCCCACAACCTGTCTTGTGTGGGAGAAGGTTCTTAACACATTTCTGTAGAATTATTACAGTGTGAGTTAAAGTATACTTGGAAAGATAATAACAGGTTCCATGGAAGCTGCTAAAATATCATGAATGTTACTGATTTCTCATTTTCTTGAGTTTTTCAAGTTGAAGTTAGTTAGGATAGTTGCTCTTTTCTGGAATAGTGGTCATACTAAACTTTGCTAAATGTCCTACGATAGATTCAGAAGAGCACTGGATTTTAGCTTTCTGATTTGTTCTCTCATTTGGACAACAAAAACATGAGTTAATTTCTGATCTATTCTGTTTAAGTACTAGATAATCGTAAATATTTTTTAAAGATGCACACCTCACAGCAAATCCAGTTTTCTTCTCATGGTGACAAACAAAATGCGAGTTCTAGACTGTTGGCTTCTAGTATGTCAGAAAAACGCCCTATGCAGGAGCCTGGGTAGACTTCACCTTTGCTATTCTGGCTTCCTGCTAGAAAGCAGCAGGAAAAACACTTCTGACTATGACATGAAGAAACAAATTAGATAAACATGTGCATCTTTTTAGGGAAGCATTGGGTTTGATACATTACTGTGTCTGTTTTTTTTAAAAGAAAAAATTATCTAGACACTTTGGTTAAAAAAGTTGCTATGTCTTACTGCTAATCAGTTAAAAATTCAGAAAACCTGAACTGGTAGTGTGTGGGTTGTTGTTGCTTTGGGGTTTTGGTTTGTTTGCTTTTTTTTTTCCTCCCCTTAGAACTGCTCTCCATAAATCATGACTATTTCATTTGCATCTTAAATAATACTGCAGATTTTTTGGACATCCATTTTAACAATTGCTTTCTTTGTAGAGATAGAGAACAGAGAGAGAGAGAAGTAGCTCTTCGGGATTTTCGTTCTGGAAAATGTCCAGTTCTCGTGGCAACTTCAGTGGCAGCAAGAGGTCTGGATATTGAAAACGTTCAACATGTTATTAATTTTGATCTTCCTTCCAACATCGAAGAGTATGTACACCGAATTGGACGAACTGGTCGTTGTGGAAATATAGGCAAAGCAGTTTGCTTCTTTGATAACGACTCAGATGGTCATCTTGCAAAATCACTTGTTAAAGTGCTTTCAGATGTAAGTTTCAAATCTTAGTGCTTAACTTCTTCTGTTCTTTAGGATTTCACTTCAATGTACTGAGCAACTGTTACTTCTTTGATACTGTTATGGAATTCTTAATATGAATTGGTAAAACAGTCCAGGTCTCTAAATTCACTTTTCTAATTATGTAGGCCCAGCAGGAAGTTCCTGTTTGGTTGGAAGAAATTGCTTATAGTTTTCAAGAGGGAGTCGTTACATCAGTTAATACCCAAAAGGTAAGTGTTGAAGTGAACTGGAAGTCTTCTCTCTTAGAACTTTGTCTCAGTGTAAGAGTGTTTTCACTAGTATATATCCAGAGTACTACCACTGAAACTCTTTTGACTGTAACTGTGTCCCTTAACTTAGTTGTGCATCTTTGAAGTGCTTTGTATTTCTGAAACTAAGTTTGGACAGCTTGCGTAACGTGGGCTCTTATAGTGTGGCATTACTAGCTGCGTTAGTCTTGATGCGTAGTGTCAAGAATTACTCTGTGTAAGAAAATATTTGTGCAAACATATGCAAAGGCTGTAAGTTTCAGAACTTTCTCTACTGCACATGTAGGGTAGGAGCAAATAGTTGCTGGTTACAGAGTCATGCTTGTTAGTAATCATTCAGTCAATTAACTCATTTGACTAAAAACTTCAGCTAATTGTAGTTAAACAAATGCCCCAATCTGATCAATGTCAAAATTGTTCTTCATGTCTGTGATGAGGAGGAGCCTTCTGGTATCTTAGTGTTGCTGATACCAGATGTTAAAATACAGCTTGAGTAAATGAGACAGCCCAGGTGGCATAGCACTTAAATCACTTTGCCGTCAGTAGTTAAGGATTTAATTCTGTGTCTACTCCTATTTTGATTTCTTTTGTAACGGGTGTTTGATACTGCTTCATTTTTAATGCCTTCATCAAAAGCCTTCCCTTGATCTCTTGCTTCTAGAAGTTTTTCACGTCTCAGTTGCCTTCAAATGTTTATACTCTCTTAGAGACCACAAAAGAAAAAATTACTCCCACTGCTTACACAGTGTCTGAAGTTAGAGTTCAAGCTCAGACCTTCCTTTTGTTACTTATCTTGTTCTGTACCATAATTTTTGAAAGTGCTGGATATTTTGGGTGTATTTACATGCCTTATGGTTCCCTAATGAGACCTGAATCTTTTTTCTTTGAGTCTTCATGGGACCTTGGTTACACACTTAAACTTCTGCTTCTTTCTCACACTTCCAGCCTCAGTGGATATTTCTTCTATATTCTGTTCAAAGATATTTTTTAAATCTATATAGATTGCTTTTAAAGGTGGATCTCAACCTTTAGGTCTAGACTGCTTCCAAATATACATCTCCAACCTTTGTGGAGTGTCTGCTGGCATTTCATGAAGTCTGACATTTCTAGGTCCAAGTCTTTCTTACTGTCCTTCATGTCCTTTATGACCACTGAGTAACCAAATCTCACTGTGACTCTTTATCCACATACTTGTGAATAGAGTAGTTCCAGGGGAAATCTGTCTGTTTGCCTTGGGAGTACTGCCATCTTAATCACAAGTATGCAGAGCACCAGCTCCTGAGTTGAAGATCATCAGTTTCTAATTATTTTCTTATGACATCTTTTGATGTCAGTGATTCTGACAGAAACCATGCTTTTGCAGTCAGCCCTCACGTTTTCTTTGAAATTAACTAATAAAGCTGTTTTCTGGTGTTCTGCTGAAAGAGAGGCTTTTGTATAATCTAACGTTCAATAAGGATTTTGATGCCCTTTCTCCTGGGGAAGAAAGATAGCATTTGTGTTTTTACAGTATTAACTTTCTCTTTCAAAGTGAATGCATGAAAGGGCCATTTGATAATCAAATTATGAATTTGACAGAAGAATCTGTTGGTGGCTGTTACCTGATTATTTTGGGACAATCTTAGAAATGACTGGATTTCATCCTTCTCCAGAGGAAAAGAATTTTGCTGAGCAAATGAGTATTTTGCTGAGTAATGCAAACAGTCATTCTTAAATAAGAAATGGAGAAGGAAGTTTTTCCCCAAAATTGCGTGAACTGATCCATGTTGGCTAAGAGAAGAAGTTGGTATTTGAACTTTGAGAAGGATTATTCCCACACCTCATAAAACCTGAGGTTGATTAAAGTGCATTAATTTCACACTGGGGTCTAAAAACGTTATGTATGGAAGTTTAATGATGAAAGAGGTTCTGTGTTTGTTTGAAAAATATGATATTGAAATTACATTGACAGAAATGCATGCAGAAAACTAAAATTGTTTTGCAGTGACTTTTACTGTTAAATGATTGAAAGTATTAATGATTCTAACCTAGTACCTGTTCTGTTTCCTAGAATCACAGAGGCAGACGCAACATGAACTCAGGAGGCATGAAGATGTCATACTCTGCAAGTGCATTTGAGTCCTGGGATTAAAACTACTTTAGTACCAAACTAGATTGTGGTCTGTTGTGCCTTAAGTATACTGTTGCGCTTGATTTTCCTTAGTATTGAGCTTACGGAACACTTAATGTTTAAAAGAGTAGCTCATCTCGTATGCTAAAACTTTCAGCCATGTATGATGATCTGTTATGATGAACTCGGTGATATCACTAAATGTAGGAAGTCAAAAGCAATTTTTTAGGAAACACTTCAAGTAGTAAGCGTTCAAAGTTTCAAAGTGTTCGATGCTTGGTAGCTGGTACGCAGCTGTGAAAAGATGGGGGTTTTGCAAGTGGAAAACAGTAGAACCCTTGAACTTACTAGTTTGTTATCAAAACGTTGCATGGGAAGATAGCATTGGGAAAGAGCTTTATGTAAAGGGCTCATCTGAACTTAATGTTTGTTCCTTTTTGTAACTGATCAGTTAACAAAATTTGAATCTAATGATGAGACAACTTCATCTTAAGGATCTGTTAAACATCTTGTAAACTGTTACATAAATAAAGCTTGAGGAATGCATATTGATTGTTCTACATCAGATACACAAAAGCATATGTCATTGCAGTTTTGTGAACTGGTATTTTGACATGTATGGAACCTGTGCATCTCTATATGGAACCAAAGGTCAGTGGCTCACGCAGAACTTAGTTGAAATACATGGTTTTACTGAACTGTCTTCGGAGAAGGATGGAGCCCTGTGTTGCTTCTAGTATAATGCTTTTGCCTTTAACAGATAAAAATATTCCTCTGTTTGCTTTAGAACAAGCTTGGCGGCTCATGTCCAAAAGAGTTTCCCAGAATTGTAGAAGCCATAGAGGTTAAGCAGCCATTAATACTTCAGGGAGGTTTCCTTAAAGTTGCTTTTTCTTTAAATTTTTTAAAATTTATTTACCAGTGCAGTGTGCTACAAAGGTGCGTATCATTGTGTCCCAAGGGAAAACAGCTAAGTAATTGTAATCATAATTTGTAATGTCCTGCACAGCTAAACAAGCTTACAAGCTTCTCTCATGTTCCCCAGTATTTAGCATATAATGCTGAGCACTGTTTCTTGCACAGTCTTCACAGTTAATACAGGGAAATAATACTTTTAAGCTCTGCTTACAAGATTGAAGGTTTAATGACCAAGTTTCTGAAAATCAGAATGGACTTGGGCAGTACTACAGAATTTGTTATTGTGGAAAAGTGGACTGTAATTCTTACTTTTTCTATGACTATGTTTTCAAAAGTATTTATTTGAAGTCTATTTACAAAAATACTTCTTTGGTAGACTCTAGTTTTACTGCTACATAATGTACAAAAAAGTAAAATAAGTCTTAATTGTGTACTTGGAAGAGAGCTGAAGGGTTAATGCACTTGAATTGAAACTCATAAGCAGTGGGTGTATTTAAGCTTGAAGTCTATAATTTAGAGTACAATACCCTGGACAGCATGACTCCTTTTCCTGACAAGTCTCCTTCAGGATTTTTGCATCCATTCTGAATTCCAGGTAAGAAATTGAGAATGCTTTTGGTTGCTGGCTACAACAAATGTGAGTGAACTGTAATTTTTGGAGGAAGCTGTACAGCTGATGAAGCCTTCCATTTCTGTGAAAAGAAACCAAAGGAAATACAAGTGGCCCATGACTGTAACGTAGAATAAAGCTATGAAGGGAAACTGGCTTAGCCTTGTTTAAAGATCAGTTTAGATCACTGGGTGTTTTTTTGCTTTGCCTCCCATCTTAGACCCTTTGATTTGGGAGGGGCAGCAGAGGGAGTTCTGTAACTGTCTCAAGA